>VZSF01007133.1:244184-403004 GCA_013398295.1 Chionis minor
AGCTATAACCTACTGAGATAATAGTTTTCTACGCTGATGACAATGTGATCACTGTGCGAGTTAAATGACCTCTGCCCCTCGCCCCCACGAGTGGTGTAATGAAAGAATGCATTTAAGAGACAATTATTAGGTTAATTTCCTTACTTGAATGCAGGACATTGATGCTGTGCTCCTGTTATTAGACCTAACTCCAGGTAATGACAATGCAAGTGAAATAAGAAAGAAGCTAGCTGGTGGACGCTGCACTGGAAAAATTGAAGTGCTTATTATTATAAGGGGAAAACCTGGGTATAAATTAAAAAAAAAAAAAGAAGAAAAAGAAATCATCAAACAACACAAAGCTATCAAAGAAAAATCTGTGTAAGTAGAATAATTAAAAAATAAGAAATCAAGAATGCAAAACCAGTGGTCGTGTGTGGTAAGAAAACAACTACTTCTGGAAAATATGTGCAGATTAAGTAGCTAATTGTCACTTGAACTGCAGCAACCCCCAAGAGTCTACTGTCCCGGGAAGCATCCAGCCCATTAGGAGACGGTGAGCTTTTACCCAGTGTGCCATCTAAGGAGGCAAAGAGCAAAACTGCGCTCCTTCAAACTCCCAGAAGTATCCACGTCCCAACAGGAACCACACACCCAAACCCAGAGTCCCAGTCACACGCACTTGGCTGCTCTCGGCAGAAGAGGCTGCTCCACACGAGACCCATCTTGAAACCAAGCCAAGTGATGGACAAAAAGAGAGCTGGAGAAAGTACAACGTCTAGCGTGGTGCAGGGCTGCCGGTTTCTGATTTAGAAGGCAGAAATAGCGACATATCATCTGAAAGCCTAAGTGAAGTTATCAGGTGGGGAAAGGCCCCCGGTCCCAGCCCAGAGGTGTCCGTGCTGCCAGCCATGTCCGCGCGCCGCACCGCCGGCTAATGGACCAGCAGGTGGGCTGGCGGGGGAAATTCCCGACTCTCCTGGCCTACAGCCACCACCAGAGCTGGCCAAAGGGTCCCCTCCTGCCACTGGTCCTCTGCACCACCTGACAGCAGAGGCACCCAGTGCTTGTACCTCGTCACCCAGCAGGCGAGCACCCGATGCTCCCCGAGCCGTCACAGCTATGCCGCATTACACCTGTCTCCTAAACCCAAGCTGCTTTCGAAGCCATAGGATGTCCCCGCCAGTTTACTGCTGGGGGGAGATACCAATGCCATAATTCCACAGCATTAGCCAAGCAAGCAGACCAAAATTTTCAGACCAGAAGCAGCAGACCAAAATTTTCCTGCTAGACCCACGTCTCCAAGCCCCTAACGCGCTCCTGTAGTCCCTCCTTCCCGTACACAACCCCTCCGTCACCTGTGTATACGAATAATTTTCTATTTAAGAACAGAAAGAAAAATGCGACTGACTAAAACACCACACACACATACGCTCCCCGATCTCTCTAGCACTGCCACAAGGTTTCTAGCTGCTGTCACTGTCTGTTTATTGTCAGTGAAAGAGCAACGGATTGCTCTTGCTTTCTGCTGATGGCCTTCTATCCCCCAGGGGAGGAAGCATAGACTAATCTGGAAGATTAGCAGGCTACGGACCAGGCAATCACAAGCTCCCACCCTGTCTGTAGCATGCTTGGACCAACGGCTTGCCTGGCAGGGAATTCTGATCCCACACATCTTCTTGTCAGGCCCTGAAAAGTCGAATCCCACGGAGGCAAAGATCTGCACTTTTGTCATGGTGACAAGCAGCGTACATCTCTCATCCGGAGCAATCCCGCACTGCTAGCTAGGCTGAAACAAATGGATGCAATTTTTCTCAAAGGGGCCTCCCAAAAAATCATCTCTAAGTCCATTTACTTTTATTCGATGCAAAAGTCACAGTTGGTTCTGCAGAGCAGGGCACATCCTTCCAATAGGCACGTTTCCATCTTGCCCCAAGCGTACAAGCCATATAGCGCTACGCTCCAGCAGGGACAGCAGTATAACCCTGCTGACATGGCTCTCGAATCAGCCAGCAATGATCAAAGCTCCCTCTCCTCACCGGAACGGTGCTACTTTCAGAACCTTTAGCCATAGAGACGACTTAGCGCACTCGCCTGGTAGCATCAAGCTCTAACTGTGAACCAGCGGGACGCTCGGATTACTTGTAACTCCTCCCTGTACTGAGAAACCCAAGTTGCTTTGGGAAGTAAGAATGTGCTTTACTGGCGCAACTGGTGGCTGGTGCACTTTGGTGCACAAAGGAGGTTGTACCTGAAAGGAGGTTGTAGCGAGGTGGGGGTCAGTCTCTTCTCCCAAGGAACAAGCGATAGGACAAGAGGAAATGGCCTCAAGTTGTGCCAGGGGAAGTTTAGGTTGGATATTAGGAAAAACTTCTTTACCGAAAGGGTTATCAGGCATTGGAACAGGCTGCCCAGGGAGGTGGTGGAATCGCCATCCCTGGAGGTATTTAAAAGACGGGTGGACGTGGTGTTGAGGGACATGGTTTAGTGGTGATTTTGGCAGTGTAGGTTTATGGTTGGACTCGATGATTTTGAAGGTCTCTTCCAACCCAAGTGATTCTATGATTCTAAGGATATGGAATCTGAATATTCCTATTTTCACTCTGCCAGGCAGGTGCTCTGCGCACTCGAACAGATCTCCTCGCCCCTTTATCTGCCTTGGATGTGAAGGCACTGGGGGCACGAACCATCTCATTACACCTGGCCGGTAGAACAATGAAATCCCAAACCCAGAAACAATATCTTGATGGTTACCTTAGAAGCTCTTTTTTTTTTAAACTGAAATTGTAATATTACCAATTGTCTAGGTACCTTCGGGATTCCCTCTGTCGCCCTAGCGTTTGCGCTGCTAAGAAACGTGGAGTGCAGCCCAGATCCCACTGACAACTATGACAAAACTCTCCCTGCAAAAAGTCACAGCGCAGTTTGAAATGCTCATTACCCCTAACAAAAAGAACCCAGAATAAAAACTAACCTGTGCAGATTTGAAGTGTGTAAATAATAAACACCGCCAAAACCCATTCCCCTGTTTTTATACTGTAGAAATATTCTCTCCTTTTACTAGGGCACCATAATTGCAAATAGTTAATTTAGGAATGTATTGGTTTAGGATCGTGTTTGTACTAATCTACAAACACTATTTAAAGACATTAATATAAACATATAAACTCATTTTACACCAGAATTATTACATTTTTAATGCATCAAAAAAAGCCTCTTTCAACTCTATATTCACGTAAAATATTTTTCACCTGTAAATTCTGAAATGGCAAAAGAGTAATACAATGAAGACTTAAAGAAAATCTGAGTTTGCACAGAGGTTTTTTCCTTACTGTTTTAGCCCTTCAACAGGTATTAGTTTAAGTGGGTTTTACTGTCTGTTTTATAGACATTCCAGTAGAAAATGAAACATTTAAATATGCAAGCTTTAGCTAATCCTCCAACACACAGCCTATGGACTTGGTAGGATTATCCTTTATTATAACGCTGTTAGAACTGATACAAAATTGCAGTTTGAGATTAAAGACAAGAATTTCTAAAATGCATCTCTCTGCTTTTCCCATTTTACCCTGTGAAAACATCTAATATTTCAAAGCATTCCTTTAAGAGTTTCAAACAATATTTGGTGCAGAATGCTAGTATTTATATAATCGTGCAGCATTACTTTATGCAGTAAGCACTCTGCCCAACACTTAAAGGCATTATTTTTCCCCTCAACCTAATGCAGCATTCAAGACATTGAGAAAAACATGGGAATATTTGAATATATTTTCAGATTTGTTAGAGCACCCATCATGGTGTAGCAACAGTATTTGATTGTTTTCATTTAAACCTTTTGGAGCTGCTGTTATTATTAAAAGCTTCATCTCCTTCCCTGTCATTTACTGCTACATTTCTTTTCAAATATAATACTGCTAGTTAGGGATCCACTCCACTGAGGGACCCAAGTTCATTTGCATCCATTGGCTATGCTAAATGCTCAACCTAACAGATGGGAATCTAATTGGAGACCTGTTGTCTGGACATTGTTAACAAATGCAGAAGTAGCAATATACAGGGCTTTTTGGAACTGAATTTGGGCTGGCAGCAGGGGAACTCCAGTTAATTACCAACATCTGAATTTCTTGTTTAATGCAGGCAAAGGCAAAAAATAGAGGTACTCGGCCTGAGGAGGACTGAAAACTCATCGGAATAATCACAGACATTAGATCACCCAAAGCAGCGATTTTGGAAAACGGGGATGAGGGTTCCGTGTCCATAAAACGCAAGAGTCCATTTTTGTGAGGTAGCTTCCACGTGAGAAAATGAGACAACAATTGTAGATACAATCATGTAAAGAATGTTTAGTTTGAGAACAAAGACATTGTCTCTAAAACGATACGTAAACTGTAAGCATCATAAATAGAATGATTAGTACTAGACTTAACAGTGCTGTAATAGGCAAGATCGAGTTTATCCTGTGACTTTGCTTTGAGTCCCAGAAATAGCAGGGAGACGACATCGCCTGCAGAAAGCTTTTATTTTTCAAAATCTGTAAATTTTTCAGCGTTTTGTTTGTTAAACAAAGAGCCAGTTGCTCTTGCAGAAAATTATTTCTGCTGCTTCCACCCCACCTCCTCAAAATGCTGGAAGAGAAACAAAGACTATTGTCGCAATGGTTACCAACCACCCAACAGACCCTTACGCATTTGGTTGTACTGAAAATGGATACCTGTTTTCTACGGTATTACTCGATTCAAATTGCTCTCTCGAGGCTGCCAATTACACATTTCCAAAACTGACCCGACCTCTCATTGTTCAATAGTTTGCTTTTCCTGCAATTTTTTTTTTTTTTAAATTTTTTAAAGTCCGTGAGCTAGAAACACACTGAGGCCTATGTCCACCTCTGTTCCAGTGTTCATGTGCTTTTATGCAAAAGGCCTATCA
This sequence comes from Chionis minor, assembly GCA_013398295.1. Taxonomy (NCBI): domain Eukaryota; kingdom Metazoa; phylum Chordata; class Aves; order Charadriiformes; family Chionidae; genus Chionis; species Chionis minor. The sequence continues at coordinate 249,090 of VZSF01007133.1, forward strand.
GGAACCTGGAAAACTATACAGTGTTGTAATACACAAGAAGTACCTTTAATCAATTGAATTTTTTTTTTTTTTTTTTACTCTTTGTCAGATTACATTTTGATGGGTGACGACGGGTAATAGAGCCTCATAAAAGAACAATACGGAGCTGGCATTTAACAAACCCAACAGTCTAGTAATAATTTCTTTTTCCTCAATGACAACACTACTGAAGAAGAAAACCAGGTTGTTTCCATGGAATTAGTACCTGGATCACCAAGGTTTCCTTGAGTGACTGCTAGACAGCAGATGAGGGGCCTGATGGGGACACCCACGATGGTAAATCCACCCCTTGCTACCAGTTGATCGTAGCCGCACTTGAGCTCTGCAGGACTCTAAAAGCCGACAGTCTGTACATTAATTGACCCTGGATAGGATGCTTACAACAATTTCACTGCCCTTCTCTTTTCTGTATTTTTTTTTCCCCTAATAAACTAGATTATAACATTATATGCCTACATTTCTGGTTTCCATTAAAGAATAATCACTGTTCAATCTCAGCCCTTGCTATTGCATCACTTTTCAGGCACCTGTGGGACAGAAAATGACAGATGCTTGTTTAAATGACAGAAAAGCGGTATCAAGAAGTCATGTGATGTTCGCAATGCAGTTATTTTTCATTAAAGATTTTCAGGCTTAAATACCACTTTAAGCTGACTGGAGTGATTCTGCCAAAGACTATTTGGCCAAAAAAAATCTGATAATTCAGGTAAAACACAACAGTACTTTGTCATGGTAAAAAAAAAGCACACACTGGAGTGGATCCAAAACCGCCAGAGTCAATGGAAGCACGCTGTACATCACGCGACATACATCAAAACCTTCTGTCGTAAGGATCTGTTCCACAATTTAGGATTTGTAGGACGTCAACTCATTGGACTAACTTACAAGAACAGCATAGCATAAAGAGGTAAGCATCATAAAATTAAAAATAAAATGGGATATTATAAGCCATTCTATAATTCTCCTGTTTCCCTCTTTATTCACATTACTTTATATAAGAATTTCACAAGCATTTTGTAACATTCTTCACTGAAAGGCACTGAAAGTGTTACCCATGGCAGTTACAGACTACAATCAGTTAAAATGATATTAAATAAATCCAAAGTACTAGAAAAATTAAATGAATACCCAGTGTAAAATACACACACTGGAGGAGGAATGGATAATCTAGACCAGACTCTTAAATAACCACTAAGATTTGTCACTAAAAATGTATTTTGTTACCCAACATATTTCATTTAATTCGACTAACCCTGCTTGGTTTTAATGAGCTTTCATAAGAGCACGGGAAAAATGAACTCTGTCACAATTAAGAGAAATTTTTATTTCTCTGCTTGTGTGGTTGAAGTCCCTATGCTCAGCAGTGCTTTTGCACTTTCATTTTTATATTTCCTGAATACTTCCTCCTTTTAAAAGTAATCCATTTCTTTATCGCCTCTTTTTGAGCTCAGGCACGCTGCAGACATTTGAGTGATGAAGATGATGTGGATTGGAGGTGTTTAGCTTTGTAATTTCATCCTTGAATTTTGTGATTACTAACAGGACAACTTTTTTAATTTGCTCTTTTGTCTCGATTCCCCTGGCTGACAATCTGCTCTGTGAGCTAGGCTTTTTAATCAATCACCTAGATAATCAAATGTCACTGGCTATCTGCTCCGTGTAATTACTTTTGCAATTAAAAATCAACCTCAAGTTGCCTCATCTAATTAGAGGGATGGGCAGATTTTCATCGAGATTGATTTTTTAATAAATATTGACTTAAAATGCCATAATCTCATCATATTCTTTCATTTTCTTTGTACCAAAAATCAAACAAATGGAAGAATTAACAAGCAGAAAGATTCATAGGACTTCAAAGGCTTTTGCTAGTTCAGACATACAAAATTGTGCTATACAGAAGCCTAGCTTATCTCAGTCTAATAACGCTCAAAAGCTCCTACCTTTTATTAGAAAAAGAACAAAGCAGTTGGACCATTATATATTTCGCTTTCTAAATTAGTCCAAATTAAATGAATAAACTCTATACTATCATTATCTGGCCTGCATATAACAAAAAATATTGCATGTGTTTTAGTGAATTACTCTCTATTTCAAAAATAATTCAATTCAAATAAATAATATCGGGAATTCCTTTTTCTCCAACACCCACCCAGAGACCGCGTTTTTATTTTCTTTCCCTACAGACGAGTTAATTTGATGAGGCTTTTTATCACTTGACATTGATAAGACAAACACTACAGCTTACGCTATTTTACACCAAAAATAAATACTGAGCAACGTGAAAATAAGGTTTGTGGCAAATAGCTGCGTAGAAAAGTAGAAGCAATATCCTAGAAAGAGCTGGAAGATTCTACTTTTATACGTAGCAAAGGAGTACATTTTTAAGCCTATTCAAATATTAACTGTTAGAACAGCAAAGGAGCCTGGAAGGTATCGCTGGGAATAGATCCTACCTTTGTTTTCTTACTTCTGACATGGACTTTTTCACTGTCTGACCTTGAACGCTATGAACCCATTGAACCTAAAGAGGAAGTTTCAGTAGCTGCAGTAGCAGTTACTGGTGGTGCCAAGACCAACAAACGTCCACAAACACAGGAGAAAATTTGTGCCTGTCAACAGTATATGAATTTTACATCTTATTTGCTAAAAAAAAGCTATTTTGCTCAATAGTTGTTGATGACCCCAAGATAAGCTCTTTAACGCACGTAGGTATCTCAGCCATCCGGATCTCTACAAAGTAGTTATTACTGCTTTAAAGGAATAGACAAGCTCTGAATGTGCCACCCTATTCGTATTATAATGATGGAACGGGATACCATAATTACAGTTGCTGGACGAGTATGCCATACTTTATACTGCAACCCGGTACAGTACGCAGTATTTCCACTGGAAACATTAGCAACTAAAGAGCGCTTCACAATACCTGTTCAGATACTCATTAACCTCTGATTTGCTACCACTAAGACTATATAATTAAGAGATGCTTTCAAGAGACATACCCATGAGGTATTTTCCACTGTAACACAGAGGCTAGAACTATGATACTCTTCTCAGGCGAAACACTCAGCTCCTTGTTCCCTCCTGTCGAGGGTGAGCTACCCTAAACCAAGGGAACAATGACCACCAGATTCTGAAGGGGATAAAGCGGGAGGAAAGAATATAATCCAGTTCGGTTCAGATTAACTGCATGAAGTCCCTAACTATTAAAGCAGCGCTACCAGTCCGATCGCACTATCACAAGTGCTTTATTGTGAATAACAATGCCGTGTTTGTGTCAAGCAAGACAGCACTGGCGGCTACGCTGCCCGTATATTGCCAATACGTTTACTTTTGTTGGCTGCAAAACAAAAATAAAAGTAATTACAGCTGGGGAAAAAAAAAACACAACTCTACAGAACGTTCTGAATCATGTGATGTGAATGAGAGATATGTTGGGCATGTGCTAGCCAAACTGGCTCCTTGTCCGTGGCCAGGAAGCGTTACACTGCATCAGCCACCCTGAAATCCGTTCCCAGCTTTTCTCATCCAGAGGGGCTCGGTTCCTGCCCCTTCCCGCTGGGACCATGGAAAAGAAGTCCCACGTGGCACCCGCGGTCTCTTTATCAGTCGTGGAATCTCGCACTGAGGAAGAGGATAGAGAAGGCTTTGGGCAGGGGAAGAGCAGTTTCAGGGGGCCTGCGAGCCATTTGGTTCTCTGTTTATTTGGGGAAAGGAATGCAGATACTAATCAGGCTCTTGGGTTCAGTAGCAGATGTGAAAGTTGCATGCAAATATCCCTCCTCTCTCCCCCTTGCTAGCGGTATACATCTCCCACACAAAGGCCATCCATATTTACAGAGACTGCAGCAGGCCTGGAATTTACATCCTCCGAAAGGACGGGCTGATAAGTGCCGCGGGCTCCTGACGGGGGATATTTCAAGACAGGAGCCTCCCCCCACTATGTCAGGCCTCAAGCCAACCAGTTTCTAATTTTTTTTTTTTATTATTATTTTTTTTCCCAAAGCGGGGGGAAAATCTTGCTAACAACTTGCAGTGCAGTTTAAAAACAGAACCAAAAAACACCAACCAAACAACTGCAGCTTCACATACATCCCCTGACTCTGTCGCTCTCGTGGTAGCTGTACAAATCTGATCAAAATCATGTAGGTGCCTGAAGTTCTAACTGCATGCAAAAAGAGCAGGAAGGATCTGATTAGAATATTTTTGAATCGGTCAGAACGACTCTTACAGAAACAAGATAAACACAATTCCCTGGAAGACTGCGAATGCCTTCTCTTGCGTATCAACACCCCAACCTTTTGCAAAAGTCTCCAGGTAGAAAAAGCAGGGTAACGTTCCGAAACAGTTTCGAAAAGTCCCTTTTCCAAGGCGAGATGGCAGACTTTTCGGTTCCTAAATTGCATTTATCCCTAAATCCCTAAGCGTGGAAACGTTCTGAAAACAGATCTGTGCGGCAAAGGACACCCACCCCTATGTCAGATGTGACCGAGTCAGCTTTTAAAACTGAAGCTACGGCAGCACACGCTAAGCCCACAGGTAAGAAGCCCTGTCGTTAGGAATTAGTCCGGACAGCACATAACTTTTACAATTACAGACGCCGCTACCCTGGCACTGTGTTCCCAGGCACGAGGCAGACGCGCTTTGCTGTTACCCAGCAAGCATTTCATATCCTCGCTCTGAAAGCAAACTCCAAGGCATCTCTCAAACGCGCAGAATATGGCGGCAACTCAGATGACTTTTCTAGAATTAATTCACTGGGAATTGCCTAACGATTTGAAAAGATTCATTAAAAACAAAGATATAAAATTTGCAAGCTTCCATTTTTATCTCTAACAGTGAAGCCCTTGACAAGTTCTTAGTAATGCACCTTTTTCTTGGTATACTTTAGAGCATTTGCTGTCTCAAAAAATCATTATTATAATGTGTTACGTAAAGTACTTACTCTTCTTGCATTTGGCGATAATACTATAATTTTTCTCAACACGGCAGCTTCTAATATAATAAATTTACGGCAAAATAGAAAAGGAAGATTAAGAATTGTTTTACATTCTGTGGTATAAGATTCCTAGTTATATTAGCATTTTGAGGAGGATTTATTTGGAGATTGAGGATTAATTCCCATGAAATCATTATACAAATTTCAAAATGTCAACTACTTTGATAGAGCTTATGATTTTATCTTCTTATTTTGACAGGCAACTGTGTAAAACAACTTCTGTGTGGAAGCAGCACAGGAATAAAGCAAGGGTAGGATAAATAAAGACAGAATGATCCTCACAGGTTTTCCGATCAGCTGTCTTTTTATTCTGATTACTTGTAGGACAGAGCAGTAATAGACATTTTCCTTTGCACAAAATAATAAGAGCAGTACTTATCGCTTGTTGCCTACAGCTAGTGGCAAAAGGAAATTAGAAAAGTCCAATGAAGCTGAGTAGTAATTAATCATCATACAGTGGGGCCTGTCAAATCAGAGGGGTCTTTCCAGCTGATAATGCTGCCCAGCACAATTTAGACTGATAGAAATTAGAATTCTTTTTCCTCTGGCAAAAACCAAAAAGACTAGAGTTAGCACAAACGTGGCCAACTGTTCACTTCAATGACTGCCTGACCCATTTATAGCCGGTGTCTGCAGCAGGTTCAGCTCAAAACAAAATTGAAGGAACACCACTTATTCCTCACGGCAAAAAATAAATAAAGAATACCATTCATAACTACTCTGCCTATAGAGGTTAAACAGCATTAAACAGCTGGGTTTTTTCAAATGCAAACACGTCAATCTTGGCTAAAAGAGAAAGGGAAAAAAAAAAAAATCTTTTTTCCCAAAGAAAATGTATTGCTTTTCTCTGACGCACAAGAAGGAACCACCAAAGCTCGCCACAGAAAAACCTTTTCAGGTAAAATAAATACAGTATATGGTAAGAGTCATGAGCGTCCTCCTCCTTTTACTGAGAGGCGGTCTCCGCACAGCCAGTGAGGGATAGAGGAATTAGAAGAATCGGGGTGTATTTTTTCCCTAATGAAGCCAAGAAAGTTTTTCCGGCGACTTTGACAGAAACATTATTTAAGTCTGGATGAGGGGAGGGCCTGGTTCGGAGCTGGCTCGGCCACGAGACACCTCCTACAGCCCAAAGCTCCCTGTAACCGCCCCGCGGGTGCTGCCAGGTGCCCTGCGGGCGAGCGGCGAGGAACCCCTTGGGGACAAAACCCAGCCAAAGGGACAAAGCCCTGGCCCTCCTCTGGCCAGGTGGCCACTAGAGCCCCTCAGCCGTCCCTCCCCTGGCGGGGGCGGGCCGAGACGCTGTGGGGACAGAGGTTAGGGGTTAAGCAGGGAGCTATGGCCGCCTACGGGCCCCCAGGCCACCAAAAGGGCCCGGCCCAGCCTGAGCTGGGGCTCCTGCCCATGGCGGCGGGGCAGGCCCGGGCCGCCCCTCGGCTGCGCCATGGGAGAGCCCCCGCCGGCCGCCCGGCCCCGCGCCGCCTCCTCCCTGGCCTCCATCGAGGCCGCCGGAAAGGAGAACACCGAGGAAAGGCCGTCAGGAATGCCAGGCCGGGGAAAGTTAACAAACGCCCTCATTCATAGGGCCTTCAGGCCCAAATATTTGTGCTGCGGCTCTCTTTAAGACCCAGCGAGGTTAACGTTATTAAATCAATACAAAACATGGCAGAGTGGATGACAAGGGCTATCAGCTTAGGGAAGAGTACCTTTTACATTACATACGGGCACGCTGCCATAAAAATACAAGTATAACACGGTGACAGAAGCCATCAGGCTTTGTCAGAGAGTTGAAACTGCGCGTTATGCTGCTGCAGAAAGAGCAGGGAGAAAAGTTTTACGCGCGCACAAAGAAGGGGCCAATTTATTAGGGTTCACGTTTGAATACTATGGCTGTATTTCTTCCTTTTTCTTCACGGGAGGAAGGGATTCCATATTGTTACGGAAAGCGTGCATGCATGGGTACCTCCCTGACAGACCGTCTTTGTGAACATAAAGGCTCTATAAATCTGATTCTGTGTATCTCAACTTTGAGGGAGTGGAGGGGAACGCAGTAATGTGCAGATAACAAAATTAACATCTGAAAAACACATTGTTTTCCTTTCATCTGAGGTATAACACAGATTCATTAGGAGATCTGCATGCTTCTGTACCTTTCCCCTTAATATTAGAATGAATGAGTGCTATTTACATATGTCATTAGTGGGAAAATCCCCCACAGAGGAGCATACTGAATCCTAATTTGCCCTGAATAAAATGCTTTATGATGTAAGACTGTTAGGCACCCCAGTCAGTGCAAATGAATGTTTAATCATCACAAAGGGTTAGACGTGACATAGTACAAAATACGTCAGACAGAATCACAGCCAATATGAACTTCCCGGTGCTCAATGACTCTTTGATCAGCGTAATCAGAACGCATCTCAGCAACTGAAATGGTTGCAAAAGTAACAAAATGCTGTCTTGTGAACACAGAAATTAAACTTATTTCAAATGCTAACACTTGGCGGGTGCACGCATGACTTGGTGAGTAAATGCAACAAGTCTAGATGCAATAATGGCAGCCTTTCACGTTTCCCCATCATGATTAAGATGGACCGCGTTCCGCCGTGTGGACGGGATTGATGAAGAGAGCTACAAACACTTGAGAGACAGAACCCCCACCCAGTTCTTTTCCTAGAGGTTTGCCATCATTGGAACTACAGAGCTGCTGGTACAACCATGCGTAACACGATCAAAACAACAGCGTGATCCCAACATACTATTGACTAATACTCTTGATGATAATTTTTCCCCTTGGTATTTTGCTTCTCTCTACATAGAGCCATTAAGGGGGTCCTCCTGTGACCCTCATCAAATTCTGTGACCTGTGTAATACAGGAAATCGGGCTGCAAGGGTTTACAGTTGCTGTTGACACTAAAACAGCAGAATCCCCTTACATGTCAGATAGTAGCCACGCTGTGTCATAAATGATAGCCTTGACAACAGATGAATCTAAGACAAAAATCATTTTTTCTCCTATGAAAGACTCAGTGGTAAGGAAAATAAGCAAAGAAAGCCATGGCAGACCTTTTATCTTCCTTACAGAGAGAGCTTAATGGTACCAAAGGATGGTGAAAGGGAAAAAAAAGAAAAAAAAAAAAAAAAAAAAAAAAGACGAGTGAAATACCGCTGTTCTGTGGAGACTTAATTCTAAAATATTTGGGTTTCCTAATTTACACTGATTCCACTGGTACCGGGACTATTATGTGAAATTTATCCCTGTGAAGAAATCCAGGCCCATCAACCACAGAGGTTGTAATCCTGAGATGTCAGACTCGCCAGCAAACAGGATGACCTTCATTCCCTCTGAACAAAGTGATTTTGTCTTCAAATAATACCAATTTTCAATATTGAAAGAACTAGCTCAGATTTCATTATTTACACAAATCTGAAAAATAACCACACATAGACTTTCATATGCAAGGCATTAAAGCAAAAACATGTAGTCCTACACAAGGCGCACAAAAAGTCCTCGATCAATAAAAGATGAGGAAAGAAGACCTCAGCCATTATTCATTAAATGCACAGATGTTAAAAAAAAAAAATCTGAAAAGCACAGTATAATGGCATTATGAAAGAAACAATACAGTGTTTCCAGAAAAACTCTAAGTCTTGGGGGGAAAAATATTTAAACAGCCTAAGAATTTAAATCAGGATGTGAGACGTTATTTAGGCCACCAGAAGATAAACCGCATATAAATCAAGCATATGCACTCTTCCCCTGCTCTTCCTAAATTAAGTATGCACTTAAATCCCACCAACTCCAGGGAATGCATTTCTAAGGCAGGGTTGTATATAAATAGGTGCACTAGACTGATAATACACCATACTCATAAGTTACATACTGGCTTAGCTGTGAGGGAAAGTAGACTTCATGCTGCTCTTGACCATTCTGTCACTGTAAGAATTCATGTATTTAAAATCAAGCACACCCAAGCATTTTGCTGAACTGGAGCTTTACAGCAACTTAGGATCAAAGTTTGAGTATCATGAAAGCACATGGCTCCTCTTCCAGAGTGCAGTAGCTTAAAATACTTGCAGTTTAATGCTAAGAAAACTTAATGGAATCCTGCTAGGGGAAAAAAAGATCCTCTCGGCCCTCAGAAAATGTAAGGGCTGATTGCTGCCTTGTCCTTCACATGTCTTCAAACTCCCTCCGTTCCTTTCTTTGTAGAATCCCACAAAAGGTTTACTGTGGTGGTTAGGATGTCATAGGCAGGACAGTGAGACACTTGGTTCATAAGAAATCCATCCGCAAGAATCCCCTCTCCTCAGAGATAAAATGGGAGGGGTTGTTATCCTTCATTACCGTCTCCTGGTCTGATGCTACTGAACTGGGTATTCAAAAATCGGCGCTTAAAGCACTTACCAGGGCACTGTCTTATTCCGAGACACAGACAGAAGAACTTCACAGTTTCCTGCCCAGAGTCTGCCTGGGGAAGCTCGTTTGTGAAGGCAACACTTGCCAACATCGCAGGAGAGACAGCCTTTTCCCTGTTCAAACGTATTCTTTGAGTTTTGATTTCCCCACTGTTTCAAGCGATAGGGCATGCAGACAAGAGATCCTTATTAAATGTCTACGGAAGTCAAAATCTCGTAAATCATTAGCTGACCTGTTACTGCCTTACGTTCATCCTTTCCAGGTGTCACACAAAAATCAGCAACCTCCAACATAAACTTGCTTCCCATTTTCGTGCTACTACTTGCTCCCCCAGGTTTAGCTTGCTAAAAAGAAAAGAGAGAGAGAGAGAGGCTGAGCGGCAGCAAGAAGGGAGTAAAACAAAACACAAATTTTTCTCATTAGGAAACCATATAATGTTAAAGTAGGCAGCATCTGAAAGCATACATTTATAATGATCCAGTCTATGTGAATACCATCTTTCCTTCAGGATACTGTTAGGCAGTTCTCTTGTATTCAACTCTACATTTACATATAGATTGAACCTTTCTAGAAAGCAATTTTACGCATTTTGTCTTAATATTTTTCTCATTAACATTGCACATAGATTAAGCTTCTTGAGAAGGAAAAGACATACCTGGATATCATTGGCACAATTGCTAGAGATCAGGTTTGCTTTTGAAGAAAAATGTGTAATAAAAGACTAATAAACACAAGAGTGGTCGCAAGTGAATTTTCGAGAATCAGATAAAAAAAAAAATTACAGAAATTGCTCTGGTGCTCTTAAAACAAACACTTCCTTAATTACCTCCTCTGGTGGGAAGTAACAATAGAAGAAAAACAACAGCAAAATTGCCTGTAAAACAAACTTCTCTCACAGGGCTTAGTACTTCAGTGAGCATCATTAGTCCTAATCAATCAGAGCATTTAATCATATGCTTAAGTTTAGGCTTACAGATAAGCATATGCATAGTCAGATAAGGCTAGGTATTGTGCTGAACTGGGGCTGAAGTGCTCAGCATCCAGCAGGATTACACTGCAGTACTGAAATCTAAATTTTCTTCATGTCTTATTTGCAGACTGGGTGTAGGATTCAAATTAGAGGGAGGATTAAGAAAAAAAAAAAAGTCCTCATGATAGCAGGGCCAGGCTAAGCAAACATTTCATATACACACCAAGAAGAAAGATGAAAGGAAAGCAGCTGCCCTTCCATGGCCAGAAATTCTTATCTGCTGACCGAACCTTTGTTGGTTTGAGAAAGCACAAGTGGTCTGCATTGGCGGAAGGTTCAAAGCAATTTTTTTAATAGATAATGCAATCAAAAGTCTGTCTATCTGTTGAAATATTTAGAAGAACAAGATATCACTTTGACCTCCCTACACCTGCGACCTTTGTCAAAGACTTTAAGAAGTGCCTTACACTTGTTTAGGTCTTTTATCTTTAATAGGCTTCTGCATTTTTCAAAGATAAACACTTTTGTGAACTCCTTTGACAAAAAATATATTCTTTAACTTTTAGTCAGTACTTCTATATTGCCTTCATCAAAGGACTTGCATATGCAGGTACCCTACCAAAATAAAAATCAACATGAAAACTACAAGCCAACCGCGGTTGTTGTAGAGAAATACGCAGCTCTGGTCTGCCTATGGCTGATGCACATCAAAACTAAAAAACAAATTAGCCCAGGCAACTTAAATAGAGATAAGGTAAAATGTTCAACACCATTAAATGCCAGGTCGAAAATGGAAAATAGCGTGTTTCTGTTCTACCTGGTATAAATTATCTCAGTATTTACGTCTTCTTAGAAAGAATAATATACAAGCAAACAAGAACTCCATTGTGGAATTTACCGGTACAAATTTTAACATTTGAGCAATAGTGGGTGGTTTCTGAGATTAAATCATGCAGAATAGAATCTTGCAAGTTCCCAGGACAAAAAAACCGGAATGGGATTAATATCTACTATGTAGACTTTTATTAGGGAAATCTGTGCACAGGGGAATAGTCAACTGCCATCTCTTTGTTTACAATCTGGAAGGCATCCAGAAAAAGGAAATTCAGTTCCTGGGTTTGCCACTCCACGTCCGTACTTCCAAACGGGGACAGTGCTGCGTACACCTTTCTTGAGACGTGGCTCAAGTGACAAAGAGCAGTGAATGTTACTCTTCTATTCTAGATCTACCACCACCTTCCATTCATTAACTGCTCCTGCTGTTGAGCGTCATCCCACTTTTCCCTTTCATCCAAACATATTGCAAACACATTGATTAGATTTACGGTGCGTTTTACCTGAACGACCATGCTCTGGTTCCCTGTTTGTAATTAATCACTACACAGGTGTATTTGCTGGCACTAATCCATTCAATACACTCAACATACCTGCCCAAGTTTTCTAAGCTATTTTCAGCAAAAGTAACTGATTTTTTTTCCATAGCTCATAATCTTTTTAAAGGAAGTGATGCCATACCGGTTATCCTTCTGCCTTTTGTAATGCCCTTGCTGGCTCAAAATTTATGGCTCCTCAGTGCTTTCTATCTGCACTCCTGAAGCCAAAACTTGCTGCTCCGAGCAAGTATAGCTCCCCCTGAATCCATTTACGCCCAGACTGAGTTCAGCCCCTATGCCAATAAAACTTCCATTTGTATTAAAAGTCTTTACTGCATTGGAAAGACACACGAGTCGGAATTACTTAGATTTTTGTGGGTATTTCTTCTCGGGCCAGATTCATCCAGACACCAAGAGAGTCAGGATCAGGCAGTTTGTGCATTTACTATCTGTGGCTGTGGACTGGCTTGGCTAAGGACTTCAAAAGCTTCTTAGACGCTGGAGAACGGCTGAGGCTATTTCTCAGGCAACTGGTGTGGTCACATCAGTGCAGAGAACAAGTCCGGCATCAGCAGCATTCCTCCTCGAGGCCCACGGGGCAAGCGTGACCTTGCTGATGGCCCTCACGATGGCTACGTTACCCTCAAAAGTGAAGCAAAGCAGAGCTGACTTTCCCCCCCTTACATCTCAGCAAGGGAAAATAGCAAAAGAAAAAAAATCCTGAGCAGAAATCTTTTATTATTTCATCAGTGTTAATAGCCTGACCGGTGCTAGGCAAGGTTCATTTATTTATAACCTGGGAAACAGCTTACAACTTTCTAAAGGCCTTAGTCTTGTTCATGCACGTCTCGCTCTCGTCCCAGCGCTGCTCAGCCTGACCCAAGACAGAGTCAGTCTGGAGGTAAGTCCTTTTAAATGAAACCGCCTTTCTCGAAGACGGATTAGGTAGCAACAGAATATACAGATCCGTCTCAGCGCTCCGCCAAACCTACTATCCATCTATCTCACTTCAAGGACTCATCTTTGCGGGAGGATTAATGTCAGTGAGGTAGCCGCAGACAGAACTCGCAGCCCGGTTTTATTCAACACCGAGAAGCTTTCTGCTGTCCCCTGCAGCCCGCTACGGGAGCACTTTCAGGCGTCACATTTACTTTTTTGGAAGCTAAAGCTGGATCCGGCAGCGGCAAATAGGCCAGAGCAGTGATGCTGCCGGTAGGGATGCTGTGAAGCACAACAAGCTGTACAAGCTGGAATTGCGGAAAAAAGAAAAACCAAGGGGTAGAGGAAGAACGGAAAGATGGAGTTTATAGTTCAGCAGCAATCCCAGGAAAAAGTTAGAGTGTGACAGATTTATAGATTTAATGAAAAAGAGACTATGAAACAGTAACAAAAATATGGCAAAACGGACAGGTATGTAGGATTTTCTTTCTTTAGATTTAACAGAACACTTAGACGAACATGATTCTTTTGTTGTACCAGACAATATTTTTGAGAAACAGCATTACAAAAGGTTAAACATAGAACAGATGTAAGTTATAAAATACAAGCTGATCAAAGCTCGGATTTTGAGACAGATATGTTAGCAAATGATGATAAATCAGTCCCACTAGAATTGTAAGAAGCAGACAAATGTAACTACGCAAGAGTGAAAGTCAAGAGTTGAAAATAAGGAAGGGAAGAAAAAGAGTGGAAACAAATGTTGAAGTTCATTCTAGACAACTCGTACAGAACATCAACTGACTATATTCCACAAAAAGGGAATAATATCTACTGACACACACCCAATTTGATTTCAAAATAGGACTCAAAGGCTTTAAACTCTTAATATTGGCTTAACGTGTACAAAACTCTGTTCATTTCCTATTTAGCAGCTGCTCTTCTCAAAAGTTTTTAAATTTCAGCAAGATCTGCACTGTTGTGATTAAAGCCATAAAAGAGTTAGAAAATTTTATGAAAGCAGGTATGCACGAGAGAGCTGAAACAATTTTCAGTTACCTTGCTGAGATACTTCTTTTTTAAAAAAGAAAACAACCCAAACCAACTTATTAACTTATCTAAGGACAAAATATATAGATATTCAGGCATTTGAATGAGCGCTGGAGGTTCAATTCCTTTCCATTTTGTAGGTAAATAAATAAAACACAGTGAGAAACACACTATTTACCAAGAACGTAAATGAAACAGAAAACATTTGAGAGACCAAGAAAAAGGAGGTAATTGTTAGGACTGTCAGCAGGGGACCACTGTGATAATTTGATCTGAACTCTGCTAACAAATCACTGCGCCATTCTTTTTACTTTAGTATCTGTTTATGCTTCTACAAATTGAAACCCCACTGGCAATGCACTGAAGAACAGAGCTCAGCACAATAACACATCAGCCTGGCGATTAGTTCAAGGTGGGGAAGGATTAGTTGACCATCCCAAACCTACAGTCCTCCTCAGTATTTTGTCTTTCCCTGCTGAGGTAAAAGGGTGCAGACATATGTAAGTAATAAACGACCAGGCTTCCATCTACTTGAGGTTGAGTGGAAGGAATGCAGAACAAAACTATAAAAAAAATAATAGACAAAGGGGTAGTGAAGACTTAGGGGAACTCAATACCACATCTGCTAAGCTATGCTGGGATGTAGCACCAGGATGCCCATAAGTTTTTAAAGATAGAACTATGCCTTTTTGTGATCTCGCAGCACACTGTTATGGCCTAAGCATGCCAACATTTAGAACTGACACAAGATCAAAAGGCTGATAAATGAGAGGAAAGGGGATGTTTGACCCACTAAACCATATTCTACAAGAATTCAAGGCTTTTTAAAGCAATAAGGAAAGAAATACGTTACTGCATCTTGAATATATTGTGACATTCTTTTCTAAGAAACAAAACTAATATTGAGATTCATTATATACTTTTATGCATATATACACACAGACATACGTCTGAGTACGTATGTTCGTGCTTATTTATCTGAACATATTTTACATTATAACAAGCTTCTGAAAATTTCATTTCTGATCAAAGTTATATGAAAATCATTTGGAAATGAACTTAATTAGGGGTGTAGTTATTTATGGGTCCAATTTATTACCAGCTAAATATATAACAACGACAGCAAGCAACAAAAAAGGCAGGGAAATTGAGTACAGAAATTTGGAAGTTGAATAAAGCGAAATAGGTTGTTTTTTTCTATTTTAGCTAGCCCACCATATACACTAAACTTCTGCCATTGCTGAATTCAAGATGGATTTTGTGATCTAAATGAAGCCAGGCTGAGTTTTGTTCATTTATTTCACCAGGGCCAGGATTCCACCAGTACCACCAGTCTTGCCCTGTCATCAAGCCTCCAGGAAAAGGCCTATGAACCTTTGGTGGGCCACAGGCTGTAAGCAGCAATGGCCATTATTAAACCTCCAAACCCAGTAGTTTTAAAATTTATATTTGATGAAGAACGTACCAATGGCAAATGCTACACATTTGAAAACTTCCTGTCCTCTGGGATATTTCTCTTCAGCGCCACATCAGAGTTTTGTATTTCCTATTTCTAAAGGAACAGAAGCAACCCAACCCCTCAGCATCGTGCTCTGCTATGATCTGCCATGAACACCAGATGAGGAGTCGCCAAGCTCAATGACTTCGAGGCAGCGTGTGCTCTCCAGAGGAGGAATTTAGTATCAGCAGTTCCTGTACTAATCTCTCCTAAGAGCTTTAGGTGCTCAGCACTTTTGGAAATCAAGTTAATAACTATTAATGACATAGAAGGATGGGAACTGAGTCTTCACAGTACTCCTTATTCAAGCATTTTTCACGTCAAATTCAAGTGGAAATTTAGCTGTGTTAGGTGAGAGAGGGTTACTGAAAGGGATCCAACACCTTCAAAAAAACCCGAGAAACACAATTAAATTAAGTTTGGATGTAAAAGCGATGAGATATTCTGATTCTCCTGAGGCTTCAGAAACATTCTCCTCACAAAGGAGAGAGTTGTATAAAGGTACTAGGGCACGAGGAGCTGCTTATAAAAAGGTAAAATGATACTTGAGAAGGCCGAGAAGCTATCCACCTCTTGAGTCCGTACGTGAGGGAGAAGCATCCAATGTCCTTAGTTTGGGTTATTTCAACGCTCACCGATTGCACGGTCGAGTGTGGGGTTGTTGGCACTTTTCAAAATTAGCTAGCTCAGATAAGAGTTATCGTAACGCAGAACTCGCCTCGCGTTGACCACCTCCATGTTTTGCTAGCAACACCGGGCTGTCTGGTTTAAAATGTAGAGCGGGTATGCCTATGTAATTACAGGGCTGAGCCCGTCAGCGTGTAAATCACTGCGTAAGAAGTGGGTAATCAGTATGTGACACTCAGAGTCCGCTGTACAGACAGGGGACTTCGCCACTTTGGAATGCTGTTTTCCATCTCGAGCTGTTCTCCTCCTTCCCAGTTCAGTCCCACGTGCCAGCCAGGCAGGGAGCTGGTGACATCTGGGAGTGGGGAAGGCAGGCAGGCATGTCAAAAGATATGCTCAGAATCAATTTTTAGAAGTGGGTAAAAATAATGTTGTTTGACTTTCTACAAAAAAAGACCAGGCAGGAGAGACGCCTCTTTGTAGACAGATCTGGGTAAATTTGCATCTTGTCAGCTGCACAAAACAATTAGTTGAAAAAGCGCAGAGAACACCTACAGATTGTAGGCAATGTTATTTCTACAGCTGCAGAACAAAGATCAAAGCACTCAATAAAAAACTTCAGAAGACCTGAGAAACTACTTTGCAACAGTTCAACTTTTTCCTTCAAACCATCCCCCTAAACCATCAATAAATGTTAGGAGTCACCTGCTTATATCAAAGGAGCAGGTCCGAGTACCGAAGCCGTTATGCCACTATTCCAAACGCATCAGCCGTCAAAGTAAATTAATCTGTAGTACAAACATAGCAGCACCTATCTATAAAGCTTTGTATTTTAATTTTCACAAACTTGAAAAGAAAATCACTGACAGAAATGTTAATATGCAGAAACCGGAGATACTGTTTTGTTTCCTTCATGAGTGAATTCTGAGCAAAGAGGTTATTTATTCTATTAGTACCGGAAACCTTTCTATCAAAGAAGTAAATGACATAATTAGAGACACTGTTTTTTCCCTGGGGATATTACTTTTTGTTTATTTTTAAGGGGACAGCAGACAATTATTTTTCTTTATTTTATTTTTTTCAGCTCCGGTGTCTCTTCTGTTTTGCTGCCAGCTTTCAATGTCTTGGTTTTAGCAAAGTTTTTTCATTAAGAGCACTGAGGTTTCTACACACAAATAAAATGTTGTTGATTACTAGCTTTTTCATGGGAAAAACGCGTACCTGAAAGTGAGAAGAGGCAGAAAGTAGAGGGACATAACTGCTGTGGTGGGTTTCCTGCCTGCAATCAGAAATGAAAGCAACCCGATTTTTATGACATCCACTGGCTAGAGCACACCAACGTGATGGACAGACTGCTTACCCTGGCCACCTTTGGGGACACATGGCTTCATTCTGGACTCAGCAGAACATCCATAAAATTAACACCGACTACGTGTTGCTTGGTCAACAAATGTAGCGTGATTGATGAAGAAAAACTGCAAGAAATCCTACAAAATAGTCTTTCAAAGTCAGAAAAACCTCTCTGCATTTCTAACTTCCAACCCATCAGTCTAAAGCAGCCAAGTAATTTAATAAATGTATTTTAACGCTATCTTAAGTGACTTGGTTACATTAAAATCCAGTTACTGCACAACAGAATTGTTTTATTCCAAGGGAATACAGTGCAGATTTTAACTGATGTGAAAACACACAGATTTTGTTTAATAGCCTCTTAATCCTGCCAATTTTGCTAATAAGATTACGGTCTAAAAGGCAGCTAAATAAACTGCGCTATTGACACTTTAAACACAACAAAAAACAAACCACGCAAAAGCGCAATTTCTCCTGAAACATCTTTTTCCTTTATTATGGCCCCAATCCAGCGGTGGGACGACTTATGTGCTTAAAGTTAATCAAGCACTTAAGTGCTTTGCTGGACTGAAGCCTGCAATAACATCAATCTGAGTGGACAAATTATCATTACATATAAGAAACTTGCAACAAAATGAAAAGAATTAAACAAGTGGAGCTGTTCGTGGAGACGCTTAAGTCCCACATGATGATGTAGAGCATGTCTGCATTTGGTACGTCCCAGTTTTGCCGTTATATTTCTAAAGAACAAATACCTCTCACTGTTTCTGACTGCCCTCATCTGAACTTCCAGCCGCAAACTTACAAAGCAAAGTGGAGCCTTCTGTCAGCTCTCTGTTCTGATATGCATCAAAATCGAAACGGACAGACACCAAATACTACCGGGCAAGAAAGGATGGGTCTTGGGGAAAATGATTTGCGCCAGTAGAATCATTTCCCCCACTAGAATAGATACGCCCACTAGAGAGGGGGTATCATTGGAGGGGTAGAAGGAAATTATAAAAGAAAGTGAAATGGGAAATTAAAATATCAAAGAAAGGGGGAAATGGGATTTAATGGAGCATTTTTTACATTTCATCTTTTGGGTATTATCTAAAAATATTTGGACTTCCTTTCCCCCCCTATCAGCCAGGCCCCCTCTTGAGCCTTAATTTTCATTTAGTTTTTATCTCTGCCACACAGTCTGCCTTTATACAGCCTCCTTGCTCCTGCTCTAAGAACATTCAGACTAATTTCCTTTTCCCTTAGCCATTTATCTTTCCTACACCCATTCAAGTCTATGGATGCATGCGTCTTGAAGGAGGAAAAAAAAAAGCTAAGACTGTATATGTCATAAATGTCACCAGGAATCAAAAATAGCTTGGGGATTAAAATCCATCAAAACTGTGCAGTCCAGAGCAAAGTACCCTGGCTGTCTAGACAAGCAAATGAAAAAAAGCAGAGCTAAATTCTGCAAGAGTGCTTTTCACAAACTCGTTGTCGTTCTATAAAGTACCGTCTCTTACACACAAGCTCCGGCTTTTTCAACAGAACGTTTCCCCGTACCTTGAGGCAGCGTACGAGCAAGGAGGGCGGCCAGCACTACAGGGACACCCCAGACTTGCCAGCACCGGTCAGTCTGGAAGGTTTGTCACCCTCTATGTGAGCCCTTGACCTGCACGAGCACGGCAAATCCAACGTTGCCCAGACTCACATGGTGCACTGCCTGTGCGCGCACAGTGGCCGCCTCTCTGGTCTTCCAGTTGGGCTGCTGGATGTTCAGGATATCAGCAGATTTTACTGCCAAAAAGTGGCAGCTTTGAAAAGCAACGCGGAAGCAAAAAAAACCACACGGGTTATTCCCAGTGCAGAAGAACGCTAGCAAGAGCCGCATGAAGCTTTCTGAGGAAATCAAGCTTTCAGGGAATCCTCCCAGTACAGGGACTGCTACTCCGCTACCCCTTCCCGTAGTTAAACAAGGCACAAGAGCTTTTCCTCTCCTGGAAGCCAAAGCAGTGTACCACTATTGATGTGAGGTCCTCTGCCCCGCGGCGGCTTAGCGAGAAGCCCTACCGAAGGAATTAATTGCCTTGTCCCTAGCTACGTGCCTGGGAAGGGCACCACCTCAGCACTGCCTAGGGAAGAGCAGTCATGACTTACAGATATTTCTGTTCCTGGTGGTGAGAAGAACGTGCGTGCAGCATTAGTTATCTCTTCAGAAGTTTAAGCTAACAGACACGCATTTTAATTTCTGCTGTTAGCATCACCTGCACAATACAGCACAGACACGGAGAGCATGTGGGGCCACGCAAGACAGATCCACCCTTCCAGCCTTCCTTAGCGCCGGCACGCTGCCGATGCCTTCCCTCGGTCCTCAGTGAGGGGATAAGACGAGTGGTGGACGAGGCAGCTATACCATCTTCACCAGCTTCTGGCCATCAGAGAGGCTCCCTGACATGGGGAATGCTCCCATCCAGACCTCTGACGGGTTTGCAAAATAAGCGTGGTGGACTGGAAAATCCGGTCATGTGTATTGATTTCTGGATCACATTACAAACGCACTCGCTATACGTTGTTCAGGGGCACTGGCTTTTCTCCAAGTTAGAACTGTCAAGATTAGCTACGGACTATTTTCATTCAAACTTTCTAAACATGTAACATTGTGAAATCATTTTTTTTTTTGCGTGCAAGAAATGGATTTTCAAGGAGATCTATGAAAAATGATGGTGCCCTCAATGTTCAATGCAACTGAAATTTTCAAGGACTTGAGAACCATGTGGTTAGAACAAACAAGAATGTCTTTTTTTTTTTTTTTCCTTTTCCCCTCCACAACTCCACACTGCCTTCATAAATCAGATCAAGTGGCTTTGCCTTTAAAAATGGAAGGAACTATAAACATATGAATTAAATACCAAGGTAAATTTCCTATAATTACCTGTACGCCAAATGAAACTCTCGTGATACACAGTCACATTTCTTCAAGCTAGAAAAATATACCTACGTACATTTAAAGGAATATATAGTGAGTTGGATAAATAATAGAACCGTGAAGTAAACCATGAGGTCATTATTTTAATGAGTATTTCAAAAGGGATCTGGTTTCATACAACAAAGAATGTGAGCTTCCATGAGCTACTGCCCACCCTTAACAGCTAGGAGATATCTCCAGAGTATCACAGTTTCTTACCTTGTTCCACTGAAAACAACAAATTGAAGTGTCTATTGCTCCTCAATGAAACAAGCAACATATTAATTGGGTTTTGGGTTTTGGTTTGGGTTTTTTTTTAATAAAATGTGGTTTTGTATTTTTTGCGGGTGCAAAGTCTTTTAGAAAGTAGCATGGCTCAACATCTGTACCATTACCAGGGAGTTGATGCCTGATAAGAATGGTAGTGAGAGAGACTTAAAGGAAGAAATAACATACTTTATGAAAACAAATTATACTGTTTGAAAAGGGGGCACGTTTTCAAGCAGAGAACCCTTTATTAGCTCCAAGAAATACCACAGACATGGAGCTTAGGGTACATTAAGGACTGCTGGTCTAATATCGACATTGTTGTTATTGACTCAAAAACTTTGAGGGGGCAAAAGTACTTACTACCTGTGGTGCAGGAAAAGAGGCTGAAGGGGACAAGGTGTCCGAGGACAGGCAGCACCTATGCAAAAACGTGAGTTAGTAAAAGTTGAGGTGGGGAACATAGTGATAGGACAAGAGGTAACCGGCACAAACTTGAACATAGGAAGTTCCATCTCAACACGAGGAGGAACTTCTTTCCTTTGAGGGGGGCAGAGCCCTGGCAGAGGCTGCCCAGAGAGGTGGTGGAGTCTCCCACTCTGGAGACATCCCAAACCCAGCTGGACGCCATCCTGTGCCACCTGCTGTAGGTGGACCTGCTGTGGCAGGGGGGGTTGGACCAGATGATCTCCAGAGGTCCCTGCCAACCCTGGTGATTCTATGAAATTGCAATGACAAAACCCCCCAATTTCTACTCCTTCCGTGATTACTTTGCCTTGCAAACCCTGCCTTTTCCTTAGGGTATCATTTCATTCTACATCATCTTTGGCAGCAAAGCGGGTTCTTCTCTTTGCTGAACTTCCACACGTGGGCTGCAGCACTGTCTTCTCAGCGGTGCTGCGAGTCTGAGCACGCTGTGCGAGATCCTTGGTACCATCTGGAGTTAAACACAAACCCCTTCCCCTCCTCCAGGAGACATACTCAGGGAGAAAGCAACAGGTGAGAAGAGACCAAAATGTCAAATTGCATCCTTTAAAGATTGTAAAATACCCCCAAAAGGTTTGATTTGTTAGCAAGTATTTTGGATTAGCAGACACAATTCATTTATGTTTGGCAGCGTTAACTAATTACTGTCTGCAGACTGGAAGCACAGACTATACCAGCAGCACAAAGCGTGTTAAGCAAGCAACAGCATGATAGAAAGCACAGCTCCATGGAAAACATACCCTGACAAACTTTCAGTGCTTTTAATTGTTCACTTTTTAATTGGTATTATTCCTAACAAGAAAAAAAGGCTATCCTCAGGAGGCTGCAGAATTATATTTGCCTGAAAGCTTATTCTTTAAATAAAAATGGCTGTTCATAGAAAGTCTATTAGTTTCTTCCTTCATCCCACTGAAATATGTTCTATCCCTTGGGAAATAAATTTTAATTTACTGTAATTTTTCTTGAGGTTTTTCACTTAGTATGTCAATGTACACTTCTCCCTCCTGCCTTCCTTTTTCTTTGTGTAAAGACCAAGCTTTTTAAAAATAGAATTAAATCCGAACAAATGAAAAACTAATGAGTCAAAAATCTCAAAAACAGCTGAAATTTTTATGGAGCATTCTTTCCAACACTCTTAATTCAGTGTTGATGTCTCCATTTTCTAAAGAGCAACAAGGAGAAAAAAGCCTTCTAATAAGTAACATGAATTAAACAAGCCCTGTTAATACTGCCTACTGACCCCAGAAGGGCTAAAGTGAGAAGAGAGTCCAGGCTTCTTCTACTGCCAAGCTTACGCATTCGTTTATTTGGGCCAAAATTAGTCATTTCAAACGGACCAAGGTTCTACAAAGACTGTATCCAGCATGGCTAGTGCTTTGTACCTTGGCTTACACTTCTAGATCTGCAAGAACAAATGACTGAATGGAGGAACGAGTGAATGAAGACGGCCTCGGTATTTAGAAGTGCTGAGCATGCACAACGTGGTAATGCAAAGAAAGCGGGCAGCAAACCGTGAATATGCGAATGTAAATTTTCTTTCTTGTGATCAATGTGGCAGCCAACCAACACTCCCGCTACAGGCTGCCAGAAGGCTATTAAAATGAGAGTGACGACAATCTGGACAAGAAGCGATAAAGATATGGCTCAGGATAAGCCATATGTAACCAGAGGTCAATAAATGTATAGCGCGTCTTTTTTGTATTTAACACCCATAAAAGAGAAAAATTGTGGTTCATTGTTCTAACTGAATGGGACTGGACACCATGCTAAAGAACAGGGCAAACGTAGTCAATACTGGCAATTTGTATGTGCAGCACGGGGCTAATAGGCCCTGCACGGCGTTCCTCTTCCCATCCCCATCATCTCTGGTACTGGAGCGGAGTGGTGTTCTCCATCCCCCTCATCCATGTATTCTTTGTCCACCTTACAGAGCCTGTACCATTCCTCGTCCTCACCAGCTTAACTCCGTGCTTCTCAAGGAACAACAGACCATGCTTTACTGCATTGCAGATGGATCGCATCGACTACGTTTGCTTTGTGTAGCAAAAGGAAATAGAAAAATGAGGTACCTTACAAAAAAAAAAAAAAGTTAGGAAAAAAAAAATCAGGTTAGGTTTGCACCATCTACCACGGATAAACTCACGCTAGCCTAGCTTGCATTTAATTCAATACCAGCAATTACGCTTTCTTTCCGACTTTTTTTTAAACTGGTTTACTACTGAGATCTGACTCAAAAACCTGCGATTTCTCAAGTCCCTCCTACTCCTCTCCTATATTTTTAAATACTGATACTATATTCCGTATGCTGTATTTATTCTAGTCCTCTCTCCATGTGATATAAATGTGACATAACTAGAAACCTGAGTTACCAGATCTGCAGTATGATGTACTCATTCATTCTGTGTTTAGGCGTGGGGCTTCTCTGTCACGCTGAATTTGATGATATTCGCCCTCAAAGTTTTCCTCTCACTTCAGATACAGTCATTTCGGTTTCTGTAACAGCAGTCACATTAGCCAATATTACTTTATCCCATTTTTGACATGCCCATTCCCAAAACCAAGACAGAATAGTAATCTGGTCAGGTAACATCATTAGGAGCTTAATGATGCTCTTAATACAGTCTGGAAAACAACCTCGTATTCTCACCCCATCTGTATCTTTAACATCGTGGTGATACATACTTTTCTTCACAAATATATATGTATATACAAATATATATTTGGTAATAATAACATTGATCTTCCCCCTAGGAGCAGCCACAAACTATAGAACCGCAATTTGCTAGGGAAAAAGAAAAAAAAAGTAATCCCTATTACTAAGTTCTGTTTAGTTTCCTCCTATCCTGTTCCTGTACGAGGTAGACAACAGTAGTTAAAAGCATGTCTAGCAGCCAGCATCACTTGCATTAGCGCATGTCATGTAGTTCCTGCTGTGTTTTATTAGACAAATATAAAATTAACAACAGAGCTATAATGATTTCCTAAACTAGTTCCAACACAAATTTCCAATTTGAGGTTAGATGTATTGCCTAATAAAGTTTTACAACAGCAGTCAAACAGTAGTAGTTAGTTCCTCAGAAATACAACTCTTAATTCACCAAAATTAGTTTTAAGACCGTTGTTCATCACATAAAACAAAAATAAATATCATTATAGCTTTACTTAAAATGTACAGACAGTACTATCCAGAGAAGATGGTCTTGGGTTACTGTAATTGCAAACAACACAAAGATACCCGATACATTTACATTTGTAGCAAATATACACTATAACATTTTGATTACTTAACCTGATGCTTGTAAACTGTCTTTTTGAAGCTATTTGGCAAGCGCACACTTGTGTTCTATTGCTTACAGAACACGAAATCTAAGATAACAGGCTACTCTGGTCTTGCACCAGTCAACTTTTTGTCTTCGTGATCGGGGAAACCGAGGTAAATAAATGCTTCTTTAGCATATCAATAAATTAAAATTTAAGGGATATCATCCTAGTTTAACAAAAACACAAATGAAAGTAGAACACGTCCCATAACAACAAAAAAGTTCATCTTCAGCAACAGTTGTTTGCCACATTTAGGAATTTGCTGTTAGTCTTTAAGTCTTTGTTGGAAACCACTGACAAAGTCAGTCAGTCAGAAGTTGTACTAAGAACAATAGAAATGTGAGTAAAATTTCCATTTTACCATTTCCATCGTATTTAATTTATTAAAAAAAAAAAAAGATGTTTTAACATTTAGTCACATCCGTAAAGTATTATTTTGAACATGTCTATTTGAAGTACGTAGTTTTAAGTAAGACTAGTGAATTGTCCGTAGCAGATAATCTAAAACCTATCCCAAAGGATAAGGCCGGTCTAACTAGGAGGTTTCTACAATAAAATAAGGAAGATGTTTTTTTTCTTTTCCAAAACCTACTTAACAAATTAAGTGAATTAAGACTTTGTTAAATAATGCACATAGAGGCGGTGCTGAGGGAAGTATCGGTGCTATAATGTACAGGGTCAAAAATACACTGTCCTTAGTCACACACACTGACTACCTTTCTCCATATTAAAGCCAAGATTGTTTAAAAGCGTCTGTACAGCGGAGATTAGGGAAAGGGACAGCGGATATACTCAAGCTGGCTGTAAACCCTGGATGACGGGGATAACGGCACAGGGCAGGCGGAGCCGGAGGCAGGCTGCGATCGGGATGGACGTAGGTGAGCCACCTTCAGAGCTTTAACAGCAGCAAATGAAAAGGCACTGGCCTCGGAGCAAAATTTATATGTGCGTGTTTTTATACATGCATTTATAAATGTCTCTTTAAAAAAAAATAATCTTCAAACCTAACAACCCTATAGAGACCCTTTTTTCAGAAAATTGGTTTAAACCATTCTGTGATTCTATGAACGGGGAGCACTATCAGCTGTGTTGCTCAACCAGCTCAATTTTGAGCCGTCTCCGATTTCGAATATAACTACCAACTTAAATATGCACGATAACAGAGAAATGATGGCAACACACCTTAAGGTGCACCAGAATAAATAATGGTACAGGACGGTTCCAAACAAGTACTTTGGCGTGCAAGAAAAAAACCAGCAAAATCACTCCCAGTAACACGTACCGTCATGTGACATCACACCCAGATGCGGTGACTCCCTTCAGAAACTATCAAATTTAGGTTGTCTTCTCACAGAAAACCTCTGCTACGTGTGTGTCTTCTAGTCAAAGCCACCAGTTTTGCCTGCCCCAAAGAATTCCTCGTTTCCTATAAGTGTGGGTGAGGTAACTGTCTAAACGCAGTTCTTCCATGTGTAAATGCTGCCCTGCTCATTAATGAAGGGTACAGAAGAGCAAAGACCCACAAGAGGACCAAGAAAGGGTTGAAAGGGAACAGGTAATCATCACCCACCTCACAAGGCAGCTGGCATGGGGAGAAAATCCCCAGTGCAAGCGGGAGGCACCATACCCCATGGTAAACACCATCAGCCAGCGATGGACCTGATGCAGAACAGACAGGCGGACCAAGGCTTTTATTTAACCTTACTGATTTACATTCGTGAGGCCAGAAATCCCAAAGAGCTTTGAAAAAGTTCTCAAGAAACTTCCTCCTGGGGTATGGAGCAGCCAGAAAATAATAGTAATCGTTTTCTTGAGAAAGCAAACTTTCACAACAACAAAAACGGGATAATAAGCGTCCCATGTTCCTCAAGGTCCGTGCGGAGAACATAGGAGGTAGCTCTTTAGGTTGACACACACCTCCAGTAAACCACCCGTTGCTACTTTTCCTCCATCTAGCCCAAAAGACTGCAGGATGCACTGACACGCCACGGTCAGCAGCTGCAGGTCCTGCTGGGCTTTTTTTTTCTCTCTCTTTTTTTTTTTTTCCCCTCCCCAAAACAGTCCTCAAAAGCCCTTTTCCACAACACGACAGCGAACGCCACCGAATCGGCACCGCTGGTTTGCGGGGCGCTCCAGCAGGGTGACATACATCTGACACAAGGCTAACTCTGTCGCCGTACATGGTTGTTACTCCACTCCATAACCACAGCCGCCAGCTTAGGAAAAGAGTGTCCTGTCTGGTGGTTAACATCACAATCCTCAAATAACAATAGGACGCGTAAACTCGTCCAGTCTGTGCTTGCTCATAGGGTATTTTTGGGAAAACTCTTCTTTTATTTTCAATAGCAACAACGACCTGTGGATACCACCAAATATTCCAGATTACCGGTACCGAACGAGACGCTACCGACACCCGGTGTGATGAAGGCACCGGTGGGGTACGACCTGCGGCCCCGCGCACCAGCACTGCTCAGGGTGTGGGGAATTTAGGTTTAGGTGCAAACCGCAGCCCCTGACTGAAATAAAACGATTTCATCATGCTGAAAGGATAGATTTAAGACAGCGCATTTAAAACCATTTCTGCGCCGTCTCCTCTTGTGTCCAAACTCACAATTGCGCAATGGAGTACCTTGCGGCAAACATATATTGAGGGATTGTATACTCTCCAGATTTATACATGGGAATCCAAAACAGAGTACCAAATTTTCCAAACCATACCAAATTACAGCAATTATACATGTATGTGCATACACGTTACGGGGACAGACGTATACTAGAGGTGCAAGCATTACGCAGGGCCTCAACACTGCGCAACGCAGTCTCTCCAGAATCTCTAAAAATCTCATTTCAAATAATTAACAAAGCAAGATCAAACATTTCAAATGCTTTCAGAATGCTGGAGATGGTCCGGCAGCAAAGGGTCGCATGCTTAGTTTCAAGCAGCAACAGTATTTATTTAACAGTTCCGAATCTCCGTGGCCTTACGCTCTGTTTTTCTAACTCCCGAGCCCTGTACAATCAGAATTGGGGATGAGGTTGTTCTGCTACAGCCAGCTTTCCCTTCTCTCCCCCTTCCTCCTTCTCTCCGGTTAGCCACTCTTTGGGGTTTCATTATTTAACTTTCCCCTCAGGCATGGGGATAACGCCATCGGAGCCATTTTGCTGGCAGCAGGATTCTATAAATGAGGCACTTATTTAAACAGCCTCACACAGAGCCCGTGTCAAAGTTCTCGGCTATTTACAGGTGACATCACAAGAGATGCCTTCTGAAGCACAGCCAAAACAAGTACCACGCACAGATTCATTTTTCTTGTCCGACACACAGCAGAAAACAGCCGTTCCACCCTTGCTTCGCTTCGCACAACTCTTTCTTCAAGCAAGTCTATGACAGAGCCGCACAGCAACTTGTTTTTCTGCCTATGGAACAGACTGGAGTTTGGTTCTCCCTGAGCAAAAGCCGAGCAGATTTGTGGGGCCAGTTCTCTCTCCCATCAGATTTGCCCATCCCTAGTGAGAGCCTGTAGCAAACAAAAAAAAACCACCCCACAANTGTACCTACATATTACCTACAATATTTAAGTGGGAAATACAAAATAAAACGCTCTTTTCCGAGGTCAGGTGATTTCATTAGAGCTCAGCTTTCCAAAAGGGGTGGTAGGAAGGTGCCCGCCCAGGTGGCCCTCGGTTTTGAAACGTAATGTGCTGACTTACACGACACACGCGTGCTCTCAGGCATCTCCCCAGTCCTCTGCTCGATATTAATTCTACACCATGAATTTTGCCATTTATTAGCATACATTTAGAGTTTATTTTCCCAATGTTTAATCACGCGTAGTAGTCATTAGCATATACGAACACTCCTTTTCTAGAGCAGTTTGTGTAGAATTCTCATCTGAGTTAATTACTATGTAAGATAGCTAAACTCTAATTAAAATTCAATGGCACATGTAATGATAAAAATTTATCAATACTGTGTCTTTCTCAGCAGTTACTTTTATTAAATTACTTAGCTTCATTGTTTATTTCTTGAAATTGCGATTTTAAATTAGGCTGGTTTTAACCACTGTAACAATAGTTTCACTAGGCTTTCACTGCAACGTTTTTACTTCATATTTTAAGGGAATAAATGCCTTTCGGGTTTTGTATTTACTCATTGTTGCTTCGCTGGGGC
The DNA here is from genome assembly GCA_013398295.1 of Chionis minor. NCBI lineage: Eukaryota > Metazoa > Chordata > Aves > Charadriiformes > Chionidae > Chionis > Chionis minor. The sequence continues at coordinate 277,542 of VZSF01007133.1, forward strand.
TTTGAAGATCTTTATTAACCTCTCTCTGCCAGCACTGAAAAGAAGGAAAGGTGCGCGTGTTTGGAGTTCTCCAAGCTAATGACAAAACATCCCTTAACGTCACGGCGCTAGGAGCCACGCAGTCCACGAGTACGTTTTCCTAAAATCAGAACAGGACTGAAATAAATCAAATCTTGCCATCAAATAAAAAACCCTCTTAACCGAGAACACCGCCATTTCTCTGCATCGTAGCTAACGCTGCGAATTGCTGCCGGTACCAATAGAACGAACATTAGTTGGTGCAAAACCTTCCTGGTGCAGAGTTCCAGCCGGCAGCCTCAGCTCTTCTTTCTCAAGCGAGCGCCAACGTTGCACTTTTAAAAGTCACCGCTGTGTATATGTGGATGTGTGTTTGCATAAGCAACGAGAAGCTGAGGAAAACCCTTGGCTCAGGCAGGCGCTTTTCCTTTTTGGGAAAATCTACCTACGTTAGGCAAATCTTCCAACTTGAAAAGATGAAAAAAAAAATCTCTTTTTGGGTCAGTTTCATTTGGCTGGGGTGAAATATGTACAAAAAATACACGTGTCAGGTTCTAATCCGAGCTCTACTTTTGCTCCCTGCACGCAGGACGCGCTGCTAGAAACTAAATACTAAACAAAAGCAAAAAAACCCTGAGCAGCAAAGACTACTTTCTGCTGCACCAAATGCAGAAGTCTGTTATTCTCACACATAAAAATGACTAATCACCCTTTAATCAAGTTATGGTTAATAAAGTCATCCAATTTTTGCTTAATCATGTTAATATTCAGACACGTTAAACAGCAAATCCCTTCAGGCATGCAATCCTGTTTGCCAAGTTTCAGCCTACAACAAGGTGTAAATCTCCGAAAACAGCCCTCTGGAAATGCTGACAAACCTTTGGCTATTCTAAGAGCGGTGGGAGGCTCTGCAAAAAAACCAGGAGAAGGGCAGAGCTAATGCTTCTCCGCAAATTTCTACCCTAAGATTTGCAGAAGGTGATTCCAGTGCCCTAGATTTAGTCCTTGCAGAAGCCCTTTTGCTATACAAGCCGCAGAATATTACTGAAAGAGGCAGGAAAAAGAAAAATTAAGCATAATTAGTTACTATTAAAGGATAATATTTATGACAAAATATAGTTGATGCTTCCACTAAGAGTTTAACGTGCCAGATTCTCAGGGACACTTGTAATCAGAGTTATTCAGTGGTTTGTTTTTAAAGGTGCTTTCTGACTTCTGAAGCGGAATAAACGATAAATAATGCATTTCCTCAGCGTTGGTGGGAAAACTCAGGCTATAATTAGCATACAAAATTACATATTCTGATACTTGATGTTTACCGACGCCATTTCCATCGTGTCATACGGCGTAAATAAAAAGCTGGCAATCCGAATACCCCCAATAACTTTATAAACAACCACAGACGCTCCGATACAGCTTCTCTTCCAAAGGCGAGAGCCCCCCTATCTCCCGCCGGCTTCGCTCGAACCGAACCGGCCGCAACGCTCCCGGTAAAACAGCAGGTTTCTGTGGGTTCCTAAAGAGCGGCGGAGGGAAACGCCGGCCACCGTGGCCAAGAAGGCTCCTTTAAAGGCCAAGCCTGGGGAGATGCTGGGCAGGGTCTCCAACAGAGGAGCTTTGTGCTGCCATGCAAATGATCCCCGCACAACCGCCCGCAGACAATGCCCAGGGAGAAGGCAGGGAGCGCCAACCCATCTGCAGCGAGTTGGTTAAACTCAACGTTTCGGACATTCTTTCTCTCACACAAAACACTCGAGGTTGACAGCTGTGAATTTTAAACGACGATGCCGTGTGTGTTTTTTCTAATTTCGGGCATTCAGATAGTTTCCCCCGGCGTCAGGGCTCTGAAAGCAGAGCGCTGGGATTGTGCAATTTAGAGATTTCATGCTTTTCAAAGAGTCACAGCGACTCTGATCGAAAAACAAAGTGGAAATTAAGCGTCTAATAGAGAGAGCTTCAAACGGCAAGGAAAGCGGTTACTTCAGAGGTGTTGCACAAAATAAAATTCGTATTTGTATGAATTACAGTCACAGAGAAGCTCTGCAAACTATACTCTGCATGTGATAAATATATTAATAAACTACGGAAACTTTGTTTCGCTAAACCACATTCTGATCACACAAAACCCGCTCGCACTTTGTAGTGTTTCTTCTAAAGAAAAACGGCAGTATTTTGAAGAAGAAAGTTTGCCTTCAGTCAATTAATCAAATAAAATATTTGGATAACAGCAATTTGTCCATGTAATGAATGAAGTTTTTTTACTAGGTCAAAAACTAACTTAAAACAGATGCTGGTCTAGACCTACGTTTCACTGTACATTGAAAAAAAAAAAACCCACCCAAAAAAACAAACGAAAAAAAATCCCCAAAACTCCCAACCACCAGTTAAAAGCCTCCTTGTAAAACAAACAAAAAAACACAACCCAAAACAAAGGAGTTTTCCAGTTAAGAAAAAAAGGAAAAAAAAAAAAAACAAAGACAAGACTTCAAAACAGCATCCCATGGGTATTCCATGGTGATTCTGCCATGACCATGGACAGATTTGCAAAAAGCAAATATTACAGCTAGGCTGTCATTAAACAATTCTGGCCAAAAAAGAGTTTTGGATTTACTCCTGAGAATTCTCTCTAACCAGCACCGACAGAGCTGTCTTCAGCTGCGCCCTGGGAAAGGAGGAAGCAGGAACAAACCAGGGAACTGTGAGTCAGGACGACTGGCTGCCGTTCCTGGCTCTGCCACTGCAAGACCTGCAGAGGCTTCTTCCACGGTTTCCTCTCCCTGAATCCCTCGCTTTAAAGCGGAGGAGGCCAGGAGCCATCCCTTTTCATACAATAATTCAAAGAGCGAAACCAATTTCAGACGCACGCCAGTCTTTTCCGCAAACCGGGGTGGTTCTCCTCCGACAGCTTCTGCAGCGCCAGCAGCAAAGCCACCCTGCCGACCCACCGCCCGTCCTCCCGAGGAGCTACCCCCACCAACAGGGGACACGGGGGAGCACCATGGCAGTGGGGAAGCTGGGAAGACCCTGCCCTTCCCAGGAGCCAAGCCACTCCGACACATCACCCTGGTGCCAAGCACTGTGCCTTACAGTCACATCCTGTGCCTTCCTCCACCAAGTGTTGAAAGGGGCTTCCGCTACCATCTGTCTTCTACTCTCAAGACCACCACCAAGACCTGAATTTAGAAGCAGGGGTCGGAAGGGACCTTTGGAGATCCTCTAACCCACCCCTCCTCCCAAAGCAGGTTCACCTAGAGCAGGTTGGACAGGAAGACATCCAGGCAGGTTCTGAATATCTCCACAGAAGGAGAGTCCGCAACCTCTCCGGGCAGCTTGGGCCATTCACTGCTCTCCTCTGATTCAGGCATTGACCCCTTCCCTTTACAAGGTGTCTTCAGACCACTCCCAAAAACCACTATAAAAGAGCAATGCATCGTTTCCCCCACTCTGGCACCAGTCTCCACGCTCTGGTGCGACCCACTCCACGTTGGCGTTTTCCCTCCCTAATATCCACAGGAACCAAACAGCAATGGCAATGCGGTTTTGCTCGGGGGAGGACAGGAGGTGGGTTTTGTCGAGTCTGAAAATGTATTTTCCCTTCCTCCTCGTCGTTTATTGTTCTTCTTTTGGCACCAGCAGAACATATTTTGGACGTGAATTTCTCTGTGGGTGTTACATTGGAAATTAATCTCTCTCTGAGGCATAGACGGTCTGGGACAGTTTTGAAATACGTGCGAGAGGATGGAGCGGGGAGGGAACGTGCGGAAATGAGGCCACTTGGTGGGGCCGGCAGTTAGCCGGCACGTTCCCACAGCCCCGCGTCACCTCGCCCAGCCCGGCATGGCCCCAGCGACCAACACCACCACCAACCACTCACCAACTCGCAAGGTCAAGGTCTGCCGCCCTCTCAGGTGTGATTTCCCAGCAAAATGTCCTGCGGGAGCACTGCCTGCTCCCCACGCTCCTTCCTCCTCTCAGGGCGATTGCATTCCATCCTTCCTTTTGATGGTGCGGCGAATTCCGTTTGCATGGCAATACCGTCAATGAAGTATTGACAGCCAGGGTGGAGCCCCCCCTCTGCTAGGCACTGCTTAAAAAACCCCAAAAAAAAGTTGTAGAACTTGGATCCAAAAGCTTGAAAGGGTCAAAAGAACCAATGAAAGCTTTACAAATGGGCATTAATTTCTTTTTACTTAATTAGAAAAGAATAAAAAGCAGAAATGTATCAATTTTTTAAAAAAAACATAAATTCTAATGAGTCATTAAGAGGCATCGGAAACCACCATATAGACACATATTTAGGCGCTCCTCTGGCTCAAAATTATTCTCTACACAAACAAAAGGCCCCTCTCTACAGATTTACACAATAGGTTTACACTGAGCCATTATGATCTATCGTGTAACCGAGTGCTTAATGACTCTGTAATTTAAGGATTATTGACACAAAAGATGTAACAGCTGCTTAAGAGTTACTACACAGCAGCAGCTTTCCAAAAAGATATCACTTCATCATTTTTATACTTTCTAAACTGTCCAAAGACACTTACATTCATGGCAGTGACTTGAAAGATAGAAAAATTCAAGGGGAAATAAATTAGAATACACTTGACCTCAGCGAACTGGGAAAAAAAAATAATTTTAACATTCTCAGTTGAGCACAGGTTTGTTCTTGTTTATTTCTGACAATGCAAAAGCTTAAAATAAAATTTTAAAAAAGTTTATTTTATCTGAAAAGAAGCCTTCCAGACTACGGTATTTTTTCTTGAAGTCCAAGAGTTATTTTTTTAAGCAAAATTAAAGAGCCATACACAAAGAGAGCACTGACAGGGGTTTAAGCACAAGTGGTAACGAATGTCACTGTAACGACTATTGCTTGAAAACGCAAGAGTTTGTGAGGGTTGTGTGCGTGTATACATCTATATATTTATAACCCCGTTAACAATGAATATTCCTGCTGCCAAGGCTTCGGAGACAGAGTTGATTTCCTTTCAAGTAATTGATGTAGGCTTTCTTCAGGACCCCGTCCAGACAAGTTCTCCACCGTGGGGCAGGAAATCACACCGTCAAAGGAAAGCTGAGCGCTCCTTCCACCCGGCCTGGGTCAGCCCCTCCAAAACACTAGATTTATACGACTGCTGCCAAAAAAACTTGCATTTCCATGCCCTCCTGTTGCTAAGATAAAGGATGTTTCCTACTGCCTCAGAATGCCGTCCTCATTTAAAACTCCAGCTATGTTCTGACAAAACAGGCTGCTGTCACCCCAAATTGAGCAAATGAGCCTACGTCCTACAGTATAAAGGCCAAAAGAGTTATTGAATATCACCCGGGGAGCGCAAAATGAAAAGGCTCCCATTTCTTCCTGACCTTTTTGGGGCATTTTTTTCCTGAAATGGGCCGAGCCCTTCAGCCTTCATTTCTCATGCTGTCTGCAGTAGCACAGGAAGGACAGCTTGGACTTTGCAGTTTCAAACAGATCAAGTTTTGTTAAATAACTTTTTTTTTTTCTTTTTTTTTCTTTTCTTTTTTTTTTTTGTTTCTCCTTCTTCAAACCCGCAGCGGAAGGGAACACTGTGAAGAAAATGGCAACTGGCAAAGAGCTTTAACTTCAAATAGCCTTGTAAGTCAGCGTTGATGTGCAAAACTAATTCTGTTTTTTCGGCATTTAAATATAACCCCGGAGTTGCAGAAGGGAGGGGGGAGGGTGGGAGAAGTGCGAGGCAGAGTCCCAACCAAGTGCAAACCATGGAGATGTGTAGCGCGACAACTTCTGTTTATCAAATGAAATAAGGATTAGATTTATTGGCACCGAGCTTTATACGGGAGGCTACAAACTTGCACTAGAAAATTTCAGGAAAGGAACTGTGTGACAAAAAGTGGTTCTGTACCGCTGGCGTCTAGGAAAAAAGCATTTCACTCATGTCAGATGGGGACATTTCCATGGAAGAGAATTCCGACCTTCAGGAAAATAGATATGCAAATAGCTCCATTCACGGGAAAAAAAGAAGTACCACTGAATATAACGTAGCTAAATATTTGTTCAGGGTTAAGTGGTGTTGTCTAAACAAGCAGAAAAAGCCCTTTTTTTATGTAGATTTGCTCTCCCTGGTTCAGAGTGCCAGCCGCATCCTTACTCCTTGTTTATTTCTATGCTTCTCCACTTCCTAGAAATCTCCCGCGCGGGGTTTTACGGATGCCTGAGGGCAAGCCCCATTCCGAAACCAGGCGTTCGCCTGGTCGGTACCATCATCTGCTCAAGCTTTACCCAGACTAGCTATTTCCACCGCTCACCGTAAACGCACCGGTGGGAAAGTGCACACTTCTCACCCTTTAAGGCACGACACTGGCCGTGCTGTTGTTTATCAGCCTGTAATTACGCTTTTTACCGCAGTACAAGGCCCGTCCCTACAGCACAACCTGCCTCCCCTGCCCTCGCTGTCCCAGCCTGCGGGCAACGCTGCTGCCTCCAGCAGCCCAAATTTTACCTCTCCTCGTCTCAGCCGCTTGTCAGAGTTGTCATTGCGCGATGCTGTCGGCCCAACGCACCGTCCAGAAGCACTTCGTGACTAAGAGGAAGAAACAAATTTGTACCAGATGAAAGAACCGTCGGTGCCAGGGGTCAACAAGCACTAGAGCGGCCGTCGGGCCGGGGGCACCCAGGGGTGCGGAGGGGGCTGGCGGGTATAACGGGATCCCGGACGGCCGCCAGCGCGTCGCGCGGGAGATATATGGAATCACTCAAGCAGAAGAGGAGATCTCTAACAGCTCACTCAAAGGACGATGAGGGAGTGCTACCACCTTGAATAGGCACCTGGAGCAGCAGCACCTCACACTTCTCCTTATCCTACTAGAGGCAAAACGGTTGTATGAAACACGCAGGGGCTAAGGAATGCCGGAGAGCTGGAGGGGGGACACGGGACACACACGACAACAACGTTTAAACATGGCGTATACAATTTCCTGTGATCCTTTTCAAGAGTATTTGAAGAAGGTCGCTCAAAAACCTACCTTAAGCAGTGACCTCAGCATCTTGAAAGGGAAACCACATGCAGAAATTGATAGGCAGCCTTGTGTTATCACAAACAGAACCAGAAGCATTTGCAGGCAGTCCTGCAGCTACCAAAGTCTCAGTTTATGATTGACTAGACTAAATAAGCTCCAATCAAAAATTAACAAACTCGTATTTCTATTTAATGTCTGCCCCCGTGCAGTGCCCTTATTCAACTGCTCCGCTGCAGGGAAAAGCCGCTCGTGAGCCCACTCTGAAGACAACATCTACTTCTTGAATTTTTCCAAATCTATCATTTGCATAAAGCTTTTTCCATCTGGTTATTCCCACCAAATCAAGACAGGCAGTAATCACAGACAACTCTGCCTGGCGAAGGATGGGCCCCTCTCGACGGGGCTCCTCTCTCAACAGCCATTTGTTGTTGCTGAAATTAAATTTTCTACTGACATAATCCTGGAGCCCCAAGGTAGCAAAACCCCAAAAGGGAAAAGTTACTATTCCGCCTGCAGGAGACCTTGCTGCTGACATCAATAGCCACAACAAAGAAACAGACAAAACAAAATATCTGAAAAGGAAAATACAACTTCGCAATCAGAAAGTGACCCCTCAAAACCTCAAAATAGAAGCCCCAGGTCATCGGAGAAACTTCTCTAGAGTTTCACATACAGAACTCATTTTCTTTTACCAGTCCTCTTCACCTTTACTTTCATAAATAGCTCTTCTCCTTTCTTCTGGGGAGGAAAGCAATCTACCATGCCCAGGTGGATTTAATAAGGGAGGTCTAATCCTGGAGGTCAAAGAATATGAATGGATTAAAAGATTAGGGAGAAGAGCATGAAGGCTTTCACCTTTCAGGTTCCTGTTCTGAATTCGTCTGATGTCAGCAGCGAGCGAGCAGTGTAACCATCAAGGAGCTGTGGCTGCACGGAAATCTCTCCTTCAGCCTCCAGAAGTTACACTACGGGATCACGAAGAAGAGTCTGAATATTTTAGAGAGAGTTACAGAGGCTGCCTCTCGTTATCAAGACCCATATCTACTTTTCTGTTTCCTCATATTCCATGGCTATAAACACCAAGATGGCTCTTCAGTTAAAAAAAAAAAATTCCCCATACTTTTCACTATTAGATGCAAATTTATCAGCTACATTTTGTTTTCCTGTGACTTCGAATCTCTCATAAAAAAGATAGACAGACAGCCCCATCCAAGCACTACTTTCAGTACAATTGCCTGTTTCTTGACCAGAAAGTGTTCTTCCTGTACCAAATTAAGCCTATAATATGCAGCAAAAAAAGAACAATCTGACATTGCTAAGAGTTATTCCTGCAGTATCCGTGATCAGACCAGCCCGTAGCATCCCTGAACTTCAACTCCTCCCATGATTTTGGTGAAATCATGTCAGAGTCAATCGTTGTGGCTTTACCAACAGCTAAAAGTGCAGGGCTATGCACATAAACTTCCATCCGTCTTTTAAGACACGGCTCGTTGCTTCAGCTGTGAAAATTATGGAGAAATTATCTTAATTTTTCACTGGCAAGGTCCGTACTTTTACATATCCAGTGGGAAAGGCAAATGCCAAAGTGCTTGAGAAGCAAACCAGCCACACGTACAGGGTACTCGCTTGTAATGAAGGCAGTGAGCTCAACAAGTAGGATGCTGTTTCTAGATATTAGAAAATTTTCAGAAGAGCTAAGTGTCATATCCGCTTCAGGATTTAAAACCCGCCACGATTATCTCCAAAATGCCTTCAGTTAAAAAAAACAAGTCGCACAACAGAACCATCAGCCGTGACTGCGGCTGGTTTAATAATAAACTCAAAACTACTTAAAATGAACCTCATGTTTCCATGGCGATGAATACATCTCTCTCTCCAGAGCGTTTTGTGATGTAGAAAACATTCACCAGTAATATTTTGGTAGCAACCTTGCTAATGGAAAATTCATTAGTATTGTAAAAGATGGTGATAACAACAACTTAGATTCATTTTAGACCGACCTTGGCAAACTGGCAGGTGAGGATGAAAGCGGTACGGTGCCCAACGCCAAAGTGAAGAAAGATACCCACTTGTGACATATGTTTTTTAAAAGAAGATGATGAACAGTGGCTGCTGAGATGAACATGCAGACCTGTTCGTTTACTTTACCTCTCCGAGCCGCTGGTAAATCCATTTTTGCCTCAGTAAGCTTCCTCGCCAGCAAGATTTAAACCTTCTCAAACAGATACAAAATGTATCATCTCCTTAGGTTAGCCTCGCTTAATGGCAGCGAGGCATGGCCAATTGCAGACACCCTTAAAATAACATATTTGACAGGTATGAGATGAGGCACGTACAGTAGGAGAGGTCCCAAAGCTTGCCTTTATTCACAAGGCTGCTCTGAGGGTACGAACTGCTAAACTCTCTCATCATCACTTAAGTTACAGCGCTCCTTAATACGATGCGGTGTTCTATTCGGGGGAAGAAAAACCTCCTTAAGAGGACATACTTGACTTTGATCGGGCGACACGTTTCCAAAGGAAAGCATGTGACAGGACAAAGATGTACCGTACTTCATTTAGCCTGTGTGCCACACGTGGCAGTGTAAGAATCCCTGTCACAGCCCCTTCGGCAGGTACCCAGGCTCGCGCGGCGCAGCAAAGTGGAGGGGTTTCTGCTGGGCTTCAGGAGGAAAAAGCTTGGGAAGAATTTCCCAACAAGTAAAATTATCTATATTCCATTCAGAAACTAAAAAAAATGAAGCATTTTAACTTACAATAAAAAAACCCAAGAAGAAAATATAATTTTGACTAACTTCGCATCATAGAAAAAATGTTCCTGTTTATATTTTGATTCAAAAAGCCCATAAGCACGGGGGTCATTTTAAGCACGTAAACAGATGCTAATCAGCCTGCTCAGCTACTTCAAGCTACATATATGCATAAACACTCTGCTAAAAAACCAAACCTGCAGATTTATACTACTATTTCACAGACACTCCTAACTTCTTTCAGTTAACAGACTCACAAAGTCTAATTACTTCAGGGCTGGTGGTTTTTAAAGCATAATCTTTTCCCAAATGTGAATTTTGGGGATGATTTCATCACAAACTCCTCCACAGTTTCTGAGAATACAACTAGAAATAAAACGCAGTGCTTTTGGTATAAATTCGTCCTTGCAAACATCTCCAGAGCTCAAAATGCTAACTAGCTATGAGTAGGCGGCAGGTATTTGCTGTGGATAGAATTCATATTCAGAAATTCCCTGGTGATTTTCTTGAAAACCTGATTTAGACTTGACGACTCTCTGTGTCACCAGAAACTGCTCTACGGATTTCATATTCCTTTTTTTTTGTTTTATGCACTAAATCTGAGAACCGTTCCAGCGGACCAGCGCTGTTATGATATGTTTCTAATTGAACAAGCAGCAAAGCCGTACGGGAGGGAAATCAAAGATTACCTTCAGGGAAGACGTGAGGGGGAGCCGATCATCCAAGGATGTGTCAAAGTGGACCACGTTTATGGAAGCGATTGGCACTACCCCTGAGTCAGTCCCATCGTTACACAGTCGAGTTTCTTACTCTTGTTACTTCAGAAAACCCTTTGGTCTTTACAACAGTAACGTCTCAGTTTAGCCACAGGTCCGTAAGCGTGCCTTTTTTAATATCAGATTAGGGAGAAACACACAACAGCACGAAGTAATACGAGTGATACGTTAGGCAAACGTGCAACAAAAGTGAGATTTCTTCTTCTCTTGTGGTTTCCGATAGTCAGCTCGAGTTCTTTTTTTCCTGTAATCAGGAATCTAACGGCACTGATTATGTCAAACACACTCCCCGCGTGTTTTCAGAAGTGAGTTTCCTTGAGTCTCGCAGCTTGGTGGCAATATTCAAACATTTATTCAATTACTGTCGGTATTCCTACAGTAAAATTAGTGTCCTGAAAGAAAACTGCTGAACTGAAAAAAAAATTTAGGTAAACATTTTCAATATACAAACTGAGCCCAGGTCTCAGTAGAAATAAGCGTGATCTATTCCTCCCATTTCCCTTTGTGCAGAAAGTGGCTCGCAATCAGCATCCTAAATGTATTTCAATTAAACCGCAGTCCAATCAAAACACAAAAGACTTTTTGGTAATGAACCTTTCTGGCAAAGAGCATCCTCAACACTTACTTCACAAACAATAGCACTTGTCAAGAGATGCTGAACAAATTTCAGAACTGGGGCTTTTCACGGCAATTGGGAATATTTGAGATTTTGCTCTTTTGTGCTCAGTGTCAGCCAGTTCCTTGTGTTCCCAAAATGCACTAATGATCCCTAAGCAAATATACACCGTTAAAAAAATTCCCCAGCGTGCCTGCTGATTACATAGGGTTTTCCAAGGGAATCGGCTTGGCCTATTGCTGCCTGACCTGCTTTCCACCCCGTTCCACTTGGGCATGTCCTCTCAGCTGAGTGCTGGAAATTACATTCAGTTAAGTGGGACAAAAACAACAATAAAAACTCGGTGCCTATAGCAGCCCTCAAGCTACAGAAGGTGAAAAGAATTACAGTCTTAATTCGCAAGGTTCTTTTTACATATAATCACTCCTTTTAGGTAAAGGTCAAGTTACAAGACTTTTTGCATTATGCATAGTGAATTCCATTTTGCCTTATTATTCAGCGGTATAAAATTTATGATGTCAGATTTCATGACAGTTCGACCTGGGTTTGTTCTGTTTCAGAATGACATCTGGGTATAGAGAATAACAAAGCTTCTATATTAAAATGACCCTCTATTTTTAGGCCAACTCCTATTAAAGACATCAGACCCAAAGATACTCAAACAGATGTTCAGAAAAATATTTCACTTTTCAAGCGCTGACAAACTAGAATGGGAGTACAGTTGCACAATGGGAAATGAACCATTACAGTCAATCATGAAAAATATTGAATTGTTTAGAATCAAAGTGTTTGGCAAATAATATTTTCTTTCTGTACTATTGCACAGCATTTAATATTCAAAAGCAAATAACCTAGAGAAACACGCGCAATGCTGCTGCCTAATCCAGTTATGAGAAAACGCAGGTTCTTCAAGGATATAAATATATAAAAATGCATTTTATTTGTTAATGTGTGTAATAGATAATGATTTTCAGCTGACAGTACGATTATTTATTACGACAATGCAACAGCTTCAGTGAAAACTGAGTAGTCTTAAGGTGTTCTGGGCTGCTCATTCATGCAAAGAATTCTTGTCAAATATTTTAATGAGAAGAAAAGTATGGCAGTCAAGATTAAAAGTCAAGGTGACCTTTAACTGTGGAAAACAGTATCTACATATCACCTTACATTTTTTTTAAGGTCATCACTTCTCTCTTGAAGAGTCATTCCATAAATGGAAGTCGGCAGTGCATCAGGAGCGCTAACCAGAAAAACCGTCCTTAGTTCAAAATTAAGCTCTACATTACACCTATTTTAAATTGCAGATGCCCTTTGGTATAAAATTCACAGAATTTGCTGCGGTGTCTTCAGCAAAAGGAGTCGGGAAATCACACCGCGCAGGAACAAGGGCGGTACAACCGTCACGCAGCCTTCGGCAAAGCAACAGCGCGACGTCTTGGGAATCGCCACTCTTCTTCACGAAGAACAATCTCGTCTGCGACCTGGCCTTGGCCAGGGTGGGCTGAGTCAGCCGGAAAACCGCGCCGACAGGCACCTGGGTGCCTGTTGTTCACCAGAGTCTTTTGGGGACGCCAAGGACGATCCCACAGCACAGCAGCGACCTGCTTTCTGCTGTCCTACCTCAGGCTGCCCAGGTTCGTTGAGCAGATGCCCGGCTCATGCCCTGTTACGCAGAGGTTCTGTGGCACCAGCAAAACCCTCCACGGCCAGCGTTACCTTAGCTGAGTACTGGGAGAGCGTGAAAAGACCAGACATGATGTACAGACAAACCATCAAATACTGGGGTTGACCATATAGTTTCCAGACTACTCAAAGTAGTGCTGGACAAAGGGTGATTACACCTGTACTTCACACCCCTCTGCTAGAAACCCCCCGAAATGCGCCTGACCTGCCCCGCTCCCAGGCGGAACCCCACACCTGAACTTACACCTGCAAAGCCCTGCCTTTGTTCTTCCAGCTATCTTAGAGCTTCCTTCTCCCCCTCTACGCCTGGAAGGAAAGGCAAACCTGGAAGTAGGGAAAAGCCACCTGCAGTTCAGTTCCTTAGCCATGTTAGAGAAACCCATTTTTTTCCACCCAGTGTGCGTGGAAAACGAGGCACCGTGCCACAAGGGCAGCTTAAGAGAGACCTCCAGGCTGGTCCTAAATATCGGTGTGAATCTACGCTCTGATTTACGTAGTTAGTTTGCAGATTAATTCATTTATCTTTACTCGTTTTCCCACACTGACAGCAGTTCAGGTATAACACGACGCAAGAGCAGGGATAAGGCTTTACAGATTAGCGTTGGTTTGGGTCCAGCCAGCTGGGCATGAGCAGCCCATGAGCACAAGCAGAAAAGTTAATGTTTACTTGCATCCATCCGTCCACAAAGACACATTCTTGGTTATACATACTAAGAGGATTAATCACAGAATATCATTCATCATTTTTATCGCTACCAAAACGTAGTATCAAACACATACAAAACCATGGGTCCTAATTGCTACTATGGAGACAAAGAAGCAGAGGACCAGGAGATGAAAATAAAGCACTAGGTGTCATTTCTTCTGTAAGATTGTATGTGAAGTAATTTAATTAATGGGCGATATCATTTATACAAGGTTCTAAGTGAATCTTAAATAATTATAACACCCAAACCCAGTAAACCAGATTAAAAAATTTCCTAAGGAAACTGTTGTGGATAAACTTGCTAAAACATGCAATAATGGAATAAATTTATTAAAGTATGACAACACTAGCACTGCTTCAAATCAGAGCCTGAACTTGCCACAGCTATAGATTTAACAGGATGGTGTTCTTTCCAACTGAGAGCATCCATTTCTTCTGGAGTTGTGTTTACTGCATATCATGAATGAAATGACTTAGACAATCCACATACTTTTTGAAAAATTCAGAATCTGACGAAATTAAGTTAGTAATGATGCATTGTACTTTAATTATTTCATGGATGTGACATAAATGTAGTTCAAAGGAAGCTCTCACGCTTTGGGCAAGTAAACTTCCAGTGTCTTTCAGGAGCCTCCACAGAGTTTTATGGAAGTTAGATTCGAAAACATTATGGTACTTTAGTTTAAAAAATATTTTTACACTCTTATTGGTTGGCTGCTAGTGTCTGAGAAGTGGATTACATTCCAACAACTGCTGATGCTAAGCACTTTCTCTGTTTAACGCGCAACTATATTTAACACACTAGTCCGCCACTTTGGCTTTATTGAATCGTGCACAAAATTCCTTTTTTAGCCACTGAGGAGACTTGGCACCAGTTATAAAAGATTTATTGATCCACTACTAACTAGAGTACCTTACAAATAGCCAAGTGCCAAACAGTTCCTTTGCACCAGATTGTGATTTACAAGTAAGGAAAGGAAACTGGATTACTAATTACGTACAAAACTCAAAGCTTTAAAAAGTTGTGTAAATAGTCTTTCTCTAATTGAGACAGGCTTTTACACCAAAATCTCTTCTCTAACATAGGTACAGAGATACAATTTTCTTTAACAGAATGCTGAGCTCAACTTTAAAGAAAATTCTTGTATTGCAAAGTGTTGCCAGTCCCCAAAAAAAACCCCTAAGACCCAAACTAACAAAACAAAAACAAACAAAAAAAGGAAAAAAAAGAAAGAAAAAAGGCAGCTTTTAAATTGAAATAATCTAGAAAAAAATTCATTCATTAACATCTTATGATGTAAAGACTTTAAAAAAAATTTGTAAAAACTTTACAAAAATGGTCTGTTCTGATTTTCTTTTAGATTTTTCCTTATTTCCTTGCATCTAGGACAAGTGCTTCTAAGACATATAACAGTACTATGTCACTGCAGCGTAACTCTCGGGGATGATCTATTACCTTTTGAAGAGATTGCTTGGGATAAGTCCCAGGTAACGCAAAGCAAGACGTTGGAATTACGGAAGTGAAGCAGCACTGGCCCAAGGATCTGTGGGACACATGATGTAACCCTTAAACCTAATAAAGGCCACGTGCATCAAATGAAATTAGCCTAGATAATCCAGCAGTCCTAGAGCTCAGAGGATGGCATCTATTAGCCAAGGTCACACACTAACAGTCAAACCTGACCATGAACGACTGTGATTTCATCGCTGAAACAACCAAAGTTTCTAGAGTTTATTTTGCTAACTTACAAGGGATTTACCACAACATTAGGTGGTAAAAAGGATGCAAATGACATCAACAAGCTTTTCCAGAAACACCTACTGATGCTTCAGCCACTTTAGGTCCCGTTTCAAAGTCGTCATACAAAGACTGGTGTCCATCACCAGCTCACAAGATGTCTGAAGCTAAATTGGACACTGAGTCGCAAGAAAAGGGATACAAAAAGGCCAAAGGAAGAGGAAAGTCATACTCAAAATAGCAGGGGAAAATCATAGCCATTCACTTGTAAACTTGCTTTTTTTTTTTTTATGCAATAGAAAGAAGTTCTTCTAGTGGTAGATACATCCTGCATCTATTCAAAGGCCAATGTAAAATTTCTACAAGCGGTAAGTCACTCCAAGAAGTTCACTAACAATGTCCAGGTGTATCTTCTGGAGGTCCAGCTCCACAAGATACATATCGATAGAGCAAAGTAATGCACAGCTTCATTTCAGCCTCTAGGTGGACGAAGTATGTAGAAAATATAAACCAAAAAGAGGATGTTATGTTATACGGTTACTTGAAACACACCAATTATGTTAAATATGTTTATAACTAGGCATACTTCTGCATTTGGGGTCTGTTTAAAACCTTATTAAGAGCAAAGGACACAGAAGAAACAGTCTGTTTGATCTGTTCTGAAGCTATGGTAATAGGAAACAAGTTTTCCTGCGACGTCTCTCAGGACCATCAGATAGTCCTTTTCTTACAGGAATAAATACACAGCCATATTTGAAACCATTAACCTAGCGCTTGCAAAGAAATCCCCCTTGTAGACACAGTTGTTTATTAAGACTAACCCTAGTTCATTTTCCAGTCATATTTCAGAGATAAGCAAAAATTATAGGAATAAAAATGTCTAGCAGGTAGTTTCATTTGCCTCTTTTATTACAAATCCATATTCAGATATGTTAATATAAAGATGTACAATATTACATAAAGGGCACAAAACCTGACACGGTGACACTGGTTGCGGAACGGTTCGCTTATTGTAGCGGCTCTTATTCAGCTATTTTCTAGTGCTCTCATCAGTCTTTTGTGTGAAAGTCTTTGGCGAGAGTCAAGTCTGAACTGATAAGGCCTCGGAGACATAATCACTGGCCCTCATTTTCCATTGACAGCCCCACACAGCCAATTCACAAACATTTTCATATTAATATTGAGCAATTTCCCTACATTCTAATCCATCAAAGTAGGCTATTAATCCTTCCCCCGCGCTCTTCTCTATTCAAATGCTAACAATTTTCTTCTCACAAGCTAAAACATTTGTCCTACAGCCCCTCACACAAAGACACTGTATTGTCAGCAGTGATTGATCAGGGTATTAATATGAGGGATGCAATGTACGTTGTACCGATGATACCGCACGTATGCGGAGGAAAAGGTCTTTTTTAAAGGATAAACCAAATGCAAAATATAATAATTTCTCAAGGAACGCTCTAAAGTGTTTTGCCTGGTATGTTTTACGGAAATTTATGAGGATTTTCGGAGGTGTAAAATGCTTTTGAGTTTGGAATGCAAAATAAATGGCCGGGATGCCCTGCGTGCCGAGACCCGGCGGGGAGCAGCCTGCAGCTGGGACTGGCTCGGAGGCTCCTAGGGCAAACAGCAGAAGACCTACCAAAAGCCACTTGTTCTCCAATGCCATGTTTTATATCAACGAGGGGAAAAAACCCGAACAACAACAACAAACCAAAAAAACCAACCAAACAAAAAAAGCAGGTGAAGATAAACTCTTTAAAGAATAAAACCTCTCATCTCCTGGGCTGGAAAAATCAAACAAGGCTGGGAAGCACCTCCACCCCTTGGCCAGTGGGTCCTCTTGCTACGGGGCCACGCGGCGATTCCCAACATCCTCACGGGTGCCCAAAGCTCCCTCCAGAGCCTGGGGCAGGCAGGGCCACCCAAGCCCTACCCAGCTCAGCCTGGGGTCCCTCAAACACCCCAAGGGCAGGGGCGAAGGGAAAGGGCACCCCAGGGACCCTTTCTTGCACCCTGGTTTCAAATGAGTTGGGGTTATTTATTGAAAGAAGGGTGCGCAACCTTAACATGCTTAACTTAACCAGCTGCTTCTGCTACCTCTGCAGAAGATGAGCACAGAGAAAGGCAGCAGAAGGGGGACAATCTGCAAGAGATGGGGTTGTCCCAAGGTTTTCCCAAGGTGGGTACGGTGTCTGCAACCAGAGCGGAGCCCACGGCACCAGGAGGGGAGCGGGTGGGCGGCTGTGGATGCACAGAGCTTTTAGATAGCTGATGCACCCTGGCACAAATTAGAGTGATTTCAGAGATGCTGTAATTTGCGGGGGGGTGCAGCGGTTCTTAGCGCAGAGCTCAGCTCTTTGCAGTCAGAGCCCCCCCGGCACCTCCACATGTCTCCTCCTCCTACTCCTCCTCCTCGCAGGGTGCAGGCAGAGGGAGAGATGGTGCCAGGTGCTGCCCACAAGTCAGAGCCATCAGGTTCGGCCCCAAATCTGCCCTCGGAGGGCTTTGCTGGAGCCACACAAAGCAATTTAACGGAACATGCAGCTGGATGCCCCAGAGAAATCCAGACCTCCTCAAATATCCAGCATCCGTTCATCCATAAAAAGGAGCAAGGTGCTCGTTTCCAGTAGCACACGCTGTAGGGGGCGGGTGGGTGTGCACGTGTGCATATGGTTAAATAACCCCAAAATAAGGTAAACAAACCCAATTCCTTAATAAGCTGAAAATTTCAGCACAACAGTGTTTCAATGTAAGCATAAGCATGTTTGAGTCTGGAAAGGCTGGAGGTTTAACAGATACAGCATATTTAAACAGGCACAGACAAAATCTAAGCATCTAGTGATATCACAAATCATAAACTGTATTTTTCATCTATTATTCTATTAAAATATAATTTTAGTTTCCTCTTCTTACGCACTCTTTTCCTTTTCTGAAGAAACAGTACAAGACCAAAATGAGCAGAGGAAGAAGTTCATCCCGGTGGTACAACCTGATACCCGGGAAGGGCAGAGCCTCGTGGCCATACACAATCCTATTGCTGGATTTAACGCGCGTCTCAAAGGAAACCGCTCCAGCTCTGAGCACCCTCCACCATCACATCGGCCCCCGTGTGCCTCCTGTGGACCAGGGAGATGGTAGGAGGGGTCCCTGGTGGTTGTTAATACAATGATTCGTTGCTTGAAAATAACGATTTGCTCAGGAAACAACATAGAAAATCAAAAAAATAACCAAAACAAAACAACTCAAAGAACGTTTTTTTCTCGATATCTAAACTGTGATAGACCCAGAGAGGCCTGAAAGTTACGGCTGCTCCCCAGGATGAACGTGCTCCGTGCACAGAGGACCCCACAACAACAGCCACTTTTACCACCTCTGTGTTTTTAAGAGCCTGAGCTTCTACACCACTACATCCTGTTTCCACACCACTTACCTTTGGTACATTATATCTTTACAATGAGTAATTAAAAATATTTGTACTTTAAAGCCACTCAGGAGCTCTTCCAATTACTTACATTAGCATTCTGGCAAACAGTCAAGCCTTTTTAATGTTGAGTCAGATGCCTGAACCCGCAATCAGAAAACTGCCCAAACAGCAATTATACTTTTCTCTACTTCTAGACAACTGGAAGGGGTACCACGAGCTCAGCTGCTGTAGGAGATGCTCCTGCGGCCTCACTGGAATCTTTCCTGTGGGAGACAATGTTGAGGGCCAAAACTGCGAAGCACCAGAGTCCCACCATCCCAGCACCTGGAAAAAGTCCCCAAACCCAGGAGGACAGGGCAAGAGGCCGAGGAAGGTGTTCTCATCTATGCCTAAGGCCGTAGGTCTGCAGGACAAGAGGTGCAGAGGTATAGACGCCATGTGGAGAGGGGTCGGAGAAGGAACAACCAAACTGCGAGAGGGGTCGGAGGAGGAACAACCCAATTGCTCCGTGAGGAGCTGATGACTCACCGGGTGCACCAGGGCTGCGGGAGCCGTGAGTCAGAGTCCCGGGGAGCCAGGAGGGTGTGTGCCGCACCGACAGTCTTTGGGATGAGTTTTAAAACAACGGCCCTGGCCGCCGCCTGTTGTTGAACGTCTCCTCAGCAATTTTATATAAATAAGGGTGTTAACTCCACTTGAAGTACGGCCAAGGCATCAAGGTTAAGCTTCCACTGATATAAATTAAATTGGATGAAGTATTAGTCATTTCCCATCCCAAGCTGTTATGCATTGTGATGTACATTATGAAATAGTAATTTTAAACCCAGAAATAGATCAACTTTGGTTTTAATTGAAATAATCTTTATTTTGTAATTAAGCTATTACGTGCCAGAAGAATGATTTGCTTGGTGTTCACTCGCGAGTGTTAGACTGTTTATAAAATCCCAAGCTGGATACTGTTTGCTACGGTTGCTCATGCGCAAAAAACAAAACCCAGTATTATATAATTATAAAAATCAAGTCTCTACCATATTAAGCAGAAACAGCAGGAAAAACAGATACCATCTACTGAAGGGTTTCTTTTCAAAACTAAGGCACACGCACAAAAGTCCCCACAGATCCAGCAGCTCAGAGACCTTAAAACTTTAATAAATTTCCCTCAGAGGGCCACATAACGAACATGAAAACCTCCATTTGGTGATTCATGTTTGAAAACTTTCACTCCCTGCTTTCCACCACCACCTTGAACAGCAGGAGGGTTTTTCCTAATGCCTCTCCCGCGGCCGTCAGCAGGTCCCCACGCCGTGCCGCCATCCCTGCCGACGCTCTCCCCCGCCTGGCAAGCTCGCGCCCCAAGGTTAGCCAGTTTCAGATCGCACTACGGAGATTTCCTTTAACCAAACTTCCGCCAAACACCGTTTTTCCTTGTTCTTTGATAAGGCGAGATTCTATTTCAAGACAGAAGGGGTTCTATTTTAAACAGTTTAATGTTTTAAAAATTGTTTCCAGCTACGTTGCAAGTGTTCTAAGCCAAAGTAAGTGGAATTTACAATCATCTCTGGAGAAAGACTGCCATTAGGAATAAAGCCTGGCTTTATCCATTTTTCATATGTAAGTCAGATTCACTTTGTCAGTCTCGAGATTTGACAAAGTATAATTCAGAACAATTCAAGCTCCCCTTCCACTGGACTGAGTAATCAGATTAGACGAGGAAACGTACCAGCGGCTCTTCAGAACTTGCTGCGCCGCTCCTGAGGAACCTCGTGGTATATACGCCACTTCGTTTTCTCGATAATACACGGCTGTCATATATAATTGCGTACACAAGGCTTACAGTAACGTCTTGCAAATTTCCAGGAGGAGAAGCTTGCAGTTTAGAAGCAGAAACTCCTGAGTTTTGATCTTGCTAACGTCTCGGAAGGCCATGCGGTGGTTGCGTGGGCTATGGAAGAGGAAGGAGAAGCGTGCGGGGCCGCGAGAGCGTCCCAGCGTGCAGGCGGCAGCTGGTGTCACGTTCCTTGACCCGTCTGTTGGCAGCATTGTTCCTAAAAGACACGGCCTCGAAGGTGATGTCTCAGCACTGCATCCTTAATTAGTTGATTTTTTTGACAGTGGTGCTGCTTCTTAGATAGAAGAGAGTAGATGAAAAGACCTTTAAAGATAGCGAGTATGACACAGTTTAATTTGGCTAAAAGATAGGGTGGTGGTGTGTTCTTTTTTTAATATAAAATTAATGACAACTGTATGAATTCACTCAGTAGTAGGGGAGGTAGGATGGCAATTAAAAACATGTCAGAAGGAAAGCAAAGGTTTATTTTAAAGTGAAATTTCTTAGAAAAATAATTATGTATTCTTTCCTACAAGGATATCACCATAGATTTTAGCCTAAAAATTAGCATACAGTGAAGAGAGAATATAAATGAAATTTCCTTGGAAAGAAATACTCATACGCTGATATTTGCGTCTGGATTTTTTTTGTTTTGGTTTGAATTTTTTCCTATACCTATGTTGAAATGTATTTTTTCATCACACATAAAAATATGATAACCTTTCTGATAAAAAAAAAAAAAAAGTATCCTGTTATGTGAGTTAATATAATTCTGAGAAGAATGACTTTGACCAATTGGTGTAGTGGCTGACTGCACTAGTGAACAAGGTTTTCTGCATCCAGTGGTCCAAAGTCTGAATGCTATGCAGGCTGAATAAGGAGATGAATTTAAAATGTGTAAATGACAAGTTTGAAACTTGACTGGATCAGACAAAAGATGCTATATTTAACACTTCAACCTCTAGGATTTTTCAGAAGACCTCATTTTTAATCAGTTGAACCGAATATTCCAACGTGGCTCACAATCGCCTTCGAGCTGTTCAATTTTTCCTAGGTTTAGAACTGAAAACATTAAAAAGTGGGTGACGATAATTAAGGTAAAAATAAACCTAAATATACAGTAGGAAGTTTCTGAAATGATTACCAGATGGAAAGAAGTTTTGAAGAACAGCATGTGAAAAGACTGGTAATTTAGACAGTTGAAGTATTTGATAGAAGGCTAATCAAATATTACTCTATTCATCTTTGATCCTTCTGAAATACTCCTTAGGGTCTGCTCAGCCCCGTACTTCAGTCACCTTCTTCCTTGACTAAGGGGGAGGGTGGCCTTTTTATTTTATTTACATTTTAAAATATGGAAAAGATCACACCACAATAAAGCAATCAACCAGTAGCCTGTGTGCTCCAGCAACTGGAAAGGATAGAAAGTCAGTGAGTAGATAATTATTCAAGGTCAAACCTTTCTAGTGTGGTGCCAGAAAAAAAGCAAACAGTGAGGGTTAGCCAATACTTCACAAACACTTGTTTAAGGATTTCCTAATTACTATAAGTGGTTCCTCTGGCCCTGGCACTTAAAAAGGCAGCTGTATATGCATGATGTCATCCCTTCTTCCCATTATCTCTGCAGTAAATTTAGAGGATTAAGAAGCAAGCAAGGCTAAATAGTCAAAATAATGATGATTTTTCATGTTTCCTACCATTAAAAATTAATTACAGAAAAAAAGGCAAATTGAAACACGCACGCAATTAACTATTAGGGTATATTTGAACATTTTTGTTAAAAAAAATCTGAAAAAAGCAATTATCCTTCACATACTTTTCTGTTTAAAGACCACATGCATACAGTCTTGCCACATCATAGCACAGTTGCTGTTACCGCAGCAGCTTTAAAGATGCGGCTATAAATCACAACCTGATCAGCAAAAAAATAAAATCAAGAGCCTTAAAACTCCTGGAGCAAACTGCACGGGTAACAATCACTACCCTGGTACAGCTGTGCCAGTGCGTTTCGCTGTTTGTGGCTGGAACACAAAATTCACGGAGTCTGTAGTCAGGACACTGTGAGAGATGCCACAACAACAAAGACACTGTGATATTTGCTTCCTGGGACGCTGCAATTAATACAGGAGCTGACACAACTGGGGATTAACTTCACTCTGTGCCCCTTGATCAGCGGTATCTTGCCAAAATATGAGGAGTTTTGAGGGCTTCCACAGTCATCTGGCACTTCTGGTTAGCAATCTTGGTTCCCCTCTCCTTTACTTGCAACTCTGCCCGGCCCTTGAGATCATCAGACCAGACCTCTCATTTCCAGCAAGTTATTATCATTTCCATGAAGAGTTTTAGGATCTTTCTCCTTACCCACTAGAATGTCCTCCCGTATTTCATGGGCTCTATGTCATCTGTGCATATGAGAATGTCATCAGCGCTCAGACTGGCCGTGGGTCATGCTCAAGGTGCTGCACGTGGCTCAGTCAGGTCATCCTTCAGCACGCAAATTAATTTCTCCTTCATTTCTATCTCTGTGCTGGGGAATCTAACGCAGAAGGCACTCCAAGGAGCGTGACAGCGTGACCTGACGTAGGTGCAGTGCGGTACAGCAGTGTAGCTCCAAGCACATCACCCTTTGTAAACAACCTCATTCTTAAAAAACAGCTTCTCAAATACTTCCTTTCTAGAAATGCTCTTGTTAACCTCTGGATTTTTTTTTNAGTGCCACAGTCACATCACAGGTCCTGCTTTCTGCCTGTGTGGGAAGCTCTGAAAAACCTAACTGTGCTGGTGCAGTCTCTGATTTTTCAGTCCCCTGATCTTCCTTTGGGGGAAATTTCTACTCAGCAGTAGTCATTTTTCTATTCAATTTCTATTCACTCTTAAAACATCAGCCAGTGAAACAGTGGTCCTGATTTGATATTTAATATTGGCAACTTCAGTCTTACACCGCCTCAGTCTTTGGCACGATTATTGTATGGTCACTCTTTCTTCTTCTCCCCCCGCCGCCGCCTCTTTCCCCCAGTTTCCTTAATTCACAACTATATTCCAGGTTACCAATTCAGCCAGTTTGCCTGGCAGAGTTCCTCTCCTGCTTGTCTGTTTCTAGCAGGGGTATCTGAGCGCTGCCAGGAATAGCGTGTTTTAATTA
Source organism: Chionis minor (assembly GCA_013398295.1). Classification (NCBI taxonomy): domain Eukaryota; kingdom Metazoa; phylum Chordata; class Aves; order Charadriiformes; family Chionidae; genus Chionis; species Chionis minor. The sequence continues at coordinate 301,221 of VZSF01007133.1, forward strand.
CATATCAGAAGTTCTCATCACCATTATAAGTCGATTTACCACGCGGCGATACCTAACTCAAGCTGGATTTGTCCTATTGTCTGCAGCTTCAGATACAACTGGTAGCCACCAATTTAATTTCTGTACTACACGTTTCCCACCTCGTGTAAAAACAATCGGTATTTTTCTTGGGTCAGACTTATTTTACATCCTGAAACTAATAATATAATTTCCCAGCTGTCAGTGTCTCCAAGCGTAAGGACAGATCTGGGTGGCCTCTACCACAGCCTCTTTTAAGTAACTGCTGGTGGGTGTGAAGCTGGTCCTTGTCTCTAGGTGCGCACAGTGTCCAGCTGTAGTCATCTTGGCAATCTCTTGTCTAGAAAACATCATTTGGTCTGGGGTCCTGCATGAGAAACGCTCCTTTTTTAACCCGGGAGACACTGACAGTTTGTATTTTAGTACATTCTACCAACCAAAAGTAATTTTGGGCTACTCCTATACAAAGGTGAGATTTTCCTGAAATCAAAAGCCTCTATTTTAAGCGAAATCCAGTTTCTGCGTCCGTACTGGTGCGCACCCACCGAACTGGGAGCAGCGTGGGACATCCCTGCTGCGCCACTCGGCATTTCCCTTCTCAGAGGCGACAGCGGGCAGGGCCGGCACGCGGATACGCTCCACCTCTCCGCGGAAGGACTGCCAGCGTCCCCCACCGCAGCACGAGGAAGGGGGATGGCCACAAAGAGCTGTTGCTCTACGTTCACCAGATTCACCGAAGCCACTGGAAGCTTTTCTATTGCCTTCCAGGGGTTACGGGTCAAACTAGCAATTAATTTCTAGAAATGAATGACACCAGACTCATCACTTAGTAGGGTCTCAGAAACAACCCAACTACCCCACCTCTCTCCCCTCTTACAGCAAAAGCCATCCTGTTTCCTCAGACAGCAGCACGCGCAACTTTTGCAAAGCCTGGCCATTCCTGCAGACATACTGTTGTACTCGGCAAAAAGAAAACAAAGGGAAGTGAACGCTGCCACGTTTTAGTATGAAAACTAATTGCCTCACACATGCCATAAGTGATTGTCACACTGAGCCCGACCTTCTGCACCACAGATACCGTAAAACATCACCCAGCTTCCTTGTGCCCTGTTTTGATGAGATGCATGCACAAATCCAAGCGGGAAAACACTTGGATATAAGCCTCTAGGACATGTTACGCACAGAATGACTCCTACTTTTTATGCCCTTTCAACATATAAAAATGTCTCGGCGAGAAAAAGTCATACTTTCCGAGCTGCCAGAAAACATATTTCTAATAAATAAAATGTTCTGTTTATGGAAAAGCTATAGGATATATGCGTTGCATGGCTTCATGGCTCTAGTGCCCACCCAGTCTCCATCTTTGACGTCCTTGCTCCTCTATATCTCTCTCCAGGAAGACCTTTCTGAACTCAGGCAGGATCCTTCCTGCCCCAGGGCCGCGATCCCGATCTGCCTCGGAGTGCTGGTCAACCAGCTCCGGAGGTGTCCACTGCTCGGGAGAAGGATCGTGTGCCATCGCGGCAAACTCCAGGTGAATCAACAGAGCCTTTGCCATTATGGCAAGGTGGTGACAAACAGGGAACCGAAGGCGTGAGGGAGGAGGAGTCCATAATCCCAACTGAGCTCTGCTCAGATAAGGGCTGCAGCACGGGCTCCCTGGCGGAGACAACGGCTGAACAGTAAATACTGACAGAGAAAACAGAAAATACGGGGAAAGTGGAAGCGAGGGACGGGCAGGCATGCAAGAAGGAATGCAGACGATGAGACAGAAAGCACTGTGGATAAGAGAGGAGAAGAAGAGGGGTCACAGAGAGGAAACTTGACTGAAAACCTAAGCATAGGACATGGATACTACTCCACATGAAAAAGGGGAAAAAGAAAAAAAAAAAAAAGGTGTAGTATAAATTGACATCATATACCACCAAACAGACACATTTAGGGGATACTATTTCAGGTTAAGCAATGTAAGAACATTCAGGCTCTGAAGAATATAGAATAAGTTGTTCCTGCCCTAAGGAACATACAAATTACTCAGCCCAGCACGGTTTTGTTCAGACGTGTCTGAGGCAGAGGAAGGACCAACCCACGTACATCCCCCCCATCGCTTCTTCACTCGATTCCCACTTACACAACCATGACTGTCCTGCTGAGGGAGTGAAACCTTGCCAAAAGCATTTAACAGGTGAAGAATAAGGGAAAAAGCAAGGAAATTAACACCATGAGGTAGTATTAGGAAAAAACCAGCTCTTTCCCTGTGAATTGGTGTGGGGTGTGCCTCAGAAAAAACAGGTTTGCTGGTAAATTCACACCGGTAATTTAGGGTGCACAGAACTGCTGTAGCCATCACCCAGAGGTCAAGAACGGTGTAATCAAGGGCTTACACCAGCACAGCAAGGGAGACTTCTATGGTGCATAAACAGAACTGGTAAGATTCCACACCTCTTCATGGACAAGAAGGCAGGGAAAGTGTTATGCTACAATCCACTTTCGCAAAATGGCATGTTTTCAATCCAGCATCCCAAACATTTAGCTTTCCCCCTTTTCCTTCTCTGACTGTGGGTCTGTGTGTTGTACCGTCACTATCTGAGATCTTAATGCCGCGGATGCCATTTTGGCACAAAATAATTTACTCTGAAAAAATTCTGCACTAGACACTTTGGGAACAGGATGGCCAGCATTAGCTTCGCTGAAAAATAAACCCTTTAAAAAAAAAAAAAAAAATTAAAAAAACCAACAAAAAACAAACAAAACCCCCCACAACACATCACGTGAAATGAGCAGATTTTCAAATTATACAGTCCCTGCCATAACAGTAATAAAATAACAAAATTAAGGGGTTTTTTATTTATAAGTAACTGCTTTCTTCTGCCTTTTATAATGTCCACCTCTTAGCATAACAAAGCTTTTCATAGCTTACTAATGGCTCCCTGTCACTAGTGCTGAGAACTATTATCACTGCTCTGCCCCTTCACATGGGCCTTTCAAACATCACTGTTTCACTTAATTCTTTCACCTCCTTCAGTTCAAATGCAATAAAAACCTTTCACTGGCTGACAACTAGAAAGGCAGAACAGCCTCCAACTGCTGTATAATTCAGGAGGGCTCTTTCTCATTTTAATTGGCTGCCTAATTGGAATGTTTATGGGTTCTGCGATAGCTTGGGATGAAAAGGCAGGGTGAGCAATTATGTGCTCAGCATTCCTATCTGGCAGAGTTAATAGTTTTTTTTTTGAAAAAAGCTAAAGTTCACTGGAATGCCATGTTTTTGTTCTCGAAGAAATACCTTGATTTGAAACAATGTAATCCCCAAGTCAGAAATTATGTCAAGCTGTGCTTATCCAGTAGCAAGTTTGAGCTTTTGGAAGCCTCTTTGCTCCTTTTTGATGTTAGCATAACATGAAGAACAGGAGGCTATCTGGTGGCTGTCAAGTTTTTAACTGCTTGCTCTCTCACTGGCTGGAGATAAGATGTAAGCAGAGCACTTGATGGACTTGATTAATTCTCTGGAACGAAGGTTTGTCTTTCTTGGCTCGATGAATGACTTCATTCTAGTAGATGAGGTCACCCAAGTCAAGGCAATAAAGTTTCTGATATTCACATGAAAGCTAGTTTTCAAAGCTGCCAGTCCCTAAAAAGAGAAGCACAAGTGTTTTCTCATTCACCTACGTTCTAGTGGCAACATCCAGCCTGCTGCCCTATCTATCCCCTCCAGCACAGGACTGCCTTTCAGCCGAAGAGCAGTTCTAATGCAAGATGAGATTTAAANGCGTGCTTTGTTTGAAGAAACAAAGATTTTTGTGAAGCGATTTGTCAAAATGCCAACGGGAAGAGAAAAATTACTTTCCAGCTTTTTAGCCTGACCAATACAGTCGCATTTTCCTCGCCTCCCCACGCTGCCTCTGTGCTGTTCCAGCTGCAAACCTCTGGGGGCAAAGAGGGGCTTTATGGTCCCTTGCACGGTGCAGTCGCAGTTGTGTTTCGGAGTGAGACAGCCCAAGTGCTGCAAACACAAGTAATAAACGTCAAAGGACACTGAGCTCTCTGTAGTACTTGGGCTCTCGTGTGCTTTGAGTTTTAAGGGTGAGTTTATGGACTATCCTTCACAAAGCAGACTAGGCTTCTCCGTCCTTCCTCTCTCCCTTTTAACAAATACTGTTTAGTTTAAAAATGGCAAAAACCAGTAAAAATAGCTGACTTGCTGTGAAAACGTCCAAGTTCTCACAACAGTTTGCACAAAGATCTCTATTACTCTTGTACTTTCCGCTTTCAAAAGCCATGCAAATGATAGTCTCTCCAGTACTCATGACAGCCTAGCAAACGTAGTAAGCAACCCATGCAACAGAATTCAGCCTAATCCAATGTACAGATTTGGTCTTTTCAGATAATCTGAAACTCCTTGGTCTAGTATTAGGCATTCTAACTCATTCTATGTTCCTCCTTTTCCAGTTAAATTGCATCCTCGCCTCTAAGTAACAGAAAGCTTGTGGTCCCGTGGATTATTAGGGTCATTATTCTAGTTTTTGAAGCTTCTTTCTGGATGAGTCCCCTAACCTGTACTTCTGTTCCCGTGCTGCAGTTCTCCAGCACGTGCAGCTACAGATGGGGCACGGGGATGGTGAAAGGAGCATCCATCCCGGGCACCAGCGCAACCAAAGTGCCAGCAACCGCGGCAGATGCGCCGGACCCTCTGCTGGTGAGTGATACCACACAAGAAAAAGAGCTGCAAGCTGCAGAGATTTCTGGGCACTGTGGTCTTTTTCTATAAAAATGCTTTCATAGGTAGCATGGAGAAATTAGAAGGTGGTTTCAATGTTCCCATTAAACGGCGGAGGCAGAATTTTACCCCAGGTTTTATTGCCATCTGGAGCCTGGAAGCAGTGCCACGTTTGAAAGGTCAGAAGCCTGTACCACATCAGAGAGCCCGGCTCTGCCTAGAACACGCTTAGGAAATGTTGACCTGGCGCGTGCCAGGAGGGATTTCTGGCTGCAATAGCTCCCAAGAACTTCTCTCCAAAGGACTCATTTTCAGATTCGCATGCGTCAGTTTGGCATCCAACTGATAGAAAATAAAATACGACAAGTCGTATCCTTGCCAGGACGGACGTAGCTAACATGTAAGAGGCCAATCTAGCAATTAAATAAAACCCTCTTTCAAATAAGCTGTCAGGTAAACACCACCCACTCTTAAACTAATCTTTGTTCACATTTACCTAAAGATTATAACTTGCTGATATTAAGACTATCAGAGGAAAAAATCTGATTGCTCAAGAAGTCCATCTCATTTTATGGGCAGGGGCGATTCAGAGAAACCCATATGTTTGGTAAGTGTCCAAACATGTGGACGCTTATGCAAACCAACAATTCTTTGAAGTGCGCTGCTTTCTAAAGTCCAGGCTGAAACCTAAAATTTAATAATCAACAAAACAGGCAGAGCTAAGGCAGAAACTCTCTGCTAAACTCTGCAAGGCTGGGGCATGAGAGGAGGCGTCTCTCTGAAGTGACATTATACGCCCAGATGTGTTGTAAGAGAATAAGGGCCTGTCTTAAGATGGCCCGTAGACCCTGTGAACTTCCTTGTTTCATGACTTTAAAGCAAGAAGAAAAATAAATAATGAAACATATTAAAGTCATTATTGTAGCTGTGTGCGCCTTCTGAAGGTTTGGTTTTTTAAAAGCTCCAACCTTCGGAAAAAGCGCCCGGTGAAATTTAAAGGCAGCAAATCTATACCGAAATGTATTTTTTATATACTACCAAATTTACATGTGGAACTCATTGTCACAAGATATTATTGAAGGCAAGAGCTTAGCAGGATTCAAAAAGACTTAGACGTTTATGTGACTAATAAGAACATCCACAGTTATACCAGAAAGGAAAAAGACATTTATAAGTGATACTAAAACTCAGACTTGAGGGCATAAGCCAATTGCTAGATACATTGGTTTACGGAGAAAATCCCCCAATTGACACTTTTTCCATTATAGGTTTCTTTGCACCTTTCTGTAAGCATCTGGTGCAGACCAATGTCAGAGAGACCATCCAAATCCGATCCAGTCCAGCAGGTGTTACGTTCTTAACCTAAAACTCTTTTTAATGTAAAGCTGTCATGAAATATTTTGAAAAGAGTGCTTATTCCTTGCCTAATCCTATAGCATTTGGCAGCTCTTAAAACAGGTAATGGATATTCCACAGCACTTTGTATATCCACCAAGAGGGAGGTTATTCACAATATTTTCTTACGTCTTGTGCCAGGACCTTTTCTCCTTTAAGTGGCATCAGACTTTGCGGGTCCATACGTCCCTTCCACCCCAAACAAAACATTTTTCTGCAAAACCTCCGAGTTTTGCAGCGCCACTGAAAAGTCTCACGATGCAGAGCGGGCGACGCCGCTCCCAAATCCCCATGGAGGTTAGAGAGTGGGAGGAAGCTGAAGGAAGCTGCAATTGCGAGCAAAGAGAAGCCTCACGAGCGCTAAGGATCGACACTATGGAAAAGGTCAAATGAATGAGCGCTGCGAGGCCGTGAAATTATTCACTTTCATCTATTAAACACCTGAGAGGCATTTAGGACACTAATGATCTGGAAATATATCTTGACAACAAACACAGCGTTGGCTACTAATAAGTGAGTGCGTGTGTATATATAGGAGGGAAAATTGTGGCCTCCCTCCTTTCTCCATAAACTTTGCCTGTCTTATTCTAGCCATCCCAGTTTGATCTTTGCTGATGTTTATTAAGCTTAAATATCAAATAAAATGATTTTTCTGCTTGGAATAAAATATCAGGAATGTGATAACACATTCAGAAGAAAAGTCAAAATGACCCTTAAAAAAGGAATGCATAAACTCCTAGCATTGAATTTATGCTACTTAGCATCACATTAAAAATATTCAAAATATAAATCAAAATTCAAGGGTATAACTTATATTCAATTTCAAATTTATGGCATTTTAAAATAGGATGATTTCCTCAAATGTGCAATAAATTTGGTTTTGTGGAATTGCACATGCCACCTTATCATGACAGTTGCTTTATCTACACAGTCCACTGAAGCCCAGTCACTTTATATAATCTGAATTCACAAATCAACTGTCGTCTTCACTTCACTGATTCATTGCTGATGGGCCTTTCACAAGGTAAAAAATCCTTTCCAAGTTGACAAGAGTAATAAATGGAGAGGTGAGAGCTGCCTCTCCATCCTGCTGTTCTATTGTGCTGCCGATAGTGACACATGGCAGAATAAGCTCATAAACCCACCTCATCTTTTGACCTCTGCAGAGTAAACGGAAACAGAGGGGCGTTTATGATGATGACTGTATTTAAAGACCAATAATGATGAGATAAACCTCTGAAATCTAACTAGTCTGACCAAAGCTTGGAAAAACGCAGTGGTTTTCTGTATTTAACGTGATGCAGAAAGTGTTGAAAATACACCTATGAAACTTTTGGAATAACCTAGAGTACGATTCAACTGCACCAGTTTATAAGATGTTTAACATGGTCATATGCACACAAGGCCAACCTTGAAAACGATTAATGAAAATGTAATTAGAGCTTAAGGTTTTTTTTTTTTCCCAGTGCTGCTCCAGATCAAGCAGAAACAGCACACAAACCAACAGCTGAACCAGAACAGGAAGGACGTTCTAGGAATAACCAAAGCATTTTAAATTAGGAGACTGACTTTGACCAGTAGTGCTCAGGAGACAAAGCAAAGGTCCATTAAAAATAAATACAGGCTTGTAGTCTCTGTAGCAAGTATTATAGTACCAAATTTTGATTCATTAGGGATGTGTCTTTTTGGGGAAAAAACCATTAGCGATTGAACTTCAACTGCCTCACCATTTGCCCTCTCTGCTGAGGGTAGAAGCTTTGTGCAGCCTAACGAAGGACCTGCAGGGAAAGTTGGGAGCTGTGGGCTCAGCCTGTGCTCTTGCCTCATCTGCACTATCAGCTGGGTCCCCAGGTTAGAGAGTACCAACGCGCTGGAAAGCAGCACGACAATCAATCGGTGACGTCAATTTGAAGTCCTAGAATACAAATAGTTCACCTTGTCTGTACACTCAGTAGTACAAAGCTTTTTACTTGTATGTAAAAGTAAATTTATACTCCAGCCATAACAGTGAAGGCTTCTTACTTTTCCTCTAGTAAGATTAAATATATAAAATACACCAAATATATTCCCATTTTCAGTGATACGCTGTCTTGTTCTATTCAGAAATATATCATTCCTTCTGCATTGTACAGAATGGCTTATTGGAATATGTAGTCACTTAAAAAAAACATCCACTGAAAGAGTTTTAAGCTGCAAGCAGTAATAGTAATCACTTAATCACCTACATTTGGTGACTTCGAATTATGGGAAGAAATCCATATTAAAAAAATCAGTAGAAAAGCTACAGTTTCAGTGGAAACTGGGAGAAGACCCTAGTCTTGCAATAATATCTACTACTACTACTCTTGTGCACACTCCGCTGCCATCCACGGACTGGTACACCAAACACGTGAAATGATTCTTAACTGCCTTTCTGCATTTCTAACGTACAACTCAAATGGAACAAAATGTTATTTCTTGACTCTTTCTTCCAAATGCAGACTTTAACAAATCAAGGGTAAAATATTTTCCAAGTAACAATACCACTGTAAAATGTACATGAGCTAAAATAAAGAATAATAATAATAACAATAGTAATAATAATTGTACTATTCAATGCTTCTCAAAGCTGTTTTTCGTACTAAAAATAAACAAGTCCACCAGCAGACCTTCAGCAAACAGGAATTTACAGCACCTTTGGGGAGAACTTTGCCACTCCCATGAAACCATTCCCTATATCACCACTTTTTTCTGAGGTTGGTACACAGGCCATGCTTAGCTTCCCCCAAGAGGGTGAATATCTTGCTACAAAAAAAGTACCAATCTTCTCCTAGAGCTCTAAATTAATAGAAACAGGAAAATGAGATCAAGAAAGCGATGCATGACTAAATGAGACTGTACCAAGAAATGAGGTCTCGCACTAAACCGAGGACACGGAAAGGGACATTTCATGTTCTGCCTCTAACTCAAACATCCTTGACCATGCCAGAAGCATTCCCTGGCTCAGGGTCTCCTCCCCTCTACCTGCAGGCATGACGGTTCAGCAGGCAGCTCTTCTGGACATCAAGGGGAGCAAGGGGCACGGACCAAGAGGATGATTCAGTCACCCCAAGGTTAGACCCTGTCCCCTTCCTGAAGTCATGCCTGTTTTTCTCTGTTGATTAGAGAAAGTACCACAGAGGTTTTACTTCTTAAACACGTACCTCAGTGAAGCACCTAAAGTTATGTACGAAGAATCCAGGATAAGTCTCTTCAGTTTGCTATTCCAAATGTGGGTAATGGGAGCAGCATGTACCATACCTGGGGCTCCTGGTCCTCGCCGCGCACGGTCCCACGTCACACAGCAAGGCCACCAGGCCACTCTGGGCCCCCGCTGGGATTGCATTGTGCCCATGGGAAGAGTCATTCCCTTCCTTAGAGGTCTTTCATGAAGATAACAGCAAGCGTTGCCTGGCTAGCTCGGGTACTGCAACCTGCAGAGCTGTCCCTGTATTTACGATTAACATAAATCCTATGAACACGATATGAGGGTTGTTAAATGAAGCAGCGTTACAGGCTATAAGCAGAGGAACCGTGGAACTGCCTTTTTGTACAGTTCAACTAAGGCCACATTCAAATCCAAGATTTCTCTGAACAGTGGAGACCTTTCCTCTTACCAACATGCAGATGACCGTTAAGAATCCCGTTTCTTGAAATTAAAATACACTGTACTGCTTTCCTCATGCGTTGCTTTTCATTCCAAGAAACATTAGAATATTTAAACTAGGTATACACTCCCCGCACTACTAATGCATTTCTGCACAAGATAAGAACGGATTCTGGAAGGTGGAATGACACAGTTGGTCAATGTCTACAGGATACAAAAGCAGGACATGAGAAATTAATAAAAGACGCTTCCATAACTGTAATTGAGTTCACTGTGATATTACAGGGTCAAGAATAAGTAGCCCCATAAAGAAACGTGGTTACTCGCTGCCCACAAGTATTGTCTCCCAACCTTCTCGGCATCTGGTCAAATACCACTGTATGATCCTGAGCAATAGTTATAGCAAAAATGAAATGCAGAATAGAAGCTTCCTTCAGTAAATCTTTCATTTCTTGTATCCATCAAGTTGCGAGTTGTTAAAGCGACCGGTGCTCTCGGTATTTGTTGGACACAGCAGTAGCAGGAACCCAAAGCGAGATTCCTTGGTCCCAGAAGCTGTGGTATCACTTGTTCCACCCTGACTGCGCCCCACAGTTTTGGGCATATATTTGGTTATACTAAAGCATTACAAAATCCAGTACTAGCTGAACATGCCTGGGAATACAGACACACCTGGCTGAAAGTATTCTCTGGCCAAAAAAAAAAAAAAAAAAAAAAAAAAAAGAAGCTGCAACAAAACAGAACAAAATCTAAGACAGCTTACTTGCTCGGCAACACTGAGTTCTGTTATTATCTTATTATGGGGTGATATGCTCTAGCTCCTCACTGAGTTTGTCTGAAAAACCTCGTCAACACCACCGCTTCTATTCTGATTTTGATACAGGTCTGTAGAAGCTGCGTTTGGAGGTGGATCAGGTCTCAGGTAGAACCCAGGGTTTGAGTTACAAGCAATACACAAGCTAGAAGTCAGGCTCAAATTAGGTAGCACTGAAACCTCATTAATTCAGGACGGTGAATTAGCAAAAATAACCTGAATTCAGGGAGTTTTCACCATCAACCACAATTCCCCTATCCCAATTTGTTGTGGCAACAGTTTAAGTTCACCACCCAGCTCCAAGTTGTCTCTGGCTTGCTTACCACGTGTGAGATGCCACAATTTACCGTGCCACTCCAGAAAGTTTGTAAGGTGAAGTTCTTTGTAAGGGGAAAAAATGAAAAAGGGAAGGGAAAAAAAAAAGAAAAAAGAGAGGTTGTTTTGTTTGGAGGGATTATTTTTTTTCTTCCCCAAAAGCACTTGTCTTTACAGAAGTATGTAAAAGTCAGCTGTTTGTGCTGTCTGATTATAGAATCATAGAATCGCTTGGGTTGGAAAAGACCTTCAAGATCATCGAGTCCAACCATAAACCTATGCCAAAACCGCCCCTAACCCATGTCCCTCAGCACCACGTCTGCCCGGCTTTTAAATACCTCCAGGGACGGCGATTCCACCACCTCCCTGGGCAGCCTGTTCCAATGCCTGATAACCCTTTCGGTAAAGAAGTTTTTCCTAATATCCAACCTAAACCTCCCCTGGCACAACTTGAGGCCGTTTCCTCTTGTCCTGTCGCTTGTTCCTTGGGAGAAGAGACTGACCCCCACCTCTCATGCAGTATCGTTTGGCTTAGTTTGAAAATCAGGTGTACTGTTTCATAATTATTCCACAAAACCTTGACTATAAAGCATTCTTCTAAAACCTAATTAAAAGTACGATTTGATAAAAGCCCATACTGCAGTTTTAGTTTACCTTCTCCTGTGAGCGGGGATGTCATTATTTCATGCTGCACACATTTAGGGCTTCACAGGGTTTCCCCCGCCCTTTCCCTTCCCAAAGGTGATTTTGAATTCTACAAAGAAGTACTCCAGGCGTAGATCATATCAATTCATTAGCTGTTGGCAACATTCAGTTCTGATTTAAAAAAAAACAACAACACAACAACAAACCAAAAAAAACCCCAACCCAACAATAAACTCCCACAACTCCTCCCCAAAAAAAGAAAAACAACTCAAAAAAAAAAAAACCCAACCCACAACAAACTTAGCAGAAAGGCCTCAGGAAAAGAGCACTATTTCAAAAGTTGGCCCTTGTTCAAGCTGCATATGGTCACATAATCTTTTAAAACGCATGATTCAAGTCTCAATTTAATTATGTAATAGCACAAATGGAATTACACTGCAGATGAAGTGCAGTATTTCAGCTCAAACACATACTGGAGTTGTGCGACTGACCCAAGCTTATTTCGTTTGGTCGCTGTATTAGAGGGCTTCATTGGAATGCAAGCACACGTAGCAAATAACAATTCCGATACAATACCTCCTCCTCTTGATCTAAATTTTAATACTTGCTGGGCCGTGTTATGAAGATGATTTGTCAGGCAGCTCGCAAAGATGATTACAGTCCAGCATTAACAAGTATTTTTCTTGATTTTCTTTTTATTTACCATCTATCCTTCAGGTATCTGCTTAAAAATGCAGATGCACCTTTTTCCCACGTATGTATTTGTGTGTGTGAGACCCTTAAGTGGCCTATAGTTATAGTAACGTCTTGGGGAGCAACAAGAAAAACAAGACTTTTCTCTTTTAAACAAACTGGAAATGCAAAATCCTAATTAGCCCATTCCTCAAGACTTGCATACTTTCTGTGCTGCAACAACGCACGCTTTTCCCCATCTCCCCATACTTTATTCCTCATTTCCCCTACATTTCTCCCCTCCTTTGACCTACGTACCAAATGGTACCTTCTCTTTTTAAGAAATAAGGGAGCAGACGTTTGGGAGCTGACATCGATCTCGCTCAGTAAGACCAGTTCACATATTGGAGCTATTTCTGGCTCTCTGCATACTCAGGCAGATGTTATGCATCAAGTGTGCTCCTTTCACGTTTGGAAGCTTTTTGTGTAAACCACTAAATATTGGCTAGGCAAATAAATTTATATCTGTATTTAAGAAAGGCTTGGGAAACTGTAAATCAGTCAGTCTATGTCTGATACTAGAGCAACCCCATGAACAACCATCTTACAAGCGTCTCAGCAATAAGAGGAATAAGAAAAAAACAAACAGAAAAAGTTTGGGTTTCGAAGAACAAACAATATGAAATGAATCTGACCGGTACTGCTCAAGAGTGAGAACATGCTGTTACAACAGCTAAATCCGAAAAACCATCATCCCAGTGCTCAGTAGCAGTCAGAAAAGAAAAAAACTAAGTATCAGGAATTCCTAGCAAATGAGCAAAAACTCAAGATACGCCTGCACGTTGAATACTGCGTGTAACGCCAGTATCCTCAGCTAAAAATACACCAACAGCAACACCACACAACAAGAGAGATGAAGGGTTTTGCTTGAGGCCGATAAAACCTCTGAGCAGGGAGAAGGGATGGGGACCTGATTCACTTCCGCTCCAGTGGAATGAGGAGGAGGTCGCGCGTGAAGCTCATGAGACTTCCCTGGGCTGAAACTTTTACGAGAATATAGGGGGACATAACATACGTCCGACCTAGGCTTACTTCTCAACTGCTTATGGCCACTGTTAGGAGAAAAATTGTTAGGAGAACTGTTAGGAGAAAAAATACCCAACTATATATAACTTTATTTTGAACCAATAAGGCCACAAAATTTCTTCTTCTTGGCCTGATCTCTAGCTTCTTAGATGCCGGGGAGAGCGAGATGCGGCTAACTCTGCCTCTAGTATAGCTTTTGGCAGTGACTTCTGTGACCATTCTCCCACATATGCTCAGACCTACGCTAACCACTTAGATAGTTCTCTTCTGCTCCTCCTACCTCGTACACGTTTCTTTTGAGAATGTGAAAACGCCTTGCAACACAACTTCACAAAATAGTTGAGATTAAAATGATGGAAGGTCGGTACGGAGCTGGCTGAAGAAAAAAGAGTGGTTATAAGATTAGCTTTATGTTTGACCCCAGGGAGATTTCTGCCTTGGTCCTGGTTTTAGTCAATCATTTCAATAACAACAAAAATAAAAGAATAGAGAGCACGAAGGTAAACTTGAAGACAACTGCAAAATATAAACATATATACATATACGAGAAATACATACACAACTGAAAACCATTAATTACCTGTTAAGTAGCAGCACTAGAAAAAAAAAGAAAGAAACAAGGGAAAACTGAGACTATTTTAACTGGAGCATTGCATGGAGATGCACAGAAAGTGCTTCCAGCACTTCGCCCATTAGGGCTGAGGCTTCAGCTGAAATATTGCAAGACTCCACCCAGAAGAAATGAAAAGCAAACAAACAAACAAACAAAGTCCCAGTATGACTGCAGATGACTGCGTACCTCACCAGTCCCATGAAACCATATGCCCATTAAACCATATTCTATATTACACCTCAACAGAGAGGGCAAGAGCACAACCACAGGTTTTCCTCATTGGAAATCGATTCCATACTTGCTATATTCTCAGAATATAGGGCTTCTGCCCCTTTAGCCACTGCCCAAAATTATTTTGCAAGCTATGAATTTGGGGAAAGTTACTGTGATATTATAGAGAAAAACATTGCACCAATAAGACTTCATGTTTGTTTGATAATTCTAGAAAGCACTTACAGCCACCATATCTAATTGCGATAATAAAAAAGATAAGAACATAGTTTTATAAAGCTTTTATGATGTTTATGCACATCGTAACTTGCATAAGCACTCCTGCTAACCGCATCAAGGTGAAAGACAAAGCAGCACAAGAGTTCCTGAGATTACAAACCTGATTCTATGCTGTTCAAAGAAAGGTACCTCTGATGGAGAGAGCAAAGTACAGATCTCTATATACAGGGCACGACAAAGCCTCCTCAGCAACACTGAGTGCTGATGTGGTCAACTCATGCTCTGGAGAGATGGGCTCCAACTACAACAGCTGAAGAAAGTCAAGAGAAGAGGCCCAAGTCTGCGGAGAAGAACAAGGTTTGCCTTTTTTAGCCTACCGAAACAAAGCAGGGTGGGTAACATCTGTAAATACCAGTGGGGAGGGAGGGGGAAGCAGAAATGAGGCTCTAGGGAGGAAAAAGAATCACTTAACCGAAAACACCAAGTGCAAGTCAGCAACTGGAAAATGCCAAGAAACTGGAAATTAGAAAAAGGTTGTTAACCAGGAAAGCAATGAGATCCTGAAACAGCTGCCAATGAAGGGTTGGGGCACAAGAAACCAACCCAAGGTTCAAGTGGAACTTGACAAATAGAGGAGGGGATTACATCATGTTTTGGCTTTCAAACTTTCTTTCAGTCTTCTCCTCCTGAACTTTGAGATATAGATTTTATTCTTGGCTCCGTCCTTGACTCTGGGAAGAGCTCTTCTGTCTTCTGTGGAAGCCTCTACTTCCTTGTAATATAATTATTCTACTTTTATAGATAGAGCTCTTTTATATCTACTGTACTTCAGAAGTGGATCTGAGATTGAAAAGTACTATTTTTTTTTAAATTGCACATTTTTTGTTTTCATCGTAGAACGCCTATATAACCAATGATTACTTCTGTTCTCTGCAACCACAGCAATGTATCTTCTCTTTATGTCCCTCCTGTCAGGGGCTTCATGTGCAGAATCACCCAGCCTGTGCTCCTCTTCCTTTCCTCATTCTCACACCAGCTCTGTCATTCTCCTCCCTCTTTCCTGGCACCAGGTACTGAATCCTCAAGGATACAGCCTCATTTCTCTGCACCACCACCCCTCATTTTCCATCCCACATTTCCCTCTGCCCCTCTTTTGCCCTCCACGCAATGGCTGTATTGTGCCATCTATCCGTGCTCTTTCCCAACCAGCATTTCCTATTTCTTCTTCTACACTCCAGAAAGGACACTGGATGGTTTTACGTTTGTTGTTGGGCTTGGGTTTGGTGTTGCGAGTGTTGGGGTTTTTTTTAAAGTAAATCCATGTAAATCTTTTCAGACTACTTTATCACAGACTAATCTAGAGATGAGAGGATGCAGATATCAAACATGCATGAAACCCATTTAGACAACTGAAAAATATGATACATATCAAAGAACAGCCCATGCATTCAGTAGGATTCTGAAGTGCAAATTATCAAAGCAAAAAACATCCTCTAACAGATTGAGCAGAGCAGGCGACCTCTCTCTCTCCTCAGATGTTTCTACACCCCATGAAGAGAAGGTACCACTTCCACTACACAGACCTGATTTGCTCCCCTCCAGGGCCTTCTATCAGACATCAGGAAATCAGACACTAGAAAGATCATAGAATCATTCAGGTTGGAAAAGACCCTTAAGATCGTGTCCAACTATAAACCCAACGCTGCCAAGTCCACCACTAAACCATTTCTTCAAGTGCCACATGGACACATCTTTTAAATACCTCCAGGAGTGGTGACTCAACCACTTCCCTGGGGAGCCTGTTCCAGTGCTTGACAACCCTTGATGAAATCTGGACAGGTGACACAATATTAAAGATTATTATTATTATTATTACACAGGTGACAGCGGTCAAAATATTTCCATCAGAGGCTTCTCAACAAGTGTCTGCGAGGCCAGACTCAGCAGTATCCAAACACAGGAAGATGGACGCTGCTTGTTGCCATCTTCTAGTGTTTCTTGTTGCCTTAGATAATCTAGTTAAATTTTTCTTATACCTCTCACGCACTTTCTTTCAGTCAAAAATTTTTTGAGTGCGTAAGATGAGGCACACTGGGGACAAAGTCATTCGACTAACGGCAAACAGATGGTCATTAAGAAATTAAGGAGGAAATCTCCCAGGATTATGAACGTCTCTTCCCCTTATGTTAACCAACATGATGTTGAAAACATCAATGTTTTCAAAGCCATATTTAGATGCGTCATCAACAAATGTATCCTCGTCATATCATCCAGATATTTCATTCCCAAATCTAGAGACTTAACATGAAATACCTGAGAAATTCCATATAATTAACCATTTATGTAAAAGGTCACTCAAAGGGAAGTTAAACGGGGGCACAGTGTCCCAAATGATGCTTTATGCAGCTTGACAGAACAAGTGCCGCTACAGCAAAGCAATAAATAATAAAATAACGTTCTCAAAAATTGCAAATGCAAACTACTTACTCCTGTTCAGGAACAGCAATATAATCAAGTTCTCTTTGATTATATGGGATCCTGTAATCACAGCCCTCTGAGAATTTTTTTGGCTACTTTCAAAAATGTCTGAAATTTACTCTGTAAAATTAATGCACAGGATCTGAAAACTCTACCTTAGCAAATACAAAAGGCCATTTGATTAGCTACAAATAAAAGCCCCTTGAGCTAAAATGAATAAGGTTTAAGCTACTTCAAATTATTTTCCCGCCTGATAAAGCCATTATCACATTTAGAGCGTTTACAATGCAGAACTACATTCCTTTGATCATCTTATAAAATTAATTGATCTTGCTTATCTATTGTACTATTTTAAATCATTTTAATT
Source organism: Chionis minor (assembly GCA_013398295.1). Classification (NCBI taxonomy): domain Eukaryota; kingdom Metazoa; phylum Chordata; class Aves; order Charadriiformes; family Chionidae; genus Chionis; species Chionis minor. The sequence goes on from VZSF01007133.1 coordinate 318,416, forward strand.
GAGGACATTAGGAGAAGTAATGGTAACAACCAATGCATTTATTAGCTACTGACGTTCAAGGCAGCAATGTCATTTTCATAATCTGAATTTCTCTATAACAAAATTCCATTCTTAATGGAATTTACATATAGATCACCCCCAGCCACAAATAATTTACTATCACTTTAAGTCCTAAAGGACAGGCAGAAAAACTGTGAAAAATCACTCCAGCCATACTTAATTTTAATTATTCTTTTAAATCAGATAGAGACCCTGAAGTTAAATTCTCATAATTAAATAGAAATTAAAAGTTTCTAAAAGCCTTATTTTCAACTCCAATTTTAAATGCAAATGAACACATAAGAAAATTGCCCCATGAAGAATTGAGTAATGTTCATCTACAGTGTTTTGTTCCAAAGCCACAAAACTCCTCCATCACCTTGAGTCCCACGGAAGTCCTCGTTCGCTTAAAGGCTGCAAAGGGCTGGGTTTTCCCAACCAGATTCCAATATTGGCCTAAAGTCCTGACTATTTATCTTGCAAGTCTGCAGAACTGCCTGGCTTACCTTGGAAGAGTCCTAATATTTCCACGATAGACTATGAGTTTGTATGGCCCGACTGTGCCCCAGATCGACTGTGCCCATTTGAGAGAGGAAGGTGATTTTCCTTCCTAATAAAGGAACATTCCATAGGCCATTCAGTCGAAATCTTTATTGGTATAAAGTGAACTGTGCCTGGGCTAAAGATCCCCTTGAAAACATGCTTCACCTCCAGCCTTAAGTCATCTGCCTGACTCACTGGGTTCTAAAATTAAAGAGTACGCGCTCATTTAATCAAGTTAAACGTACCGTTCAGCAGCACCAAAGCTAAGTATAGATATGCTCCACAAATACAACACACAAAAGACTGTGCCGGCGTGCCACTGCGTGCTTGGGAAACAGGTTGACTTCTCCTCGCCATGAAGCTGTTGCGCTACTCCAGGCGAGTCACTTAGGTCGCATCTGTGCTGACAATTGCCACCAACCCCTCCCCAGAAACACCACCCTTATCCGCCATCACCTCTTTATGTTGGGGGGGGGAAGAAAAGAAGACCGAGAAGGTGGGTCAGCTAGCACCAAGATGTCCATCTGCAGCTAGGTTGGAACGAGCAGCCCTTATTCATGCTAATAACTCGTCCACACCAGAGGAAACCACTCGGTGCTGGTTCAAAAGTGGGCTCAGAGAAGATAACGCAGGAGTCTGGTTGCAAGCTGAGGAGATGGGCACAACAGCAACAGCGCTATAATATTCCCCCCTTTTGTCCTTGGCCTCGACTACAGACAGCAAATCCTGCGCTCTCCCCACTGGGATTCTTATCAAAGGGTGAGGGGAGGGAAGAGAAAGAAAAAAGAAAGCTGCAATAAACACTGTAAAGAGAAACTGCCTTTACTTGTTCTGATGACTTGACTTTTTTGTTTCTCTTTACATGGTTTGTAGTGAGTACAAAGCATTGGCATTCCCCTTTATATAATGGGAAAATGACAGTTAAAAGTAAACACTCGCATTTAAATGTACACAATACAAGGATAACACCTTATTTTTGCTACCACAGCAAGTCTCTCCTGACATGATTAGACGGTTGACTCTGAAAACTAAACTTCTTACTTTTTCACTAAATTTTGCACGTTTTTCAGATGAAGGTTGGGGTTTGTTTGGTTTGGGGTTTTGTGGTTTTTTTTTTTTTAAAAAAACTTATTTTGAGCTTTGCCTTCATCCCCCAAAGGAACTCCTGAATTAACAGATGCCCACAATTCAGAGACCCATCACGCAGCTTCATCTCTCCCCAGCGCTTTGGAGGAAAAGGCCTGTAGGATTTCAGTCCTGCTCCGAGACCGTTTTTAATTCCCGCAGTCTAAAGTTCTTGGCAGGAGAGGTAAACACCGGGCAAGTAGAGTAGGAAGGCAAAGGGATAAATACGAATATAAACTCATTAGATGGATACGTTTTGAGGACTGAACAGATTGATAAGGAGGTAGAGGCAGTTTTTAATGTAAAGACCAAAACCAAAGATAAAATTAAACTAACCAGACTTGAGCAGCTGAGCTCTTACAGCCTGTAGTTTTTTCCTTTTGCTGGTAACCTCCGGTGCACCTTTTTGTCACCTTTACAAGCCCAGACCTGCATCCTCCTCTACAGCTGTGGTGCATCTGGCACACTACGCTCCGCTTCTATTACCCAAGAGCCCATTAATAACAAGAGTATGAGCTTCCAGGCTGTCAGAACTGTTTTCATTTCAGATTTTTCTCTTGTTGCAACAGAAAAGAGTCTAGAACAACGCAGCCATGTCTCCCTCTAGTTTATGGTGTCTGTATTTTTGAACAGCATAGACACGGTTAGCATCTAAAAACTACCATCCAAGACAGGAGCGCTCTGCATTCAAAATTTCCCAGACTGTAAATTAGTGACAATGTATTCCCGACGCAGAAACTGATTAAAAAAAAATAAAATTGTGTACTCATTCAGCTGGGGAAATCCAATGCATTGTAGGTCACTGTAAAAACACAGTCAAGGTAAACTACCTCTACTTTATTCAGAGCTAAATTAGGTGAGGTCAACCACAGGTGTGAAGGTGAGAGCTGATCATGCCAAGCTCTTTTGTGGTAAGTCGCACCAGCGCAAATTCCATTCAGGATTTCACAGCACAATAACCATCATTCCCATGTCACCTCACTGATGATGTCTTCGGGATGGCCAAGTCTCTCCAACCCCAGCACCCGGCTGCTCCTGAGCACTCAGCAAGTGAATTCTCTTTGTCTCCAGCTGCCTTGCAAGGTGAAAGCAAGTGCCCTCCACTAAATGGCCCTCTCAAACACAATAAAAACATTCAAAGGTTTGTTCTTAAAGATGCCTGAAATCTGAAGGCACTTGTTACTCAGTGTAAGTAACCTATTAACTTAACTAGTTCTTAACCTCTTTGGTTGTTTTGATATTTACAGGAGCCAACCCCAGTGAAACGAGTCCATCTGACCACGAGACATGATTTTTATAAGATTTTAAGTAACATAAGTTTTAAGATTTTATACGATTTTTACGAGCAATCCATATGCTAGAGCTTTCATACAGAAAAGTGAAAGCTGATTAAGTCAAAGCCTTAATCTCTGGATTCTCTGGAATTTGGAAAAATGTTCTGATGGTGAATGGAGCGGCCTAGACAGTTCCCCTGGTCTATAGCAGGAAGTTTTACAATGAAACAACTTGTCCTGATGCTGTAAGTTTTGATTATCGTGCTGGAAGCATCTAGCATGAACATTTAGCCTGGATTTTCCATAAGGCCAATTTGCCAGCAGGCTTCTCAACACTAAGTATAAGAGATTTTTTATTTTTTTTTTAAACCTGAGAAAAAAAACCAGCCTACAATGGAAAGACAGTTAGGGCAACTCTGATCCCAGACAGAGTCCTCCAACAGACCCAACCTGGATTTACGGTATGATACTGGCTCTTAAGTGCACTCAGCGAAATCCAAAATCCGTATCACAGTCCTGGCAAACTCCTGCAGAGCAATCAGCCCCAGGCCAGCAACAGTCATGACACACCTCCAGTGGAATGTGTCTTAACACAACCCGCTTGCAAAGAAACAATCACAAGGTGGAAAGCAGTCAGACAGCTATTTACACAGAGTTCTCTCCCACGTGACTTGACCAAGGAGCATGATAGCAGTTGAAAGAAGTGAAGGTGAAAGAGGACAAAACTGAAGCGTCCTCTTCGAAAACACTTTTGCAGCGAGAAGGTTTGCTAGGATGGATGCTAAGCTGGAGCTCAGGAAGGATAATGGCAGCACGGACAAATGCTTTAGTCCTTATCTATAGACTTAAATCTTCAATATGCATCTTTGTTACATATACCAACCATCCCAATTTGCAAAGTATTTAATAGATAATAACTTCATCAAATCTCTGAGCTGTATCCCAATTCTAAATTTTATTTCTTTGCTTATAAAAACATCTAACAGGGGCGTCAGTTCAAGGCACATCACTTGGATTTGATCTCAGTTTATCTATCAAACAGTAACCTTCAACTTAGATCAGACTAGGCTCGCACGTTTGAGCATCTAACTTGTCTCACTCTGCCATCCTCCGTAAGGGTCTGAATCACTAATGCTAAATGTCAGCCAGTGGGGTTGACAGCGGAGGATACTCGCTGGCATGACCACGGAGTGTTTGTACCATGTGGCAAACCAAGGAAACGCAGCGCTCTCCTTGTTATGGCTGTATGGACCTTCCTGATCCATGAGGAAAAGGATTTGAGATGCTGGAGTACAGGCAAGGACAGCAGGAAACACATCTCACACCCACAGACCCCATCGTGGACCATGGAAACTTCCAGCACCTCGTAACGTAGTGATGGTCTCCAGGTGTCTGGATAACTCGGAGAACTTCAAGACCTCAACTGTGTCTCAGGAACAATATGCAGCCTAGAGTCACAGCCCTCAGCAGAAACTACGTTTGCCCCAGCTTTCTCCATCAAAGTCTGACATCCCTGCAGCATCGGCAGAGGCCAGCCACGGGGCTCATCCTAGGAGCCGAGGGCTTGAGGTGACATCAGGGAGCAGATCTTGTGTCCAGGTGATGGTGACGCCTCCCGAAGCAAATCAGGTGCCAGCCACATCCATGAGCAGCACGTATCTCCCAGGCATACCCAGGGTACCCCACTGAACTTGTTGCTCTACTCATACAGGCTAGTGAGAAAGAGGAATACAAGCAGCCTATAAAAGAAAATGCAAGCGAAAAGGACAGTGACCCAGACAGAAACCTGTCTACAGAAATAAAAAAGGTGGCAAGAAAGACAAAAATAAGTCTGCCAAACAAACACAAACTGCCTCAAGGCCCCTCACTGCCTGTGACAGCCTCTACAAATATTTCCATCCCTTCCTCAACTACAGTAAAGGTTAAAAATATTTCAGTACTATGGGGAAAAACATTGAAATCCAACAGCATGGACCACCAGAGCTGAGCAGCAAAGCCTGAAGACCCCCAAGCCCGGCACAAGGAGAGAAGGTGCAGCGGGCAGCCACCCACCTGCTTCTGGACACGGAACTGCGCACGCTCACCTCTACCACGCAAACACCCTCTGAAAAACACCTGTATTAGGCTCCTATCTTTTCCCTTTCGGGATAATTTGAGATGGGGGGTGAGGTGCATGAAGGATGGGTAACACCTGACACACATGTAATTCCAAAGGGATCCGCTGATGAAGGAGCAGCACCGACTGACTCAAAGGGGAACGCCCCAGCAGGGAAAGCATACTGTGAAGTTACGGAAATAAAATGGGACCAAGGAGAGGCCTCCCATGTGCTCATCCAGGAAAAACACCGGCGGGGCAAACACGTTCGCCTTCAACGAAGATGAGGAGGGGGGTAGAAACTGCATGGCAATATAGTTCAAATGGAGACATATACACATATCCCTCTCCCACCAACACAACCGCCGTGCTTCTACAATCACAACTGCAATTTTTGTAATGACACGAGACTAAGAATCGTAAATTATATGCAAATTGCTTGTGTATAATTCACGAATACCTAGGGCTAGATATTATTATTCTCCACACTAATAGTTTTCTGCCGAATGTTCAGATTGTTGCATTGTAACTGAGCATCCTCTCTCCTCCTCCATGACCCCACAAGTGAAGATGCGTATTTTAAAAGAACAATATTTACTTACGACCAAAGGGGAAAAGATCCTTGTAATACTGCAAAGCTTATATTTGCCATAGGAAATAAGGAAAATAAAAAATAATAAAAAGAATCTAAATGGTTTTCCTCATAAAAGTATTAAAGCAATACGATCTCTGCGTGCCTATGATTGAGGGTGCTTTGTAAACAGATTGTTGTTCATTTTGTGAGTCAGACACCATAATGCTGCAGGATCAGGGTCTGTTAGTCTGAAAATATTTAGCAATCCTCAAGTCAAACATGATATATATAAATAGAACTTTCTAATTAACATTTCTCTTTTGTCTGTCACTTAATTTGCCTTTTTTTTTTTTTAATGGATAGCAAGCACAATGACAGCAAGGTATTACTCTTGAAATAAACCTGCCAAGACAAAAGCACATGTCACAGATTTATTTTTAACAAAAAGAACAGAAGTAGCATCTTTTCCTGGGGTTTGCTTTTGTTCTGTCTGTAGGTTGTTCTGATAGCAGGTTGATTGTTTCAGTAAAAAACAATAAGTAGAAAATATTTTTTCTGAAGAGATATTCAGTACTTTAACCTGCCCTCTAGACCCGAGATGCCTGGAAGATACTTAAGGGTCATCCGTGTTATTTGACAAGTGTTACATGGAGTGTGACAGGCAGAGATACAACCTTAACACTCATTCGACGGTGCCATTTTGAACCTAACTCTGGTGGCAAGATGTTTTTTTGATTTTTTTTTTCCCCGATACGAAATGTGATAGCTTAGCGCTGAAACACCGATTTCCAGATACAAGATAATATCAAAGTGACCGTTTATGATGCCCGAAATCATAACCTTCACGTAAGGCTCAAAGACTCATTCCACACAAGAGATACAGACATAAACCACTGCCGTCGTTTATGGATGCCCTTTAGCCCAGATGTCTCAAACTGTTGCAGTGAAATACAGCAACCTAAAAGCAGGGTTTTGGCACTTTACTGAATGATTATATATGAAACTAAAATTAGATAGCTACACGGATGCTCCAGCCACAAGCGTGGATTTCCTCCGCTGCTGCAGAGACACTTCAGCTCCGCACCACCCTGCAGAGGAAGCAACCACAGCTCTTCAGCTTTCCTTGCCTCAGTAGATGACACCCAATTTCTTCTCCTGATCCCTCTCTAAGGTGCTTTCTAGACACAAAATATTACTCAATAACTCCTCACAAAACCCCGCGTCCCAGGATCTCCCCAGCCCCGTGCCCCCCAGCCCACACACACACAAGAACAATTCCTTTTGATGACTGGTCTGACAAAAAAAAAAGCATATTGATGCCCGAGGAACTGAGGTATTGCCCCCCTGCTTACATATTTTAGATAATTTTACAATTTTTAGATTATTTTACAATAATTAACTGAAAAAGAAGTAGCCTCATGTCTTCTTTCTAACAGGCCTGAGCTGCAAACATTTTTGCATGTGTTGCATATAGCTGTGTTGGAGTAAACATGGGGACAAGTGAGGACAACCAGGACAGAGAGAAAAAGGTGCAAGCCTGCCTCTGCCTACGTAGCTGCCTTAAGATAAGCCACAATCTTGCCTTTAAGCTAATTAATTAACTGCTTTCAACCATAGCTGTTTCTTCACAGCTTTCTTAGTCTGGCAGTGATAAATACGCAGTAACGACGTTAATAATTCAGATTTACACAGCTGGTGTAACCTACCGAATGGCATTCATATTTATGGACCTGGCAAGGTCCCGAGCCACCCTGCACTAGTGTGTCACCACCGAGCTCACACCCCTGTGCGGGTCTGCACCAGAGAGATCCCATGACCTCCTCTGCATACCAACTCGTATGCGGGCATTAAGCCCAAAAGCAATATTTATACAGTCACAAAAGCACATACTCACCAAACAGGCTAGAGGTACCACACTGGAAATCACCTTGCCTTCAATTATCACATGTAATTTTTAATGCTGTTCGAGTTTAATTACGGCGAAGTACTTAACTGGGCTCCAACTGATTGATAATGTTCTTGACTGCTTGTCTCCTTCTCCTCACAACTGCCAGATGGAGAGACCTAGATTAGTTTACACCACATAATGAGAGCTTACAGCTGAAAATATGAATATTGCACAGTTCAGTTTGATCCCCTTTGATAAACTTTATGTACAAAGAAAAAAAAGCTTCCTGCTAATCAGTTCTTTTTATTTGCCTTTCTCATCTTGCCAGCAATTGCTATGCACTTAGGTGTTTTATTTAAAATGGAAATTAATCATAATATATTAGAGGCAATAACCAAATACATAACCCATGTCAGGGTGGTTTTTTTTCGCATTAATGTGACCCTGTTTGCACGTTGGTTATGTTCTTTAAGTCAATTGTACGTGAGCTCCTTTTCAATGCATTTAGAAGACTGCTCCTTTTGAATTCCTCAGGATTCACACTGCTAAAGAAGGATGACTGTAAATACATTGTCACTCATTTGATCCATCCATTACAGCATTCAGAGAGGAGAGGGAATATCATTAAAGGGAATACGCTTCTGTCAAGTCCTAGCATTTATGCTGTTTGTAATATATTTTTCGCCAGTAGCCCCCTCTCTTCAAAATGCAAGAAACACACACACATCCTTAATTTCCTCACTTCTAAAAACTTAGTCATCAGTGGCCACGACAGAATAAAAAAAAATTTTAAAAAAAGTGTTTTCAGCCTGAGCCACAGCTGGTTGTTAGTCCTCAGAATAAACATTTACATGAGACCTCCTGCCCTAGCTCTAGAGGAACAAGATAGAGAGGGAACAAAGGTGGGACACTTGTGACTTGTGTTTCTGCTAGGATTCTAGCAGCAACTGAGAGTTTTACAGGGCATAAAGTGTTAACAGCTCCTACAGCTTGAGACAAGTACGTGTGAGTTGTAACATGTTTGGAATAAGGTAAAAGTTAACTTCTCATCTGCAGCAGCCTAAGCGCGTTACACAAGTCTACGTCCAAGACTGGAAAGCCTTTAGCTTTGGAAAGAGCTTCACAGATTCTGGATGAAGGAGCGAGGAAGTGTTTTAGTGGTGGACCTGGTAGAACAGGGTCAATGGTCGGACTAGATGATCTTAAAGGTATTTTCCAACCTAAATGATTCTACGACTCTATGATCCTGTGAAGAGGCAAGCCTGGAGTTTGCTGGGAATGAGTGATGATGAACAATGTCGACTTTCCCCGGTGGTGGCAGAGGCATGGCCACAATCCCCAGCACAGGGTCACCGCAGAAGAGCAGAGAAGTTCGGATGGGGTGTGTTTAAAGGACCAAGAGAGTGCCATTCTCATGGCAAACCACAGACAAGGGCGCTCAGCATTATGCTGCTGGTTTGCCTCGGGATGTGCCGTCACATGAACACGACTCCCAGGGTTGATCTTCCAAAATAGATCATCGCATCGTTACAAGAAACATTTGGAGGTGGTGCTTTGACTCTTACTGAACACAGCCAAAGTAATTTCATTCTCTTTACTAACATGTGTACAGATTAATTACCGATGTAAAATACAGAATGCCTGAAGAAATGCAATGCGTTTCATTTTCGCACCTGGTGAAAACTCGCTAGAGCTGCAATAACTTGCACTACCATGCAACCAGATGCACTCATCCCTTCCAGACTGTTGTGTTTTACTGGACGAAACAAAGGAGGCTGTAAGCAAAATTATCATTGCAAAACCTTTCAACTGCTCAGAGAAAAGAACGACAGGAAAGCAGTCAGCGTCAGTTTTCCCACGCAGTTCTATTGCAGCAAAGCATTTCTTGGGAATAACTTTCAGAAGACGAAGTTTTCAGGAGAATAAACATGCCTTCAAAAAAAAAAAAAAACCCCACCTATATGTATGGTTTTTTCTTCTGCATAAGTTATTAAAAATGAGCAACTGGCAAAAAAGTTTCTACCTTTTATCATTAAAAAACCCATCACTTACAGAACTCCAAAATACTTATAAGTAAAGCAGATTTGGCATCTGCCTGTAATCCATTAAGTAAATGAATAATCAAACCGGTTGCATAAAAAGTTTCTAAATTATACAAAATAATAGATTAAGGAGAAAACTGGAATGGGAGGATAAAACCTCCCCTTCCAGTAGGCAAATAATTGTATGAATGGATGTGCTGGCCTATCCATTAGCATAACAACTGTCTGCAGAACATACAAAATGAGCTAATAGCAATAATTATCTGGAATTAATGATGAACGTAAACACTTCTTTACACTCACTAAATAAACAGCAACTGGAACTTAGTATTCACCAACAGTCCAACCAGAGCGTGGCATTAACCAGGATGAAAAGGAGTAACCATACCAAAGCGGAGAAGCTGCTGAGAAGCGGAGTGTCTCCATTAATAGCAAACAGACAATTTGGAGCTTTAATTTCACTGCTGCTGAAGCCTGCATGAAAAGGCTGGACCACAGCCAAGACACCATCATCGTGATGTCTGCAAATCAAAGAAATAAGCCATCAAGAAGCTCAAGTCTTTCTATACAGTGTAATTATCATACAGTACGAACCCCTCTCGCTATCTGAACTTGGACAAAAAAATCTTGTCACCAGCAGCAGTGAGCGGAGCAGGATCCTAAAAGTGATGAACCCTCTTCTCTCCTCCCCACCATTTCCAGACACAGACTCCGAGACTGGGTTTTACTACGTTTATTTTGCCACCACTGTACTAAGAAAGGTGTCTCTTACATGGAAAAGGATGGAATACAAGGACTTTTGTGCCTCTCCTGTATTTGCTTTAGTTGCTTCTCTGTATGGAAGTAGAGAACGTCCCGATTTGGTTTTTCCTTCGCTACAGCTGCTTACAGTTTGCATGCCACTTGCCTATCTGATGGGAGATGAGCAGGTGTGCGCTGAGCTCTCTTCCAATTTACATTTTGTATTTTAAAACAGACCATAACTTGCCATAGGCGTTTGGTTCTAGGACAGAATGCCAAATACAGAACAGGAAGGTTTGCTTCTTAATTGCCTAAGTAAATAAAACTTTCTTGTGAAATATGTTACTATATAAAACATTGATGAAATACCACAGGGTATTTCTACATTTTCCAATCCCCACCCTCACAAAAATGGTAACTACTGAATTTCCCACACTATCTGAATAGCCATAATGATTCTTCCTTTCGGTCAGTTAATCAGGTCGCATCATGGTGACCAGGGACAGTCCCTGTGGGAAGTCCACGTAGCTTCTATTTTTTTTATTTTTTTTTTTTCCTTTGGCTGGGGGGGGAAGGGAGGGAGTAGGAGCATACAGAAACATATTTTGATATTTTGGAATACAGGCTGCAACAAGGAAATGCAATGATTCAATGTGCTGGATATTTAGAAAGTTTGTTACTGCAGCAAGGAAAAGTGCGTCCACAACGTACATCAGGAACGCGCAATGCCCTTCAGTTAAGCAGCATGAATCTATGTTGTTGCTCCTACGGTCTTACATTGATTAGAAATAAAGGTCTGCTTTGGCTCGTATCTCAAACTCATACACTTGAGGATATTAATGAAGACTCTCCACACTCTGAAGGCAATAGTATTAAGCTAGCCCTGAAAAGTGGTACTTAGTATGGTCTTGATTCCCAAAACTGGTATATTTTAGGAGTCTAGACACTATTTGACTTCGTATACTAACACTTCTTTGACTCTATCCACCTTGACCTTTCTCATTAAGAAAAGATCCATGAAATCTAAATTACGCTGATCAATATTTATAGCACAGATTTCTTCAGGCTCACCTGTTGACCTACATACAATCTTCCACGGCGCTTGGAAGGCAGCAGCAAACATTCCTCATCCTACTCTGTGCCCGACACAGGTGTCTCGGAGCACAGTATCCAGCTTCCAGCAGAAATCCGCAGATGTTCTGCGGGTAAAATTAGCACAGCCCAATGAACAGTGCCATTTTATATTAGCCTAAGATACTGCCTTTGGATGATACAAGGAGATCCTGCAGCAATTTTCCTATACGTTTCAAAAGCATTAATCTCTCTGATTGCAAATTTGGCAAATCAAAGTTGGACACCAATCTGAGCATACAACAGCTTATCTCTGTTTGTGTTCAATCTTTCCCCCCCGCCTTTCAAAAGCTATTTTGATCTGTGTAATTACAAAGTTTTCATACCTGTGCTCTTATTTCCGCCATTTTCTGCCTCTGTCTTTTCTACACTATGAACAGCCTCCCTGCATTTTATTTCTGCTTTCCACAGAGCATTATAACAAATAACAACTGATTAATTAATCTCATCATGTTATTATGACATCATGAATTACAAACAGGATTCACCTCACCTACATTAGTCATGTGAAAGTTAAGCATTTAGCCTTACTGGTCCCTTGGACAGCCTGGTCAAAGATAAGCACTGCAAAATTGAACCATGCTGGGTCTTAGACACTTGAACATGGGGTATTTTGCCCTGTGGAGGTAAGTCTTCCTATTGCTTGACTGTAGAGAAAGCCTTGTATCATTGCTTAGGTGCTCAATTTTTAGGTATGTAACATTAGGCAAGATAAATACTGCCATTCATATCTAATTCCTATTTAATTAACATTTTTATTCGTACCTATGCTGAAAAGTTGTTTATTCCTGCACATAGAATAAATGTTATTACTTAGTTTCTTGAGCTTCCTTGACCGGGGTCAAGTTGGAAAACGTTGACTTTTCTGTTGGAAGAAGTGCCCCGTATTCTCATACGTCCTCTCGTTAACAAATATTCAAGTGCCCATCACACAACGTCAAAACATTGCATTACCAGGAAGCCGGAATAAAGCATGAAATACATCAGCAGTTAACTATAATATCTAAAGTCATTTTGAAATCGAGATAAGTTTGGCTAAAGCAATTTTTTGTTGACTGAGATCTGTCAAAGGATTTTTCACTAGAAATAAGCTGGTGATATAAATAGACTTTTGATCTTTTTTAGGCTTTCATGTTTTTTTCATAGTCTACCCAAATAATATAGAGCAGCTTTTACAAATTATTCTACCTTTTGCAGTTCCAAAATAGCACTATTTTGAGGAAGAAAAGTTTCCGACTAAAAAAAACCTAAACATTCAAAATGTTTCCAAGTACGATGTTTGTGTTTTACAGAGGCCATTAGCACCCCCTAATACCACTGTTGCTCTGTACAACTGTTATTTCTATCATAAATATGTCACAGGTTTTATTAACCAAGAGAAATGTGTGATAGCTTTACCAGCTGTATAGGATACTGAGAAATAGTTTCAGTGAACTAATTAAATCACAATCTTTTTTTATCCCCATTCTAGAAGTGCTTTTCATTAATATGAGTTTCACGCATCTTAAAAAAAAAAAAAAAAGGCAAAACAAGAAGCCTATACACCATCCAGCTACACTGCACATAGCTTTGATTAGAGTTTATACTTTCAAGATGCACTAAAAACATTATAAAGCTAGCGACGTTACACTACGTACTCAGTAAGAATGTTCACTTTTGCTCCACACAATGCCTTATACAATGAAAGACCACCAATCATCACTATTCAAAGAGAGTCCATTTAAGTTATTTTCATACTCCAAACCCTAACCTCCTTTGTTTTCCCATTTTTCCTCCCGGATCCGAATTCCCCAAATGGTAATCAACTAGGTCAAAAAAGCAAGCAGTCAGTTCGTGACTGCACTGAAGCTCATGTTCTCTTGCTCTATGGATTAAAAATATCTGCATCTCACTGAAGTCAACCGAATTTAGGCATAAGCTTAAGCACTTTGCTCAATTTTGGTCTAACTCAACCTAATACTTGCAAGGATTTAACTTCAACACTAGTAGTTTTAAGACAGAGGGTCTTGTTTCAGTGCAAGAAATAATAAAAAGAGTGGACCATACATCAGCTTTCTATAGTAATGCCTGTATAGGCCACTTCACTCTCAGATTATCAAAAAGACCTCTCCAGAGACGTAGGACTTGCAGAACAACAAGCATGTAGTGAGAAGCTCGAAGAGTGAAGACGGTGAACGCAAAACATATTCTTGTCGGCAGCAGAAGTGCAAAGATATTCTGGGGACAGTATTTTAAACAATCGTTTTACAAACACCTGTACCTTCAGCGCTATTACACTCTTAGTTGAAGCTCTGAAACAGAGTGATGGAATCCCATTATTTCCTCTCTGCGATACCAGACCAAGATTTGGATTCTGCAAAGGCTTATGTGCAGCTACAATTTTACTCACTCAGCCTCAGAGGTGCAGCTCCTCACTCAGAGCAGCTGGACTGCTCGCGCCAGCCAAGTCGCACCGACGTTCCTGCTGCGTCACCTCGCTTTGCCCCAGTGGTGGGAGCTCCTTAGAAGAAAGAAGACCACAGATTTTATCAGTAATCTTGTCCAATTGGGCTCAAAATACAAAACCTACTCCCCACCGATCAAGATGGGACTGTTTCTGCTTAGCTGACGTTCTGACCACAGCTTCATTTTAAGCCTGGTTTCTCACACGTGGAGGAATTAACCCTCAAAAAAGCATTTGTCCTTGATTATGCTCTGTTAAATACAGAGCTATGTTTATAGGAAGATATGATGACATATCACTTTAATTTTGAATGGGGAAAAAAAGCAACATTCCAATTCCTTTTCTGCATTCCTTTGATAGCTGAGAGCTTGTTACTTTAACAAACACTATTGGTATTATTCCAATATTCTAAAATTCTGCATGTTATTTTAATATATGAAATTCATTAGAAAAGGTCTCCATTTTCCATGAAGTATTACCGAATCCTGATAAATGACTGTGGGACTATAGCAGTTTTTCCCAACAGTCTCCATGCAAGTGTAAATTTAGTCATACAAATCAAAACGTGAGTTATGTTCAACTGAAAACAATGATACCTATTGAGTGGTTCAAAAATGTTAGTAGTGATTAATAAAAAAATCCTTGCCACATATGGTGATGTCAATCAGCACTATTATTTTTCCCATATAAGCGGAATTTAGCAAGGCAGAGCTGCACACGGATACGCAAGTTAATCATCGTCACACAGTAGGTTATTGTCAGAGCTCAGGAATGTCTTTGATGCCTACCTCAGTTTCACAGCATTCGGGTCGCCCTCGTGCACCGCATTTAAGCGCGGCGCGTGTATACGTCAACATATATACAGAACAAATGGTTGAGCTGCAGCAGGTCATAGTGTAATCATGACGTTATCAATTATATTAAAAAAAAAAAAAAAAATCTTTAAGAAAACCAGCTACTTCCCAGGCACACATATAGCCTTTTTCAATATTTTTCACCCCAACTTGAAGCACGGCGACGTAAAGTGAGCGTACATGTCAGTCAAATGGATTGCAAGCACTTACGAGGCGACGTTACGGTCTGTTGCACCCGTGACGTAAAGCGAAGAACTTCAGACAAGTCTTTGACATAATGGGCTTGACAAGAAGAAAACCTGAGCAGCGACAGCACCTGGGCAGCCCCCAACAGCCCCATTTCCATACCCAGACCTGGGCGAGACCCAGGCTCTGCCTGTCCCCGCTGCGAAGGTCTCCAGCGTGTCCGCCAGCAAAACACCTCCCTCTCTCCACTGCCCCTTGTTTAAACGATGGCAGCAAGTGAAAGGCTGACGTTGCCCATCAACAGCTGCTATTTGAAAACACGGATGAAACCAGCCAGGTTTATGGGAAACTACTCTCTGGAAAGCGTGAGAAACCTCACAAAAAAACGGCCATAAAATTTTGGTTCCAAAAGCACTAGCCTGCTGATAAACACAGGTTCTTCGGTCACATAAGCAACATGTCTAAGGACAAGACTGGAAACTAACGTCTTTCAGAAACCTATCTCATGATTTCTACAACGTAACGTCTTTCAGAAACCTATCTCGTGATTTCTACAACGTACAGACTGCGTGCAGGTCAGTACTTTCCTCTTGCTAAACAGATAACAAAATCCGTTAAACGTGTGTTGATCCCGTATAAATACACATTAATAGAATATCCACATTTTTAGTGCAAAACTTATTTCTAGGTGAAAACAGAGAATAATTTCCCCGTCAGAAATGGAAAAAAAAAAAAAAGCCAAGTTACGGCACCATCTGGTTGTACTAAGAATTGTATGTCTAATAGGTATTAAAATAAAGAAGGAAAAAGAAAAAAAAAGGAACAAAGGAAAATAAGGGTCCCTCATAATAAAAAGGGCAAAACCCCCCTAAAATATTCCCTTTATTATAACCAAAATGGTCACAACTTAGAGCAGCTATTTATGTTGCTTTATAAATATGAAGCCTACATTTTAATAGAACTATGCTTGGTAAGTTCTGGGCTATTAAATGGTACTAATCCTATTCTACTTTATGACTAGTTCAAGAAATGACCTCTAGCTAGATCTGGCCTTGTTCTATCATGCAACTAGATTTTTCTTACAGAAAATAAATTAAAAAGGTGTGACCTTGCTGAGGGCTTGCAGAGAAAATGAGGTACATCTTGTCACAAGCAGAAGAGCCTATTTGAAACACGGTTTGTTCAATTTGAAAGGCTGCTGCTTTCCTCAGATCAGGAGTTAAGATAAAGGCAGTTGGATGAAAGAGCAGAAACATTTCCAAGAGATGAAATTAAAGAGCTACACTGGAAACCCATTCAGCGACACAGTGCCTTTTTTGTGCGAGGGTTTATCTCGGACTCATCAGCCACACCTCGTCCCTGCGCAGGAGCAGGCTCTTCACCGCCGCACAAAGCCTGTCGTGTCAGGAGAGGATGAGGTCTGCTCGCCCATGGGAATCGAGGACACTCGCTGCACCCCTTCCTCGCACGGCAGAAAGGAAATAAACCCACCCAAATTCTACACATTGTGCTCAAAAGAAAAAAAAATAAAAATAAATCAAAGCCCTTGCTTCTCTTGATCTCAGCAGCGACCTCGGGAGCACCGTGCCTTCCTTTCGTCACCAATAAGCATGGCACCGGTCACACATACCTAACGCTGGGCTGCACAGAAATTTTGCATTTCGAGCAGATTGCAGAATGCCCCCACCCAAAAGCGGGGCTTTAAGACCCGTCACACCTTTACAACCGGGAACTGACGCTCAACTCATGTTTAATCTGACCTACTGCAAGTACGCAGCAAGTTGTACGACTCCGCCGCACCAGGATATTTGTGTCCAAATCCAAATCGGTTTATCTCTTAATTTTCCCTCCTAGTATCTTATATAATCTCCTTTCTCATCATCACAAAAAGTAACAGGTAGTGAGGCTGTGATTCACCTGAATCCTTCAACAGTAAGACTAGCAGGAATTCAATCAAGTTTGTCGTAGAACAGTTTAGGTTGGAAGGGACATTAAAGATCATCTCATTCCACCCCCCTGCCCTGGGCAGGGACACCTCCCACTAGACCTGGTTGTTCCAAGCCCCGTCCAACCTGGCCTTGAACCTCCAGGGATGGGGCAGCCACAGCTTCTCTGGGCAACCTGGGCCAAGGTCTTTTTCACCCTCACGGTGAAAAATTTCTTCCCGAGATCTAACCTAAATTTCTCCTCTTCCAGTCTGAAGCCATCACCCCTCGTCCTGTCACTACGTACCCTTGTAAAAAGTCCCTCTCCAGCTTTCTTGTAGACCCTTCCAGACACTGGACGGCTGCTATAAGGTCTCCCCAGAGTCTTCTCCTCTCCACGCTGAACAACCTAAACTCTCTCAGCCTGTCCTCATAGTCGAGGTGCTTCAGCCCTCTGATCATCTTTCACAGCCCTCCTCTGGACCCGCTGCAACAGGTCCACGTCCTTCTTGTGCGGAGGACTCCAAAGAAGTCCTCAGCTGCAAGCTCAACAGCATGGTCCAGCCACACAGGCAGTCAGTACACAGGTCTATTCCTCTCTCCAGCCGCAAACCTGCAGCATCATCTCCATCCCAACGACTGGTCCCTTCCTGCCCCTCACGTGTCTAACGTAGCCCTAAAGCCTCTCGGGGCTCTGAAGCAGACCCAGCCCAGCGAGCCCCCTGTGTCAGTCGTCACCCCCGACCACGGCCAGACCGCAGCGGGACACCGGGCAGCCCCGAGCGCCAGCTGCCGGAGGATGTCCCCAGCCCCGTTGGCCCATCCCGGAGCCAGGGCTGGATGCCACACCGCCCGCCCCGTCCCCCTCCAGGGGCTTCTCGCAGGTGGGATGGATCTCACCGACTGCCACAGAGCCACCAGACTATTTTTTCCAGTTCTTAAGTGTTTTTAATCCTGAGTGTTTTCTAATTGCAAGCTTCAGGTACTCCTGCTTTAAGCATGGTAAACATAGCCCGTAAAAGATTGCCTAACAATTATCTCACAGCAGCTATTTAAATAACACCCCAGCATATGTTGTGCTAATTCTTATGACCAAATACAGTTTAATTTCACTTGTTCAGAACAAAACCTGACTGTGAACAAAGCTTTTGGTGAAGTGACAAGTGGAATTCCAAACAAGTGAGACAAATATTCCCTCCAGAGGCTAAACCTACTGCAAAGTATTAATCTCTTCTTCTACACATCTTCACGTCTTTGGTGAAACACCTGTCTGGAATTGTTAATAACAAATATTTTTCAGGGTATACACTTCAAAGACAGCACTGCAATGTCAAGCAGTGTAAAACTTTTGAAGTAATTTTAGCTAAATACTTCTGTGACAACTGTCTGAATCAATTTGTCTTAGCTGACTACATTCTGATATTATAAAAACCTAAGACCTGGTTATCAGCCAAAAAGGTAAAAATTTGAGTGAAGTCACAGCTAATAAGCTGTATGAATCACACACACACGCACACACAAATGATAATGTTGTAGTTGATTTAGGAAACAATCAATGCCCTCCTCTTTCTTAACTTCAGATGAACAATGCTCTTCTTCCTGAAAGGATCAAATGAAAAAATATTTCATGCACACTAGAGGGCAACTCAATAAACCAATGAAACCAAGACAACCCAATCAGAAAGGAATTTCAAAATGAGATGATTATGTCCTACTTGCTTAGCATAGTGAAACATTAGTCCTTAACAGGGCAGAAGATACAGATTCAAAATAGGATGATGCTAAGATAGGATGGATGTTTTCAATTGCTGAACAACTGCATATCACAGGCAAGTAATAATGCCAAAAAAAGAAAAGGGGAAAAAAAACCCCACAAAAGCAAAGAAAAAGCTGTATGCATGTGTTTGGGAGGAGACAAAGAAAGCAAACTGGGGCTGCAAACTCAGAAAAAGTTCTGAGACTTACTCACAGTTGTGGTAGCAAAAAAAAAAAACAACCACCCAACAAAGAAGGTCAAGCTGACCTCAAGATTCTAAGTCAGGCTCTTGAAATCCTAAATCATACAAAGCGCCATGACTTCAAGGCATACAAACATAAGAGGATTAAGGTAAGTGTCCCACCTAAAAGCCTGAGAAAACAAAGATTAGTTTTAAGTACTGAAAAGAAACACAAATTATATGGATGCTTCGTGCACAGGAAGGATTAATTGTTAGGATGTATTAAGAGCAACTAAAATAAGCACTACATAACATAAGGAAAAAATCCAGGTTTGATTGCCACCTTCTGAGTGCAAATATACTCATGTCAAAACGTAACAAATATTAACGACTTAAAGAACCGACTCAAAACCCATTGAAGTTTCTCATTGACTTCATGTTAGCTAAGACCCTCTGTTTAGAAAGACTAAGTATAGACAAATACAACTATTCTTTCTGGGGGAGGCAGTAAAACGGCTGCTCTCAGCCCGTGGTACCTACCTGGGTGACGTCAGTACCACACTCACCCACCCCGCCATGCAGCAACCAGGGCTTTCCCTACAGCTAAACACTAAGAAACAGTTTATGCTACCGATGCCATCAGATGCTCGGTCATATTTACATTTACGCTACACTTATATGAGCAGAAAAAAAAAAAAAAGTGCGGTGCCTTTTAAAGGATGACGGATGACGTTAGTTCTGGGCGTTATTCTACAAGTTTGAACTCTGATTGTCATGTCTTGATTTCATGAGATGCAATATGAAATTTAAGCACACACTCCAAATTCTGCGTTCATTTTCATGTCGGAGATTATCTAGAAGCAGTAACGATGCAATCGTTTATGCTCCCAACTAGATGGGGAGAGAATGAATACATATGGTTTATGGTCTGACCAGCTTTCCACCAGCACACACTACTTCAAGAATTTCTTCAATTAAGAACTTGAAGTTTGGAAAAATCCCGTTCATCATCTTGTTATGTACCTGGTGGAAGTAATCACCGTCTTGTGGCGTTACTGAGCACTCGAAGAGTCATCCTGTCCCTCTATTCCAATGCAATTCAGTAAGGCAGAAGCTTGGACTAACCTACCAAATACGAATTTGTCAGATTGTTCTATTGGTTAACGCTTGCATCTTTTTACTGCCATAGTCAAATCTCAGCTCTCTACTTATTTAAATGTGGATATAAAGTTGGGGATCTGGGAAAACCCTGTGCTTCTCCAAGCATTAAGTCAACCAAAAGAACTGCATGCCATTAAACAAGTCACTTGCCAAGTGGTCTTTTTTGAACCCAGCTGTGGGAGCGGATCAGGGATTTACAGCTGAACCAGAGGCAAAGGGCTCAGAGGGAACCAGCAGGTTCCACCGCATCGGAACCGTGGCCCCGCTGCTGCCTCCTCCATGGAAACTAATAAACCACACTGTTTCAGGGGGAAATAAACAATAAAAAAAAAAAGACAAGCAATTAAGTGCTGTCAAGTCAATAACCTTTTGTCATGAAGCCAGTTAATGGGGGGAAAAAAATTCCCTTTTAGTTTATACTTCATTCTTCCCACATATTGTTTTATGAGAAGTCACCTATCACATTATCAGGGTTGTTTATAAGCAGAATTGGGGTTTTTTTTAAGAATGAGGTACAGTCTTCGGTCAATTTTCCACAAGCAAATCAAGATGAATATGGTTCTACTGGCCAAGATGACCATTTGCTGGGAATTAATTTGTATTTGTAAGTATGTAAGTAATTTGTATTTAATTTATTTTCAGCTATAGGCCCAGTTCACACCACACATTTAACTTCTCTCAGGAGGGTTTTCCTACTAGGCCTCTGAGAAAAGACTATTATTCTCCTTCAGCATGAGAAGCTAGAAGTAAGCACATTAGAGATGCTTTTAGCATCCTGAACACAGTCTGCAACTTGGAAACACATTCAAAACAGGTCATTCTCAACTACTTGCACAGCAACATTCTCCAGAATTTGTGTAAAAAAGTTTTTAAGAAGTTAAACATTTGCGTTCACCAAAAACTAGTCTTCTGTTTAGAAAATACTCATAATTATTTAAAAATCATTTTGATAATGTTTTCATTCAAACAGATGCAAAATTCCTGCAAAAGACTAAATTAACATTATCTGTAGGATGGGGTTTTTTTATATATATAACATCACTGGCTAAACAAAACAACTTCTTCATTAAATCCACCTTTCTTCTGAGCCATTCCTACTTATGCCGCCGGGGAGACACACACAAGCTGCACTGTCTGAGCCGCTTTGGGCCACCTATTGCACAGAAAAATATGAATTAAGTAAGGCAGCATCACACAACGTAGCAGCACACAAAGCGTGTATTTGGAGGGTTTCTCACTGCCGTTCCCAAAGAGCCTTCAGGACAGGCAGAACGTAATCCGCATTCCTGGGTCACCCAGCGCTCTCCCTTCCCCTATCAAAGGACTTTCCACCGCACAAGCGACATCAACCCAACAGCTATACTGAGGGCTTGTTGTGGTGAGGGGAGCAGCGTAAAAACACACAGCTGGACAAATAAATGCTTTGTTTCTTGTCAGAATTGCTTCAACACCCACGGGAAGCGCAGGCGGAGCGCGAGCAGGACACTCTGCCTTCCCCCCCCCCAGCCCCGGTGGAGAGGAATGCAGCGGCTGAGGACTTGCACATCGAATTCCTGAGATGCTGCCAAAGGGAAAACGGCAGCGTCCCACGGACCTGTCTCCCACCAAGCATCTCGGTGAACCTCGGCCGTGCCCGAGCCCAGGCAGAGCTGGCTGCAGGGTGGCTCTGGGGGCACAGTTCCGTCTCCCCCCGTGGCCGGGGAGGCACACAGCTCCTGTGGTGACTTCTCACACCATCTGTAGCCTCGGCAGGGAAAGCCCTGAAGGAAGAGCAGCAGCAGAGCTATTGCCTATGGCGATGCTCTGGAAAGAAGTGGTAGTGACAAGATGACATTGAGAGTCTGACACTGTAGATTACCTCAGAACCATATCAAAATGACTCGCAGTTATCAGATCTAGATGACAATGAGACTCCAGCATCACTGTCATCTACACTGAAAAAATAAATAAATGCTACATGCCACTAGCCACAGGAATGGATGGTGATTATAGATGTACCGTAGCAACGTTGCCTATGGTAGGGAGGGATCGGGAGCTTCGATGATTAACCTAAACTCAGACTTACACAGTTTTGTCTTTTGATTAAAGGGAAAGAAATACGCGTGAATGCTATATTTAATATAGTGATAATTCAGCTTACAGTCCCAGAAAAAATTGCTGATAACCAAACAATATCAATTAGGCATCAATAAATATTGAATCAGTCCTCATAACCCTGAACATGCAGCATGGCGAGGATGTACGCGTCTGTCTTCAGGCTGGTAAACTGGTGACTGGACTGAAAACCTCCTGCGTTCATAATGCCCTCATCTGGCAGTCCTGTCTGTCGGCATGGGACGCGAGCCACGCTCCCGGTCATCGGACTCGGGCTACCTGCAAGAGCACACAAGGGCCGCTCTGCCAACAGACTGTGGGGCACCCCCAGGTCGGTTCTCCGACCGAAACTGAGAGATAAGACAAGCGACACTGGCGGCCGCAAGGCAAGAGGGGCAGCAGCAATTATTTGGGACAGTGAACAGCAATATCATAGAATCATAGAATCACTTGGGTTGGAAGAGACCTTCAAGATCATTGAGTCCAACCATAACCTACACTACCAAAACCACCCCTAACCCATGTCCCTCAGCACCACGTCCATCCATCTTTTAAATACCTCCAGGGACGGCGATTCCACCACCTCCCTGGGCAGCCTGTTCCAATGCCTGATAACCCTTTGGGTAAAGAAGTTTTTCCTAATATCCAACCTAAACCTCCCCTGGCACAACTTGAGGCCATTTCCTCTTGTCCTGTTGCTTGTCACTTGGGAGAAGAGACTGACCCCCACCTCGCTACACCCTCCTTTCAGGGAGTTGTAGAGAGTGAGAAGGTCTCCCCTCAACCTTCTCTTCTCCAGGCTGAACAACCCCAGGTCCCTCAGCCGCTCCTCATAACACTTGTTCTCCAGACCCTTCACCAGCTCCGTTGCCCTTCTCTGGACACGCTCCAGCACCTCATGTCTCTCCGATACTGCGGTGCCCAAAACTGAACACAATATCCTACAGGCAACGAAAGAACACGCCCGTATATGAACATACAAACAGGAGAAAATAAACAACACTTCCGCCCCCTTCTTTTTTTCCCCCCCCCAAAAGAAGTACTGAAAAGGTTTCTTTTTTCATTCAAACTAATTTTACCAGAAAACTGTTGGAACTGCTGTCCAAAAACCCCAATTTTTTTTTGCCATGAAGTTTCAGAAGAAAAATAATTTAAATTTTTATTTCAAAGGAAAATGAGCTGCTTCACACTGACCACCAAGTCGTTTGTCTTTTACTGCCACACTTATTTTTCTCTTCCTTTTCCCTTTCATTAAAATCATACATAGAGACTACAAGCTAATGAAACAATGATGAACATCTACTTCAATAACACTGAGAATTCTCAAATGTGCTTTGTTTGTTTTGGTTTTTTCTGCAAAATTAACATATTAGAGACTATTTACCACTGTACAAAATTCCTTTATTTATGAAAGCTACATCTTTACTATCATGATGTGAAATGAAAAGCCTCCTGTACTTGTTGCATACAATTAAGCCGCAACAAAAGCCAGCCCAAGCCATTTCACATTTCATAGGGCTGCAATTATTCTTTAACTGTTAGAATATGCTGTCCCCCAGGAGCTAATTACAGAAAAGCTCTCATCACACACAAGAAACACACAAACAAATCCTTCAAGCACAAAGCAAATGTTCAACATTAAAGAGATGCATTCAGGAAGTCACACCAATCAGTTTGGTTCAGCTAATTACTAATCTGATTTCTGGAGTAGTTGCATTAGATAATTACGACGCCCATTCACAACTTGAAAGCCAGGACTTTGACTGATTATAATAAAGATCTAGGACTCGAAATAAAAGTAAGGGCAAAGTATGAAATATACATCAGAACGGGGCTGATGGGATGCATTTGTTTATTGCCAGCACTTCCTTCGGCACTTTGCTTTGGAGGAGCCCCATCTAGAGTTGGCTGAACCCAACAAGAAGATTTCCATTGACTTCACTGACATTTGGATCAGACCCAGAATGACAAGGCATGGCTTTGCCTCACAAATTATTTCCACAAAGCACCCAGGAACGAGCTTTCCTTCTTTGTTTTGGGCCAGAACCTCAGCCTTGCTCCCAGTCAGGTCATGGAGAGGGCTGCCATGGGGCAGAGCTTGGCCACCACACTGGCCTTGGCTGGGCTCGTGCAGCCCAGCCCATCCTCCAGGGGCAGCCAAGTTTGCTAAGACCTCAACTCTTCAAAGACTCTATCATAGCCCTGCTTTAACTTACATTTTCTTTGGTTTCAGCTTATGCAGGATTTTTTAATTCCTCCAGCAACTGCTTTGCTGGTAATTTGAGCTTTTACAAAGGTATACGGTGTTTGCTGAGGATATAAGGTGCAACAGTTCCTCTTGTTGCTGGCATGGCCAAAGCTCTAAATCAGTACATTGTTGTTTGGACCCCAGACTTGCTGAAACACTAATCATAGAACCATGGAATGGTTTAGGTTGGAAGGGACTGTAAAGATCATCTCGTTCCAACTCCCCTGCCCTGGGCAGGGACACCTCCCACTAGACCTGCCTGCTCCAAGCCCCGTCCAACCTGGCCCTGAACACCTCCAGCGATGGGGCAGCCACAGCTTCTCTGGGCAACCCTGGCCAGGAGCTCACCACCCTCACAGGCAACAATTTCTTCCTCATCTCTCATGTAAATCTCCCCTCTTCCAGTTTGAAGCCATTCCCCCTCATTCTATCACTACATACCCTTGTAAAAATGTCCCTCTCCAGCTTTCTTGTAGACCCTTCCAGACACTGGACGGCTGCTATAAGGTCTCCCCAGAGTCTTCTCCTCTCCAGGCTGAACAACCGCAACTCTCTCAGCCTGTCCTCGTAGCAGAGGTGCTTCAGCCCTCTGATCATCTTTGTATCCTCCTCTGGACCTGCTCCAACAGGTCCACGACCTTCTTATGTTGGGGACAGCAGAGCTGGACACAGTATTCCAGGTGGAGTCTCATGAGAGCAGAGCAGAGGGGCAGAATCCCCTCCCTCGCCCTGCTGGCCACATGGCACTAATTACACTTTACAGGAAAGCATTATTCTAATTAAATGTCTGATGAAATAAATATACTGATTTCAGTTATCAGTCCAGCCTTTAGCATCTGCTCCCTTTTGAAGGCTTTATAACAAACAAGGGGAAAAAAAAGTCATTGGAAGCCCATCAACCACACTTCTACAGGGGACAACCCATTGCAAGTGACAACATGAGTAGAGCAGCAAAGAATTAAAACTTTTCACTATGTTACAGCCTTGCACATTTCACACCATCCACAGAGTGGTTTCTACAAAGCCATTTCATGCGTTATAATAAATAGAAAAAAATGCAGAATTTGACCTATCTTTCTCAGCATTACCCCGTGTAACACCTGGATTTCTGATGAATGCACGGTGACACTAAATAAGCAGGAAATTTAAACAAACGCTGAACTTTAAGCAGGTAAACCGGCTTCAGTAGTATGTACTTAGCGGCCCTTTGCCAAGTTGGGGCAACAGTAGCGATTAAACCCACATATTTTAAACTAATGAAACAATAGAACAATGAAGACGTTTCAGCTGCAACTTGGGGTTCACATAAACCCCAAGATTAAAGCAAATAAAAGAGATAAAGGCTCGGAAAATAAAGATCAGAAGCAAATTTTCCCATGGAACCTTGAGACCCAGCTGCAATAGTTTCACATCAAAAATCACTGGGTCAAAAATCCTACGCGGGGGCTTTGAGAGCTCACCATGTAGGGGCTTATCACGCTGCTTTTTACACCCACACCTACAAAACCACATTGGTTGCTAAAGATTTTTGTTGCTGTTTAAAACTCAAATAAAATCCAAAACACATTCAGATTGGCGCTCCTCCACCTCGGTATCTAAAATAAGGCAGAACGGCACTACTAAATTGTTTGCACACAGTCACGCTGGACACTTTTTTCAAGCATTAAGGCGAAAGGGATTCTTTGCTATTGTTAAACTAAGTGAATGAGAGTTGCAAATCTGTATTTCAAAGTCAATAGGCTCCAATATTTACAGGGCTGCCATATGTGATAGCTTTAAATTCAAAACTGAACGAAAATTGTGTGGGGTGGAAACTAATGTTATGGAATCTGAACCAAGGCTACATTTATATTTCACTTTAATGCTCTAGCTGTTTAATCAAAATATGAATAAAAGGTCTAAAAGACCAACACGCAAAAATATCATAGTTCTGGAATTTAGCTTTAGCTTCCTATTGTCAACCAATTACTGTGTAATTTTTTCCCTGTGACTGAATAACTAACTGTTAGCAAATAATGAAAAGGCAATTACAGCAGAGCTTTGTTCATATTACCCTCTTCATTTTATTCAGGCTATAATTATTGTCAATGCTGGAGGCTTACTGTACCATGTAAGTGGCACCAGGGAAGAAAATGGAATGGGCTGGTGCATGGAAAATTGCAAATGTCACAGCTACCTTCATCATCACCGTTGGACTTCAGAGATTAAAAAAAATAAGCAGCAAAAAGCTCTCCATGTGTGTTTTGCAAATTCTTTACCTCAAGCTGTTGCAATGGCTGATGAACTGGTAGAAGGGGGAAAATTCAAGTACCATGTTTGTTCTTTTTTTTTTTTGTTCTTAACCTCTCCTGCCCCCCAACATTTTTATTACTATTTAATTCCCAGGGGACACCTCCTTTTTGCCACAGTGTGCCTGGGAACAAACTCACGGAAATATTCTTTTAGCAGTGCTTCTCATTAACGATGTCCATGCTGTTCTGTAACAGAGAGTGGCATATAAATGATGTATTTTATGGGGTTTGATCTTTACTTTTTTGCCACATACAGACACAGCTGAGAAAAAAAAAGAATGAAGATTGTGACCTGTACGTGCAGATTTAGTGTGCCATATTTAGGGCCTGACATAGACCATTTATAATATGTGGTCTCCCCAGGCTTTTAGTATTTATCAGAAATGATGGATACAAATCAGAAATGTGCTATTCCATTTGTACCTTTTTTAGAAATAAATAGTATTGCTGTGCATCGTTCACATTGTTTTTCTCTTTGCATTGTTTTTTTACAAGAGATAAACACAGTGAAACTGTATTTTATGTGCAGTGGTGCAGCTGTTTTTAAAACTATGTAAATGATTTTCTAGTCAGTTAATTTTTTAAGTCTAAAGTCAGGCTGACATACGTTAAAAGACATCATGTTTTGATACTGACTTGTGTTAAAACTTGCTTCCAAAGTGACTGGCAAATTTTGGTTTAAATTGCTTAATATAATACACAAAGATTCTTCTGATCTAGGTTAGTAAACGAAGAAATGCATCTTTATATTTTCATAAAATTAAGCTGCTTTGTACTTTCATGAATCTTCCTGTCATATATACGTATATTCATCGTCTTTCTTCAGTCTTTCAGTACGGGCTGTTTATCTTCTACCCCTGTTGCTAAATTATGTGCTTGCCACAAACACTATATTCATAACCTAACATTTATAATTGTTCCTTCTCGCCCGCAATAGCGTATTTGGTTGTTCAGTATCCCACAGCATCTGAGGACATCCTCACGATTAGAGAAGTGAGGTTTTGGAGTCTGTTGAACTAAAAGAAAACAAAGTGATTTCCAGCCGGAGCCTGCAACCCTTCCATACGCGGCAAGGTACGGATGGAAAACAGAAGCGTACAGGAAACAGCCAGTGGAACTACGAAAATAGCAAAACAGAAAGTGTCTCCCCTGGGCTCCCTTGCAGCCCTAATCCGCTTTCCCCATGCCCTGCTCCTCCCAGGAGGTCCGGCTCATGCCCTTCTCCAGGCTGTGAGAAGGAAACCCTTGGCACGGATGTCTCCTCCCCGCCCCAGCACCCTGTGCCCCCAGCAGAGCTATCAGGGTGATCACCGTCCTCCTATTTCTGATGAGGACCACCCTCCTCCTGCAGCTGGTCTGATGCTCCGTGACCGGGCATGGGGCTGGCTCCGGGGCCGCTGCCAGGGCAAGGAGGTGGGACTTGTGGCACTTCTCGCGTTTACGGACAAGACTGGCAATTAAGCCCACAATATAAATTGCTGCCCCTCTGCTCCCGGTGGCTCAGAAACTGGTCTGCGATGGCTGCTCTAAGACAACACGCTTGTCACTTTCATAGCTAAGGTCTGCATTTTTTTAATGATTCATTGAATTTGTTAAGTCTTTCTTAACTTTGATATCAAACATAGAATCATAGAATCACTTGGGCTGGAAGAGACCTTCAAGATCATTGAGTCCAACCATAACCTACACTACCATTGTACTACCAACATTGTCACATCCTTGTCAAAATGATCAAAAGGCACTATATTAGGAAAAATGAACCACTTATTTTTTTGGAGGGGAGAGGAAAGTGTCACAGAAAAAAAAACCAGCGTTAACTACTTAAAAAAAATAATAATTCTAATTCATGTAATTAATGTAATTTGACTGTACTAGCATGAAAACCCAAAAAGCAGTTATTTATTCCAAGGATGACTCTTCCTCCTGTGTGTTCAGTCCCCACCATCAATCATCTGCCACCACACCAAACGGACGGCAGGGTGCTCTGCTTCCTGGGCACGTGGGCTAATCAGTGCTAACTCATTGAAATATACCTCGAACTAAAAAAAAAAAAAAAAAAANGCAGCAAAGGCTAAGGATGGGAAAGGGCATAACTTAATTATAACAACATAGCTGGGAGTTATTGCAGAGGCCTTAGCCCCTCTTGGACCATCTCCATAACCTTTCCAGGAGCTACAAGCCCAGGCTTTCCCTCTTACTGAAGGCATCCCAGGACGTGAAGGGACAATCTCCACAGCTCCCTGCGCAGAAATCGGTGCCTGCAAACCAGCGGAAGATGTCGCTAATTGTGGTGGACAACGGCAAGAACCATCAAGAAAAATGAGAAGGTAAAACGGGTAAAGCAAACCAGCAAAACGTTTGCGGATGTCCTGGATATGAAACACGCACAGGGTGGTACGCTGTAAAACATGGCCTTTCACCACTTCGTATTATTTTTGCACTTTTTCTTGCGCAGCAAGACAACGGTCCCCTGGCAGTACATCACTTGTGGATGTTAAAGACACATAGCAGTACTTTCCCCCCTCACCTCCCTAGTTTTAGCCAAAGACTACAGAAACTGCCTTTGCCCAAACTCCCTCCTCCAGGTAGGAGAATTACTATAAAACATCCACGAGCCAGAAGAGTTCACAGAGCAGGTGAAGGGACCAGGCAGCCTACTTCATGCCTCAAAACCTCTGAATTTTATCACTGTTATTAGACAGAAAATAACTGGAAGTAAACAGATTTGGCCATCCTAGGCAGAGAACGCGTTGGCACGACACCCATCCTAGGGCTCATCACCGAGGCAAAGAAAACACCTCAATGCAGGCAACATTGCTATCTCTTAACACTCCCCATAAAACTTTCAGTATTTTGTGTTTTGATTTCAGCACCTGCTGCCTAAATCTAAGGATTACAGCCTTCTACTGGGTTTCATAGAGAGACAGAAAACATGAGCGTCTTTACATATCCACTCAGATTTCATTTTGATCCAGGGAGTTTCAGGTCAATCTTACTATTTTGAGGTGACTTGATTCAGAAAAAGTTGAGACGAGTATTACGGGTGTATCAGGCCTGTCTAACTTTATCACTTTAATTTAATTTGCCGCAGTATTAGCTAAACTTCTAAGTGGGACTGTCCTGTGGGCTGCAAACAGCCGTCATCTCACAGCAGCCGCACGTCCAACCACCGGCTCCCGGAGCCCCCTCTGAAAGCGCAGCCTCGTAACGTCGAGGCCGAGGGAATAACCCCAGCCCTTCCGCAGCAAAAGGCTGATATGCCAAAAACCTTTCCCAGAAAGTATTTTTTTAGAGCGTGGATCAATATTATTCGCGGAACATGCTCGCACTTGTCATAACTGGCCTTTCATTTAGAAACACTGGGAGCTTTCATGATGTGATTGTGGCGAGCAGCACTTACCAAGAAATATAGCCCACATGCACCGCAGCGCTCTGTAGTGAGTTTATGCAATCTGAAACGCCGCCACCGCGGAGGCCCGAATTTTCGGCGAGCCCCTCTGTGATGCGTTCGCAGCATTCGCGTAGGCAAACTGAACCCAAGTGGGAATTAACTCCGGTCGTTCCGCAATCTCCAAAGGTGCCCTGGCGCACACAAGGAAGGGTCAGGTACTTGATCTCCACCTACACAACTGCATTTGCAGTTATGTATCTGGGTAGTCAATTAATCCTCATAAAACGCCAGATGCCTTAATGGAATAATAATAATTTATCTATCCTAGGGAAGTTAAATTCAGTTCTGAAGTTTAATTCATCATCCGCAGACAAATCAACAGCTTAAATAGTTTGTTTTTTGTTTTTTAAGTAACAGTATAGCTGGGAAATGGGAATAAAATCAATTTCATACAGACAGCACAGTAAGGGCAGCTCCCTTTTTATACATTTTCCCTGGCAATGCTTTGGGACCTTTGTGGTCTGTGGTCATTTTTCAGTTCTCTGCGTCAACAGAAGCAGACTTTTCAGTTCCAAAAGGAATGCATCACACATTAAATCCTTACCAAATTTAAGTCTACTTTGTCATTTTTTAGATCCTGAATAATATCATAAACTTTGGGGATTACAGAAATAATAATGACCAGAGCCCAGGCAATTTAAGCCTGCTGTGCTAATCACAGAGTAAAAAGTCTTTTATAATAACATCTCTATGCACCAGAAAAATAAAGATCTTTCAAACCACCCAAAACTCCGCTCTTTCCATTCCCTGCAACAATGTAGAGGCCGTTGCTGAGATAATGACGCACATCCTCTAAGCCATTCAGTTCATGTCCCACAGGTAAGAAAAATAATCTGATCACTTTTTCATTAAAAAAAAAAAAATTAAAAATCACCATTTCTTAAAAACAGAAAAAAATCCCCTGATTTATTGAAAAACGTACTATGATGTCAGTGTGAATTAATGTTTCCCATAGGCATACTAATAAGCTCCATGACATAATAACTTGTTATACTACACCAGTGGGACCTTAAAATTATTCCAAAGATAACATAACACAACACTTGAAGCAGCAGGAAACTTCCAGCATGCTTTTAGATGTTTTACAGTGTTACTAATCTTTGAATTGCTTGGAAAAACTGAAAGGAAACAGAATATTTAAAATTGGAAGCACTGCAGTTAGAAAATGACTCCATTCCAAATTCCAAATGTGCACAGGAGATTAATGTCAATGTAAAAAAAAAAAAAAGCAGCAGAAGGGGGGGAAGTTATTAAATGCACTTTCTAGGTTGGACATGTGCCTTTTGGTAGTCCGGTGAAAATCTGTTTTTATTTGGCTGAGTTATAGCAGTTTGAAAGAACGGACTTGCACACATACCGATTTCTTATTAATGAGAAGTTGGCTTTATTTATTTATTTGCAAATTAAATTTAAGCTAATGATTGCCCAGCAACACCATCAGTACATGCTCGAGAAAAGGAGCAGAGATTGCTTTCTCTGTAGCACATAAGGATACCATCTAATGTCAAAAAGACCCTATCAAGTCAAACTGGAAATCAGTACTCCGTAAGCTAATGACTCTGTATGGTGTGGCAATATGCTCTCCTGGGCTAAACACTCACAGCAGACAAAAAGATGATAATTAGGTGGTGTGGTGCAGTTCACTAAACTGTCACAATTTTTATTTTAATCTCCATGTTCAAACCACTTACGCAACCAGGCTACTTGAGATGCAAGGGAGGAACCGTTAATCCCTCAAAGAAAAGCTGCCAAGCGAGCGCTCGGGCAAAGATTTGTGTGCCCACCAAAAGAGGCCAAAAAAGTCTTCCTGTGAGGAGACGGAGAGCCCCCCGAGGGCCCACGGGAATGGCGCTAAGGAAGCCATCAAGTTGGCCTCTGCCAGGGCCACACGGCCAAGAGGTGGCGAGTGCTGCTCCCGCTACCCGGTGCAGCCGGTCTCCCCGCTCCACCCGGGGCTCGCACACCCACGGCGAGCTCAAGCAGCCGGGATTTGCGGAGGGGCAGATCCCAGCCCGGATGAAACACGGGCGCAGCCTCGGTAAGTCTGCGCGAGCCGTGTTCTGTTCGACTGGGTTGTGCAAGGTTCCGGCGTTAAGGCTTGTGCGTCTTGGATAGAGACACCCTTCCTTTCTTTAAATTATCAAAATTACATTTCTGCATGTCTCGCATCACCTTTGCTGCATTATCTCTTTGAACCAGCTTCCTTTCTGTTTGATTTAGTTTCACCACCGTTTCTTCTTGGCCTGGCTAAGTCTTGTGCTGTAATGCTGTGCTTGGCATTACTTTCTTTCATTTCTTTCAGGATAACGTATCCCTGACCATCGCTTCCAGCTAAACTGTACAGTGTTCAACCAATGTTAGAAATGAATATTCCATGCAAAAAATGTTAACCTTTGATCCAGACACATCTCTGGAGTAAGTGATCCCGTCGTGCCGCAACCCTTTGATCACTCGCACAAAAATTGGAACCATTTGCAAAAGTAAAGCTTGTGATTTGCACATAAACCAGACCTGATGGGATAGTTTACAGAAGGCTGTAGTATCCGAGTGTTAGGCTGGGAATGCTCGCACAGTCCTAATACGGCGGCGGTGCGCGAAAACCGTTCCCATCCTGGGTCAGAAGCACGGACTAAACCCCAAGTTTCTACTCAGAAACCCTGGAGGAGGAAGCACGATGGTTGTCTGAAACAATAAATCGCCCCAAACTCAACGTGGTGAGGGATCTCGAGTTACTAGGTGTCGCGGAGACGGAGAAGCAATAGGAGCTACATCAGCCATGGAAGATTCAGTTTTCTATTCATTCGCTCAACTGTTTCAAGATCATGGGAAGCTACAACAACCGTGTGAAACCATTTTCCACAGTGAACCTAGAACACCTGGTGAGCCCTTTGTAGTCTCTGCCAAGCAGCTATCTTTAAAAGGAAGGATAAACTGTAATCTGAAAATGTCAGATACAGACCACTACTGTTACAATAGCGAGGCACAGTCAAGCAGAGAGAAGGGGTGCAGTGGGATGGATGCTTTGGGCCAGATAAAGAATAAGAGGGAAATAAATGGAGAAAATGATATGGAAAAGGAAGTATTTTAAGAGTATGCAAAGGCCACCAAAGGATTGAACAAACACAGCAGCATAGATGAACAGAAAGTGATACAAGAGTAATTTCAAAGTGACTAGTATTCCCACGATCAACGACAGAGAATGGAAAAACAAAAAAGGGAACTGAAGTACAAGCTGGAAAGCATTGGGGTTTTTTCCTCCCATATATAAAGTAATATAAAACTGATATACCCATTGGAAAAAAAAAAAAAAAAGTGTGAGCCCTGCACCTGGCACAAACTAAAGACATTACCTTAACCTGAACCATTCATAATCCAAGGAAAAGTAAATATCTGTACTGAAATCTGTTTCCATTTCCTTTATCTCACACAATAGACTTAAGGGGGGGGGGGGGGGAGAGGGAGGGCAAATACATATTTGAGGAATACAGTGTGCTTGTTTCAGAAAAACAACACAAATTCCGTTTTCTTCACTGAAAAGCAAAACATAGTCTGCTCAAGAGTTTCAGACAGAACAGACAACTCCCCTTAGGATTCCAATGAATTTCTAATATCTGTCATGATAAACAAGTTTAAATGTACAGGAGAGACTCACTTTAATAGCAACTTTTTGTCCATGTGAAACATGGCTATATAAGACTCCCATCTTGGCTGAGATCCTGCATAGAAAAGCTCTACAGCAATTTTTAAATTTTTTTTTTTTTTTGTAAAATGGATGTACCGAGACAAAATCCAAAATTCTTTTTGCTACACGTTTCATATTGATCATCTTCAGAGATACTCACATATGTTGCCTGCACTGCTCAGAGAAGTTTTTACCAACTTATATTAATATTAAAAATAATTTTCCCACGAAAGCAAAGTTTTCAAAAGAGACTTTATGCCAGTTAACTTCTCAGGATGCAATTCTACACCTGGTTGCATCCCTCCATCACTCACTAAACAAAATCTGATCACAAAAAGGACCTATTGACCGGCACAGTTAAGAAAAGTTCAGGAAGGAAAATGGGTGAAATTAAAATGCTGGAGACGGTAAATGCTGTCATTTGGTTCGTTTCAGCACAGCTTACAAACATTTATATAATGACTTTAAAAACCTTTTTTTTATTTTTGAGTTAAAAACATAATCAAACCCCGCACTTGTAGTCTAATTGAAAGGGTGTGGCTTGTTGGTCGGTCAGCGAGTAGCCATGTTACTAAAAAGCTAATATGAGCTTGAGCTAATTGGACTTTTGATATTGACTTCAACAGACCGTACAGTGAGACCACCAGCAATACATTTCTATTGTTATGCATTCCCATAATTGCAGTCTTTTATTCTCATCAAAGCTTATTTTTTGCATGGCAAAATGACACGACTTGGATATTAGGAGGACCAAATAAAATGCAAGTGACAATTAAAATTTAAGTGTACATTAATTACATGCCTGGCTATTGTCAACTGCATTAAAACCAGGCTGATGGATGAGGAATTGTGCCATCTAATCATGAGAAAATTTGAAGTTATGGTCTGCGTTAAGCATCAAGCCTTTGTAACGCAGGTGGCTTATCTCAAAATACTGCTTCTGTGGGCCCGCTCCTCTCACGTCCGACACAAGCATCACCATAGTTTGATATAGAAGATGATAGGTAATCCCAGAGGCTGCTTTAATTTCTCATCATTGATTTTCCGTAGGGTAACACAGTATCTTCAGGATTTAGGTGATTTCCATTTGTAAATGTTTCTAGATAAAAGATTCATAAGCAATAATAGAACTAACCTCTCAGAAACAACCCCATCTTGCAGTGCAGTGAAAAAACCCTTCATTTTTATGATATAAAGTTACGAGTAAGAGAAAAAAGCAGACTAGGCGTTCCCTTGGTACATCCTGTCACTTTTTTAGAGCCTGATGCTGTAAGGGTCTCATTCAAAACTCACCGATGCTGGTCCAGTTTTTCCTACGCATGTCAGCAGATTTCAGAATGAAATAAGACCTTACGATGCAAAACTTCTGAGGGGATCCTCACAGAGGCAGCAATGACAGCCTTAAAAAAAAAGGAATTTCTTATCCAGGGCGAACTTCTGTAGTCTACAGATTGGGACTGGAGGAGCCTGCTTCTTTACCACTACTAGCACTTGTAAACCTCAGGGTTTGGTGTTGTTTTTTTTTCTCTGAACGCCCTCATCATTATTAGGACAAATACAGGCTTTCTTTCTCTCAATCTTCCATCTCAAATTCTCTTTACATTCCTCTTTCCTTCTTATTGCAGGCACGATGCCACACAGTCCTTTCTTTGCGTGCCACAAGCAAAGTAACAACTGCCCTTGAAGCATCTTCCTTGTGTATCTAGCACACGTTAACAGACAAAAAAGCAGAATACATCCAAAGAACATACATCATGGGCATAAGCATGCCCTTAGAAAAGCAGTAGCCAGAAAAAGGAATTTGGCCATAACATCTTTAAGGATTTCTTACATTTCAGTAGTATCAAAATTTATATCCTTCTACACCAAGCTGTTGAAAGACGGGCAGGAATGTTACACGCTGCTGTAAGGTAAGACAGATCCCAGATCCATGGCAGTGGATTAGCTCAAAGCCATTACCCAGGCTGGATTCGGAGGCGTTTCAACTTATTCCGTGCTCAAAACAACCTTAAACCAGCAGAAAGGTTAGATGATGATAAGGTAAGGCAATCGGAGTAACCCAAAGTCCTTCAAACCTCATCAGCAGCCCCCCTGTCTCTAACTGCGCGAGATGGTTGTGTCAGTGAGCATAAGCAGTTAATGGGGCTGATAAATTTTTAAGACAGAAGCTGTCACAAATTATGTTTCTGCACAGTTTATTAGAACAAATCCAGCCCTAATCTGAATCCATTCTACCTCGAGACCCAAGCGAGGAAACTACGTCAAACAGAAACAATTTAAGAAATACTGGCAGCTGCAAGGAAATTTTAATCCTTAGACATTCATCTAACTAAAAACAAAACCCTGAAAATAACTGCAGAAAATTTAAGAATTAACAGCTACAGGTAATAGACTTTTCCATTACACTAACACATTTCCACAGCAGCAAAAAGAAACAACTAGAGAAGATCAAACAAGGGGGATGTGCTACAGGTCTCTTGTCAGCCAAACATCATGGTTGCCTGCAATTTCGAGGCTGAACTTGAAGGACAAAGGTAAAAATGTCTTCTCTTAATTCACTGAGCACCCCTAACTCTGAAGGACAAAACATGGGAATACATTTAGTGTCTGCAAAATGACCCACGTAAAGGCTACTCAAATGGAATATGCATTTGGGTCCAGTTCTTTTTGAGTTTTGATGTGCCACGACAGGGTACTCTGACATGGAGAGTGGCTTTATAGGGTTTCATTTAATGACATGTTACAAAACAGGCTTTAAATTGGTACAAGTGTGAAGAATCATTTCAGGTGGCTAGTAATGGGGATTATTTGCCAAACTCTTGGACCAAGTCAAAATCTTTTTATCCAGTCCATTAATTAAGCATTATTTCAATTAATAAGTGTTAAAAAATGTGATAATGCTTCTGGTCATTAAGGAGAATAAAGAGTAAGAGTGTGAAATCCAGAAAAGAAACCCACAAACCCAGTGTCTCATGATCTTCAGGATTTCATGAAAAAGGGAAAAAATAATAATGAACATATATATACTTAACTAAGATGACAACAATTTGAAAACTAAAGTCTTGACTATATCACAGAGGTGAGATGAGAGATTTACCAAGGTTTAAAACTACATCTTGACTGCAAGCGCCCATGTTACGAAGACCTGAAGTCTAAATGTAGTATTAATCCCTATATCGATACTCCATCTTGGAATAATTTAAGGTGTGAACTTTAAAGCCCAGGTTCTCCTGTGCTGAACTGTAAGAAACCCCTCCTTCACTGATAAATGTGAAATCTGGGCCAGCTTTCTTCATCGCCCTCAGAGATAGATTTTATCCCACATCCCTCGCTAACGTGAAATCACCACGCCGACAAACCAGAAACCGCCCAGCAGAGCTGGTTAGGAAAAACCTTTCAATCATTCTGCCCTCAACGCACACAGAGCTTGTTTTAGGACCGGCTGGCCCAAATTCTGTACTCATTAACGGCATACAATTTTTCCAGCAAAACAGCAAGCAGCAGAAATCTAACGGATAAACTTTATTATGTCCCCATCCTCATTTTGGATTAAAAAAAAAAATAAAATAGAAATACCTGCAGGCTAAATTTAAGAACTCTGTAAGCAGAAGAATGACCACACCTTAGTCACCATCTATAACAAAAAGTTTCTAAAGTCACTTTGGGCAGGTGTCTGATCTGACACGAATAAAAAAGCAAAGCCTGCACCACAGCTTGTGTGTATCTGTCACCCCACCACAGAGGCTGCAAGGAGAAGCCCAGTTTCGCACCTCAAGCCCAGTGCAAGCGTAGTGGGGGCAGTGGTGAGACCCGCCTGCATCGTCACCGCGGCACACGGCAGCCGGCAGCGTGCAGAACAGCGCGCAGGCGGCTCGCTCTTCATGAGCACTGGAGTTAAGTCACGCATGTGAAAAGAAACGTGTAAATCCTTGTTACCGGTGGCAAATTATTCAAGAATAGCTTGGACGCGTGGGCCAAGTCTTCAGCTCAAATAAGTCCTCATAGCTTTGCTACGGGTAATAGACAGACATTAGCACAAATTAGCTGAGGACCTGCTGTAACTTACCTGACTCGCATCGAACAGCCTTAGCTCCATGACTATTTTGATGTTCCTCTTCTGAAGGTATTAACCCCAAAAATCACCTGTTCTGACCACATGCTGGAAAATACTTGATAGTGAAGCCGAGGTGACGCAGAAGGGGAGCAGCGGAAGGGACGGCACTGCAAGAATGGTGCAGCACTTCAGCGAGCGGCAGGAAATTGTTCTTAAAGCAGTTCCCGCAGCAGGATCCACCAATATCCCACCGATCCCGCTCAGTCTCACCGGGAGATGATGGCACATTTTTTCAAAAATGTCACCAGCAACACGCAATGGTTTCAGCTCCCTCGGGAACTTGCATGCGTGTACTCCGTGGACACAAACACATCAGCGCTTTCGCTCCCCCACGGATCCGCGTGCTGGGTCATGTCACAGCTGTACTGGAGCGCATGCGCTAGACCTATTTTGGGTGAAATTAAATTGGAAGATGCCTTACTGGCCACACGTACGGCACTCCAGCCCAACAGGCATTCACGGTCCATGGGATCAGTAAGAACCCACCGAAACATGTACCGCACGGACACGGCATCTGCAGCTCCAGCTAGTGCACACCCTGCTTCGCATTCCTTGCAAACATACACATAACCCCAGAGAAAGACACATCTAAGTAGATGCTCAACACACTGTGAGGCACCTTTTGCAAAAAAAAAATACAAAATACACGGAAAGAACAAAGTGTGTAAATTGGCTCCTGTACATATAAGAATCATGCCTTTCCTACAAATAAATTGATGTTAGTATTTGAAGCCTATGGTGTATAATTAAAAACGTCTAATTCACCCAAGACAAGATTGTCTCAGTGAAAGCCTGTCACCTTCTATATGGGAAAGACATGCATTATGTATTTTTTGCACTGATTTATCTTTGTTATGCAATGTTATGCAATGAGGAATGTTTCAGCAATATATGGGAAACATGAATTCGGTTTCTGTGATTTAGATTTGCGACAATTAGCAGAAGTTAATTTTTGACAGCTATTTCCCAAAACACAACAAGGAGAATTTGAGAATAAGCTTCCTTGAGACAACAGAAACAAAGGGGGTTTCTTATGCTCGTCTGTCAAGAGAAAAATCTACCGCCATTCCTTGCTAAATTGTGTAGGTGAAGAATTTGCATTTTGAGAATTCAACTTTGAAGGAGCAAGTAGCTTGTTAAAAATTACAGTGATAAAACATGAATTTATAAACAGATTCTGGTTCAAAATTGATACTGAAGAAGACAGAAGGAGTTCATTGGGTACGTAAGCACTTTCATGCTGTTACTGTTCACAACAACGAACAAAATGTGAAAAGGGGATCCATATGGAAATGGACACAATATATACATGAAACAGCACTAGTCTGAGGAACCGGTTTCACAGTGCATCTTTAGCCATATCTTTCATTTCACGGAGCAGACGTTCATACCGTGCACTAAGTTACAGAATAGTATTCTAGTTAGATGGCTGCAAAGGCCCAGAAGTGACATGAGATAAGATAATCATGTCTCTTTCCTTAAGGCACATAAAGGTCACAAAATAACATTTAATTACCCACTCTTGTAACATTTATAAGGGAGTAAATCAGAACTACTCCAGAGTGAATAGCTACGCATCAACAGCAAATCAAAATATAAATGGCAATTATTTCATGTATCTGAACAAAAACCAAAGTATCTTTCCACCAGAGGAAATCAATTCCCCTTCCACATAGCCCAACTGGCCTTGGTATTTTGCAAAAATACTACTGCAACCAGTTTGCTGCTTTTCTTTAACATGACTTTTTTTTTTTAACAGCTTTCACTAACTACACAACTTTCTTCCACTTTTTATTGATTCTTGTGTAAGACTTAAGTTAAATAGGGGCTGAGCATTCATTTCAATTGTATGCTTTGTGAAGTGAGGAAAAAATGCAATGTTTGAGATTAAAACATGGCAATGGTGGCCATTTCTCTATCTACCCCAAACCCAGCTTTCAGTAATCTGTAGCTTTCTATGTTGGCAACTATTCTATATAGTTGTTGCATGAAAACAAATGCATATACCCCTGCCACGGATCCCTTTTTTGGTTGGGGTGAACCAAACAGCACGTGCTCTGTCATACCACCGTCGTAAGCCAGGAGCAAAGTAGATCCCAACATGCAAAACCTTTAATCAGCAACATCAATCATGGGAATGGCTCCACAGACCTCAGCAGGTCATAGATCCGCAACTGATCTGCTCTTTCTCCTTATTCTGTAAGGAGGATTGAGCTGTGTTACCTAATCATCAATTCTAATTAAGATGTCACAGCCTCAACCCCACCTCTCTATATACCTTGAGGTGTAAAAAACATACAGGATTACTTAGTTATTTTTCTGTCTGTTAGGGTTCCCCTCTCTTCCTTCAACCTCCATCTGCGTTTTTCCAAGTCCTCTGTCTCCCTGTGGACTAACCCTATTCATATTCCCAAAAAGAGAGAAGTAACATTTGCTACCAATATGTTTAATTTCCACACCAAATTATGCTTCAAAGGCCTGCTGAGAGATACAGAGTCCAACAATTTAGAGTCAATACCAATTTACAGAGTGTTTTGCAGTTCTATTGCTAGAAGAAATAATACCGAAGTGAGAAGGTACCTGCAATGTGAACTTCAGGCAGAAGGAAAGGGTTGTGCTGAAACACAGTTTGAAGTGTGGCTATCAGTTCCTGTACAGTTGACATCAAGGCCCTGAGCTTGCCCAAATAAGACAGACAAAAAGCTTTATCTGATTCCAGAAAGCTGTAAATTGGCAGCCATTACCTTCATTCTTCTCAGACTATGAAGAACATTTCTTTAGTGGTGAGCGTTTAGAACAGACACCAAAGATGTCTTTTCCCCACATTATACAGGTATCTAGAAAAGCATCTGAGGAAGAAGGGAGTTATTCAATCAATATAGCCTAAGTAACAAAACATTTTGGAGAAAATAGCAACATGGGAACTAGTTTCCCTTCTTTTGGCATATCAAGAGAGTTTTAAAACTCTCTGTTCTTAAACCACCATCTCCCTGTTACCATTTCCTAATTCTGATCGCAGTTTCAAGCAGGCAGCCCTCATCAAAATCAAGAAGAGCTCAGCATTCTTATCTACAGGCAAAGCAGACTGCCCAGAAAACAGCCTTAAGAGAGCAGTGATCGCTGAGTGATGACAGCAGAATTCACAGCCACGGTGCCATTAAAACTGCTTCCAGTGTTCCCAAAGATGTTCCAAAAATCAGCTCTCCTAACCCCCACCATGATACCTGGTCATGACAATAAGAGTGTGACCGTATAATCCCTGTGCTCTTCCTTTAAACGTAGAGGATCGTGTATTTCTGTAAATCTTCATTGTACCAGACAGTCAGAAGTCAGGATAAGAGAGCGCCATGCTCGTAGTCATGACTAATAAAGCAGAGCTTGTCACTTCTCTTAGGGTCAACAGAGCTGGATGAAGCCTACCTAGCTTCCTTTACAAAGATACACAGGACACAATTTAGAACGTAAAGGAACACTGCAGACTGTGTACAATCACCAGAAGAGGTACCAAGGATACATTTATTATCACAATAACATTGCGATTCAAGTATTGCTGCAATTAAAGCAAGACCCAATCGCTTATAACGACAGGGGGACAAGCCTGGGTCACAGAACCAAGCGGTAAAACCAGCTCACTAAATGGACTACAGATCTCCTGAAAGAAGGTACACTCAACGTGTGCCTAATTTGTATGTTTCACCATATAGTTCTGCCCAAGGGGTAGAAAGTTCAACCAGAGATGAATAATGAAGAAATCTCTAAGCGAATGCCTGGGCATCCCATCCTGCCCAGGACAACGAACGTCCACTTCAGTGAAAGTTCTGGGGTACCAGGGGTAAGTGCTCCTCTGGACAGAAATACCACACGGCCACATGTACTGCTCTTCAGTTCACAGGCTCCTCTAACAAGTGGTTCGAGAAGAGCTAGAAGCACCAAGGGAACTTGTACCTGTCAAACAGGAACGTTTTCCATGAATTAAGAAAACACATTCAGATGTCACTACAAGCCTCCGGGAGACGGGACCCCCAGCAAATTAATCCCGACTCCCCGGGGACTTTAGCTGAATCTTGCCAAGGCAGAGTCAAGCGGTGACCATGTCATCAAAAACATCTGCACAAACCCCAGCGGGTGGCATCGGCTGCTGGAAGCGGACAGGGCTCCAGAGAGTACCGCTGCCTTCTGCCTCCCCTCTCGCGCAAGCCCAGTCAACCAAAGGATTGTTTTACAGACCTTGGGGTTAAAGCGAGGAACTCTCCTCAGAACTGTTGAATGAGGAGCTGGACACCACTGTTCGCTCCCCGGAGCGCCGAGAGCTGCTGTTTAATCTTCTAACACGCTCCAGGCAAGGTCATTTTTAATCCTGAGAACAAGATATCACACAACTGATTGGCAAAACCTTTCTAGAACTGCATCAATTCAAAAAGAATTTTCCAACACTTAGCCATAGTTAAAAGAATAGTAGCTGTAACTGATTGGGAGAGATTAAAAGGATAAATCACCGAGGATGTTGGGGAAGATAAATCCAGTAAAGTGAATAAATGTTCTGGGTGTGGAAGGAGACAGGCTGGTTTATCAGCCAACAGCATGGAGTCTCAAACCTAAGGCTATTAGGATTAACGTAGCTCTGTCCTTTAAAAACCCTCTAATGTATTCAGTAAAATGAAAGAGGAAGAACGTGCCTGAAGTGGAGGAATGTCATGGCAGCTCCAGTCTGAGCGCCCTGGAAATGCTGGGAACCAAATCCTTCCATCTGGCAGCACAAAAGTCAAAAGACAGCGTGACTGTCGATGGTCCGGAGAAACACTCTTCACACCGTCGCGCTTTTAAAGATGATTCTCATCTAAGTAGTCAGTTGTTCAGGTACAGAATTATTTAATTTTGTCTCCAGACATTAGTTTTGGCAGTATCACCAAAATCAGAAGAAAATTTTGCGGACGACACTGTTGAAAGGGCTACAGCAGGAAATACAGTTGTCCGATATTTAGGTTTGAATTTTTGTAGGACATGCAAGTATAAACGTTAAAATTCCAGATTGCTCCTATGTTTCAAATTTATTGATAAAAGGAAATCACTTGCTTTCTGTCTCAAATACAGGGAAGAAATTCCCGCAAATACCCCTTTGTGGAAAATAGCTACATTTGTAGGAGATGGAGAGCCAAGACTGGCACTTCCTTTTGGTTCTGGAAAAAAAATCCTTTAAAATATGATCATTTTGAGCTTCCATATATCTGGAAATTTACTAATCACTTCTTTGCGTGAGTAACTCAGCATGAAAAAAAAATATATACCATTACTCCCTCCCATAGCTTTAGCAAGACAGGTATCAGCATGGCATATTCATATATCCCTCCGTGGATTTATATGTAAATATGCAAACATCTTCTAGGAGGTCTCTTATTTTCTAAGGAACCCTTTTGGCTATTTGCTATTAAAGCTGTATCCATACATATAATATTAGGCTGCCCTTTGGTCTTCGTCGAGAAAAGAGGCTGTCATAAAGCTATCTTCCTTTTTCCAGAGGCTCACACAAAGCAGCAATGCTTTCAGGGGTAACAATATGCTTTTTAAAGAGACTTCTACAGATAGTAGCTACTTTTTTCACAAGTAGCTTATGCAGCGCTTAAAAAATGGGCTCTTTATGTAGAAAAATGGAGTGCAATAAAAATACCATCCCTAATCTGAAAATTTAAGAGACGCTGGATGAGCCAGTCACCCGTTTTGGGGTTTCACTGCCAGGGAACGCACTCCCCCTCATCTCCTGGACCACTAAGAATGATTTGGAAGACTAGTCATTATTTCCTTCTCCCCCTCCGCATTAGATCTAGTAGAGCTCCATCTTGGCATGTACAATTCCCCCCTGGGTAAGCAGAGAAAGAAGCAATTAAGTACAAAATGCTAACAAGATGTCTGAGTGAGTCAGCTGTGTTTCTAAAGTATCCGTGGGTTTTTGTACACCTATAAAAATAATTTCTAGGTCAGAGAAAAATAAAAGTTAGGGTAAACCTAGAAAAAAGTGTCATATTAGGATATTTATATAAACTGTCATTCTTGTGTTTTCCCCAAACCTCATGTGCTCTAAGCAATCAATCAACAGCCTCCACAATCAGACTTTGAGTCCTGATGGAGTAGGAAGATGTCATCCAGGGAGGAAAACATGTGGAAAATCTGTTAGCCATGTGTGTCATTACTGATGTCAACATTTAAGTAAATATGCAAGAACTACCTAAGATTCCTACAGACCTCCTGCAACAGAAATAACAGAGAAAGCTTTACCAGATTGAACGGCGCTACGTTTATCTCAGTCTTTCCTCTAGTTACTGGGTTTTCCAGACCTGTAACCCGGGTATATTTTCTAGGACCAGGAGCAATCTGCAAACTGCTGTAAGCAAATAATTCAGGAGCGATTCGTTAAATTAATGAAAGTTTTCAGCTTTAATTACTGCCACAAAGACCTGAAAATAAGCATGTACTCTTCAGAGAATCACAGAACATCAAGGACCTCAAGGATCATCTGGTCCAACCTTTCAGTTCTTAATCAATTCTTAGCATTTCGGAACGTAAGCCATCCTAGAATTAATTCCAAGTGGCAAAAGCAGCATTCAGATTCTAGAGATTCCCACCACAGTTTCACAAAGCGAGAGTTACAACCTGCAGTTCACATCAACAGTGG
Organism: Chionis minor; assembly: GCA_013398295.1. Taxonomy (NCBI): domain Eukaryota; kingdom Metazoa; phylum Chordata; class Aves; order Charadriiformes; family Chionidae; genus Chionis; species Chionis minor. The sequence continues at coordinate 362,921 of VZSF01007133.1, forward strand.
CGTTGCATTCAGACCACAGAGGGATTATGGCCATTTTACAAGGCAGGGGGAGGAATCGGCCGCTTTTCATCAAAATATTACGCAAATATTGATTAAAGCATACTCTAATTAGAATTAGGATTAAACTTGCAAGAACTCCACTCATTTACAGCCATGGATGTACAAGACAGCAGCGAATGTTAGAGGATACACATTAAAAATGAGAGATTAGAAAACCACAAAATTTGGATTAAACAAGAACGATGTCCAAAGCTTGGAAACAAGGCGCCCTACACAAAAGCTTATAACGGGCTGCATACATCTCTGTTACAGTAAAACCCAAATGCACTGCCACGGAGTTTTTAAAAATCAAACACAAGAGTCCTGAGCAACCTCAAATTTTAAGCCCCTAAATCTCAGTAATAGTTTTTAAGGAGAGTTCAAAAGCAAAACAGAAAAGTCAAAGTCCAAAGGTATCACAATGGCAGATCAAAGTGTGAAAAGGGATTAATGGCATCTTCAGCAAATGAAGTTTAAAATTCTAGTGTATTAGAGAAGGTCTTTTTTGAAATGGTAATAGGCTATACCTGAGCTGAAAAGACAATTAAGATAGTGTTAATTTTTTTTATGGTATCTGGCAGTAATATTTTTATCCTGTTAATTATACAGTAGACAGCAAATGTATATAATATGATAGCTCCATGCTGAGATGACATGCCTGCTGCCTAGTTAAGTGGCTACATTTATCCTATAATTAGCTTGCAGGAATGTGATTTGCATTGCATACCTAAGAGTATATATAATGTCAACTATGCCACAAAAGCCTAAAATGGAAACTGACACTCTCTCAGCTTTGACCTCTGGATATAACAAGGTGATGTCTCTCGTGACCCCCTGCTCTTTGTATTCAACCACACACAAGAAACGCATTCAGGTAATGCTAAATGTATGACAAATCCAAAATGTACGGAAATTTAAAGTCAGGGCAGAAAATCAGGGCTGATGCTTCAGCCTGAACTCACCCCTTTCCAGGGAATAAGGATAAGGATGGTTAAAAGGCAGCATCTGTGATTTATTGGCATTAACTTTGAATGCGTTTGCTCTCGTAGGCAGAAGACAGCTTTTCAGACTTATAGGAGCACTTCCTGCATATATATTTAACTGGCATAGGAAATATGCAGTTTTTCTACATAACTACACGGATAAAACCTTGTTATTAAAACCCTACGTTAATGTCTCCTGTATTTTCTGAAAATTTCGTATGGGGGTAGGGTGTAGAGGACTTCACTGCTACAGACACTGCACAGCTGGGTGAGCAAACACCTGGAACAAAATCTGGACCCTCTGGTTGAAGACACCTTTGTCAGCAATTGCGTTTCTGCTCATGTCAGTAAGGGACAGGTTCTGGTACTCTCGTCTCAAGCAAGCTGTCACCCTATTCCAACTTATCCCACCGAGTTCAAACTATTTGTCCACGTCACAGCTTTTTGCTTCTGGTCCGAGAGCGTATAGCACCACGTTGTTTGGAGAAGCAAAGGGAAGCCAAGCAGCCACAACTCTGAGGCTTCACTAGGTGGCTCAAAGCCTTATCCAGACTTGGTACACCATGAATTCTAGTTAGCTTCATAAGTTCTGCAGCATCACGAGAGGCTTCAGGCTCTTGGGAGCCTACTCCTAGCCACTCTTAGCCTTTCCCACTGCTGAGGGAATCCAAGGAAGCAATAAAATAGGTTGGTAACTTCACCAACTGGACTCCGGCGTAACACTAGCCATGGAAAGACAGTACCTGGGACATCCTGCCTTTGCAACGTGGCAAATGGGAATCCACACAGGCAGAAAGATCACCAAATGAGAAATAACAAAGCCAGGTGATAGACACCATCTTGGAGGAGCACACAGAGGAAGCAGGGCATGCTCAGGGATTGGGGGATTGGCCGAGGAAGAAGAAAGCTGGATGAAAACAGAAAGTCAGGGGAGGGTGAGAAACACAGTGACAAAGGAAACATAGAAGGGACCCGAGAGAACTCGGACCCAACTGCCCTCCTGAGCAAAAGCCTTCTCCATGAAGTGCCACAGACAGTGCTCCTCCTTGGCAGCCCAAGTTCCTGAGACAGCGCTAGAAGCCCTTCTATACTATGCTACTAATAACAATAACTACAGAACATTAACACACGCAAGAAGATTTTTACTCATATCTGTAAAAATAGTTATTTTTGATTCCAGCAAATCCATTCTCTGAATTCTTCTTTACTTTTCCACCAAAACAGTGGTAGCACCTACACCTTAACACAAGGATTCTGGTGCTTTTGATGCATTCCTATTTGACTGACGGATTCCTTACACCAAAATTTCAGCCTTTTCACTACTTCCAAGCTGTGCTCCCTGCATTTCAACCAGGTTGTGATGCCATTGAAAATTTACAAGGTATTCTCCATTAAACATGTCACCTTTCATTATCCTTTGCCTTCTTGCCTGCACAAATATTCCAATGTTATTTGCCTTTAACAGGTTGGCAACTTCTCAAAAATCTTTTCTTTAACTGCATCTCTAGAAACTTTGTTTCATGAAACCGCTTACCTTACCTTGGTGCAATAGGTCTTCTCCAATCAAGCGTAGCTTCCTATAGCTCCCAAGACTTGGTCCCACACAAATCTCAGGGCAGCTCTTACACTCTTCCTTGAAATTTTGATGTTTGAAATAAGCCCGTTATTCTGCCTCTCTCTTGTTGTCCATGATGAAATGATACTCTAAACTTCTCTATTTAAAGTACATAACATGCTCTCAAGTATGTGTTACTACATCTGTTTGCCTTATTGAACAGCTGAAAAGCATTTCAACTATTATTCCCTTTTTTATTACTATTCAGTACATTTCTGTGTATGTTCTGGCCAATATTTTTTTTTTAAATAACAATAATGTTGATTGTTACAACACCACCTGGTGTTGCTGGCAGCTGTGTTCTTAGGACAAATCTGGAGATATCTGGGGTTTCATTTAAAGCCCCAGTTCCTGGAGGCATGTGATTAGGTAAGAGTTTTTTGGCCTGAGTTTTCTGGGGGGAGGGAGGTGTTTGTTTGGGGANGAAAAGCTTCTAAATGTGACCCCAGTGTATCCCCAAAGGATCAGAAACAGCAGGCAAATAAAAAGACCTCAGTGTTTTAATATTTTTCATTTCAGACTTGACTGATCATTTCAGTGCATCCTCAGACATGGAACATTTCCACAAAATACGCACGCATGCTTAGACACGCAGACACACAGACTTCACACACATTTTGATGGGCTATAAAACCAGTAATTCGGTAATTGTCATCAAAAGAATGGTTGTCATGTAAATCCTCCTCTCACCTCCTCTGTCACCCCAGCAGCTCCTCTGAACCAGCAATGTTTTCTAAGAGTAAGGGAAAACTAAGATGCTACTGTGTGTGAACATTCCTACTGACGCTTTACCCCCTTCAACACCTGATCCTGGCAAATGTGTGGAACCGTTGCCTACACATTATCTTTTTGCTGACAGGCAACTGCATAGGAAGTGACACCTTTGAAGAGTGCCTCAAGATCCAGAGAAACCAATGGTGTACACAACGCCACAATTCCTAACCTATCCAACAGGACCAGGCATTGAAGCCCCCGTTCGGCACGAGGCACGTAACAGACAGCAAAGTTTGGGGTGGCTTCATTACATTCGATGCAAATCACGTACAGAAGAACCCACTGTCTTTCATATACTCTTAGGACTTTGTTATATTAAAATGCAACTCTATTTTTCCACATCCATAGCTTTTTAGGATTCTAATTTGCTCCTTTAAACAACTCTGGTTCACCCGATAGGCAAAGCCTTTCCAAAATCCCATAGCATTGTTATCTAAGAATCAAACAGCAGGATGCTGAAGGAGTTGTTTAAACAATAAAACAAACATCTCGTCTTGATGGAGCACCTCATTTTACAACGTGTTGAAACACAAGCAGCTTGATTAACTTTAGCGGGCACCAAAGCACATAGCACAATTTCTACCCTGCAGGAAGGCATTTGTGCCAGGTGGTGGAAACGTTTGCCCTGAAGAGAAACAGTTTTCAATAATGTTGTCAATTTTTTTCTGGACCTGCAAGAAAAGTGTATGAACCCTCAGTTCTGAATTTGGTTTTCAGGTTGTTGAAGTCAGTCTATCAGAAAAGAAAAACAACAAACCAGCAAACCAAAGCACCAGTTTTGCCCCACATGCCTCAAGTTAGGTATGTCCATCCAACTCCACAAGCCATGTGTCCTCATACCTCCAGGCAGCCCCCCAGCACACAGCCCCTCTCCTCAGTGGCGTTCTGCTGGCCACATTCGGACCTTCAAACAGAAGGAACAGTCCCCAGGTTTCACAAATCCCTCAGTTTCCCACTAACCAGCGCATTGCCCTGCCACCATTCTAGGGCAGCTGCAAGTTTCCTGTGGAATATTTCCACCTTGGCTTTACTTGATAAGCTCCTCAGTCCTCTGCTTTTCCTGTAAGTCATCATTTGGCCATTAAAATGGTTTATAAAGAGTAACTTCCCTACAAAGCCAGTCTTGATACGTATAAAGGACGTTGCATACCAGTGCCAAGGGGAGGGACGTGCAATTACAATTCAAATGGGGGTGCCATGGACAAACATCCCCAAAAAACCTTCCCCAGCCTGCCCTTGCTAGCGCTCCGTTTTCACAAGGGTCGCTTTCTACTCAGCTACAGAGAGCACACAACATCCAAAATTCAGTGAAAAGATGTACATGAAAGCATCATTCCGATTACCTAGTTTATACTTATATCAATATTTAACTGGAAATCACTCTCACCGGACAGCGGGCGAAATAGACTTTGTGCAGTATGATACTGCCCCCAGGAAGTCTGAAAAATAAATGCCGTGCAACTAACACATTTCAGATCCGACGCCTGCACACACTGCGCGGGTTAAGAGAGAGGAAGAGGTTATGGGAAGCCAGTCTCTGTTCCTACAGCACCTGAAAAAATGTTGGTTTTTGAAGACAAGCCCAAGGGGAAAGCTTGTGGGAAATCTTCTAAATGGTGTGAAAGACACACAGCTTTAAGATCTGCTAGTTTAAACAAACATTTTTGTTTTGTCTTTAACTGGAGCTAATGAAGTGCCCCACTTAGTCTGAATCGCTAAAGGGTTATAACAACTAATACCAACATAGCCTTAGGTCAAGAAGCGTGAGCTCAGCAACTACCTTTTAGTATTCAAGAGCTGCTGCAAAACAAGCAGGGAAATCCGTTGAAGCTGAAGAAATAGATCCACCTTCAGCTCCACTCTGAATTCCGCCGTGTTTGCTGAAGAAACAGGAGACAGTGGGAGCTACAATTTATCAGAGCAAACACTCCGGTCATTTATGCAGCTGATGCTGATACATAAACAATGCTTGAGACTATAACTATGCGTGTGGATATAGATATGCATATATATGTATATTATACATATATATTTTTTTTATCAGTATTAAGGAATCTAACAATTTTCTAAACGATTGGTCTTTTTCCATGAGATGACCTGGATACAGTCCTGGAGAAGCAAAACAACTAAACAGACACCTCCAGAACAAAAGGCTGAATTAAAAAATAACAAGCGCTTCACATTTTAAAGATGTTAATACGCTGTTCCAATATGAAGCTGAGGAATAGCACTCAACTTGCTTTTCTATTCGAGGTCAGATGCAGTTTGCCTTCCTTACGTGAGAAATATTGTTGAGAAAGAAGAACAGTTCTATTTCTTTCTCCCAGAGAAAGTTTATAGCAGTGATCCCTCGCTGATGAAGGACACTGCGAGACCAGTTTGGTTTTTCTTGTAACCTAACATGGGAGCTCCCCCATTATAGACAAAATTAACATATTAAATATCCATTTAACATTTTTTACGTGCACTTTTACGTTTCAGATCAAAGCCTAATATAAAAAGCTGCTTTTAGCACTTGCTGTGCAGGAAATCATTTGTGATCGCTTGTTGGATCTGAAGGTACAGCGTAACCGGGGATCCCGAGGCAGCCTTTCCCCTGATCCAAGTCGTGTGTCTCTTCCTAGCGGAATTTGCGTTACCAGACCAAACCCAGCCAGTTGGCTAGAGGTCTCCTCAACCCTCCAGTCCTTTGAAACGTTCTCCCTTGTTGCACTTTGTAATTTGGAGCGAGCGAGAGGCAAGGATTCCCAGGCTTTGCTTAGAATTGATTTAACTGCACTTTAACGAACACCATTTCATCAGCTCAACTGAAACAAAAGTTGGATTTCCTTTACAAAGTCATACCATCACCCAAAGCAGACAAAACCCAGGTGGTACAGTGCATTTCTCACACCAGGACTGCAAAAGTCAGTGTAACACTAGGAGAACTGCAAAGCAGTGAACTAACGGCACCATCTTCCCTAGGTGGGTACAACAGTTGAGGAAGCTCCGTATAGATTGGCGGCCGCTGCAAATAATGCCCAAGGTTTTACTTTTCCATTATTTAAGAGGAGCACTTTCCTTCAGCCCGCTAACCGGCATCAATAAACACAACCACATCGACCAGCAGCTCCTGCTGCCTCCTGAGCATGTTGGCCAGAGTCTCATGGGAAAAGCAGGCGGTTAATTTTTTTTTTTTTTCCCCCAAAATTTGTCTCAAAACTACCAGCCTATTTTATATTTCTTTTTCACGCAAGGAAAAAAAAAAAAATTACATTATAATTACTCATCGTACACGCGCACAAGCTCAGCAAAACTGCATGCCCAGGTGATAAGGCAAAGCTAGGGCACCTCAGGCAAATATTTCGATGACGGCGCATGGCACGCAGAAGCGTGTGCAGGTAGCGGGTATTACCGCACCGAGAAGGCGCTGACAGAACGAAGCACTGCAAAAGCCTAGTTCTGAGCCGGCTGCGTTCGTGTCTGGGAAGTGGAGAAATGCCTAAATACAGTGTTTTTAGATTTCACCAATAGGCAGCACATAAAACGCTAGAAATGCCTTTGATCTTGGCAAAATTAGGAGATAGGACTGTATTTGGGTCAACCGCCCCTTCCTTTTGCACCCTTGTAGAAGGGGAAAAAAATAAAAATCTGAAGGAAGAGCAGCACAACAAAGACAGCATCACTCCTTTGAATAGAGACAATAGAGGCAAGCATCTCTAAAATGAAGATATTGTGATTAGGTTATACATTCCTTTTTTTTTTTTAAAACCTGCATTCATTTTGATTTATATTTAAATAAAAATGATTAAATTTTATCTTCTAAGATGGAAATGTTGTGATAAATACTGGCCCATGGCCAAACTAATCTCTAAAGCCTACAGCTTACAGCCCCTGTTGTCTTGTATGGATATTTGAATGGCAATGGGTTTTATCAGTATTTCTAAAGGCACTCATTTAATTATGTGGTTGTAAGAATTTTCAAAACCCCAAAGAATTAACACTACCAATACATATTCATATTTCTCAAATTAATTCAACCTGAACATTTGAAAATATTAATTTAAAAAAACATACTCATTTATTTTTATTTCTGTAAACACTCAGAGCTCTCTTCTGGTCTCATTTATGCGCTCATTTTATTTTTGGTATAATTACGAAAAAAAATGCTGCAGTGAGCTCTCTTTCTTTATGTTACATAATGCTGGCAATTGATCTGTTTACAATGGGGTGTGTTCCCCAAGAAAATGAACCCGCAAGCGAAGGAAGCCGATAGCCCAGGACGAAGGGCAAGTCCTGCTTCCCTTCGCGTGCGCGTGTGGGGGGGCCCAATTCCAGTCCCACGGGTGTAATCCCACTGACTCCCATGCTGCAGCTCCCCATTTACAGAATCACAGAATCACTGGGGTTGGAAGAGACCTTCAAGATCATCGAGTCCAACCATAACCTGCACTACCAAAATCACTGCTAAACATTTACTTAAATCACTTACAGCGCTGCGAGACCAAACTCAGGCCAAGCAACTTGGCGGAGCCATTTACACCTTAGGCATGTAAGATGAAAGTCGGTTTTTTTGAAGGTTTTAGTGACACAGGAACACGGACTCCTCCAGCACACTCACTCCTGAGGAGCTTTTCCAAATGACGGTCATTTCTGCGCTATGTGGAGGAACGGAGACAAGAAGGTAGGGCAGAACATGACCATTACTGGGCAGCTCCTGGTGACTCAAGAGTAGCTGCCGACTTCAGATTTGAAATAAACCCATGAAGGGAAACGCTACTTTCCATGCAAAAGCCAAACACAATCATAATTCAGTGGAATGATGGAGGGCAGCATCACCGACACCGGAACTACAGCCCAGGTGACGTTGTGCTTTGCCAGAGAAACGTCACCGATACCCCGCCGCTCCTCGCTTGTGCAGATCCACAGCCGGTGGCATCACAAGACTGGGGGCCTTAGACCACGCGGGAGATGCAGTCAACGCGCCGCCATGCTCTGTTGCATCCACTCAAAGTCAACCGCCTGCTTAGCACTACAAAACAACTCTTTTTTTGGTTTAAGTTTATTTCGTTGAATGCTATTTAAAAAAAAAAATAAAAAAAAAAAATCGGGGATGGTGATCCTAAACAGATTTTTAGGGGTTATGCGTGTATTTAATTTTTGGACAAAGAAAAAAAAAAACCAACAAAAATTTCAATGTAAAACAAAGCTCTGCTGTGTTCTGGAAAACTGAACATTGTGGAGGGCCCAGAGGTTATTTTGTACATAAATGAAAAAGCTTTGAAAATGAAAAAAATGTTCTCACCAAACAAACCAACCAAAAAAAGTTATCAAAGCGTTTTACTGAAAAATTTTAAAATAAATCTAGTCCAGCTGAAAATTGTGAGGTTAATTTTTTGCCAAATTATTTACTCGGTATAATTAATTTTGATTTCCCACGTTCTACACACAGCCTATGGCAATCTGGAGATTATCAAAACAGAAGCCACAGCACCGCCCTTTGTGGGCCCCTCAACACAACAGCGCAGTTTTAGAAAGCTGCTATTTTAGAAAACACAAACTTTTCTGCTCCAGCAATTATCACTCTGACATCACACTGCAGGCACGCTATGTTGTGTCTTTTGACAACTGTTTGCCCAGTTTGACAGGGCAAACAGGTACCTTAATTAGGACTTCTTCTTCTGTACAAGCTCATGTACAATTATTATGGCATCATTCTAGCATATTTACTACACACAGGCAAGAAAATGACATTATTGCTTTTTAGCTGTCACCTAAACTAAACAATTCACAGGTATATATGGTTATTTCTCGAAAAAGGATTAGCATTTCTAGTAGCAAGAAGAAATGGCAAGAAGATTAAACATTTTGAGAAACACAAAATCTGCCCTATTCCTTCAGCGTCTACCCTATTTCAAGTTCAAGAGTACGTCGAGATAACAGATTTTCTTTTTTTTTTTTTTTTTTTTTTTTNTTTTTTTTTTTTTTTTAGGTTTCTTATAACCCACATACTTCTATCAGTTTAACATAAGTAATAACAAAACTAAATTCCCTATACTACCACTAAGGCTGCTTAAAGGACTTGCCTTGCTGCAGAAGCCATGACATAGGGGACTGAAATCTCTAATGAAATGCCTCGTACGTTGATTTATGCAGCTTTAGTGGTACCATTAACTGAAAATTGTTCTTTTCATGGGCTTATAGAGAATCTGGTGGCTGTCATTGTTCATGATTCAGTGAGAAGACTGGGTCTAAAATTACTATTGCATTTGGGTGGATATGGCAAGGATGGAAATCTGTCCTCGTTTTGTGTTGATATTTCATATAACAACAAATATAAACCTTCTATATCTAATAACATATTAGATTCCATCACTAACACAGCTGTCATTAAGTAATCTCTCTAAACGTCTTCCTGTTTAGAAAAAAACAGGGTGGAGGTTTTTCCAGGTACTAGTAAGGAATATTTTTTTGGAAAAAATACACACATACACATATATAGGTATATATAAAAATATTTATATAGAGATACACACATATATATGTAAGAATAACCAGGCAGTAAGCATTTAAAATTGTATTTCAGACACTAATGCAAGCAGCTAATCCTATTTACATTCATATTAGCCCTGGGTATCTTTTTCCCTAAGATTTACACATTTGTATGCTTGCATGAGTTGAACTGCTTTTTGCATGATATCAGTACTTTTGTAATTTAAATCTATAAAAGGCAATTTCTTTTAAATATACTTCCTAACAGTGGGTGAAAGAAGCACTAAACTTATTTGAGAGCTGTACACATCAGTAAACATGTGCACTGAACTCCAGGCAATGTGCTGCGAGAGAATTAATCTTATACTGTATTAGCTAAACAGAAAGATTCTGGGACTCAGAGCAACAAGCACGGAAAACGTCCAAACGTTTTCTTCCTATTGCCTAGAAAATGTGTATCTTTTAGGATTATGATTTTAAAAATCCAAGCCTCTTTTTTCAGCAAGTGGTTAATTTGGTATTTCCTTACCTTATCCTTTTTAATATTTGTTACAAAGCTAGTCCATAAATAGCACTAATAAATTTTACTGATCTCTGGCTACCTTCCTCTAATCTATTACCTTCATTCTGAGCAACATCACAGGGACCATACTTTTATTTAGAAGTCTATCATCTGCTTGTACTCCCTACAAGTATATAGAGGCTAGAGTTAAGGGTGATCTTCTCAGTGAAATCATCAGGAATTAGAGCAAAGTATTTTTGTGAGACATGAAAACCAAAGCATTTGTATGAGAAAGTCTTGAAGTATGCTTGAGTAGGACACTACTTGAGTTGTAAGACTGGAAATGGATCATGTGCAGTAACTGATAATGCCTTTTTGACTGTTCTTTGATTTTGTAAGTTGTTTTTGTATGACAACAAAATTCAAGTGTGAGGAAAGAGACCAATTTTAAAAACCCCTTTCCAAAATGGTCAGTAAAATCAATTTTCATCTCCTGATGACCCGTTCCCCAGAGGGTGGTGAACATGACATTTTTGCCTTTCTTCTTCAGGTTAAGTCTATCTACTGCCCCTGGCCTTGTCGTCGTCTTCCTTCCTTTCTTCTTCACAGATTCCGTGCTCTTCTGGCCAAGCATCCCTGTCCCTACCCACCTTGCCATATTTCCATGAACCTCCTGGCATGCCCTCTCTTTCCCTTGACTTTTGGAGCCTCTCTTACATGCCTCTCTCTGCCTCACCCATCTTGCTTGTCAATGCCATTTGATAGCAATGCCTTTATAACTGTTGCTGTGACTATTCATGCATAAAAAGATGTTGGGAACACACTGGAGACAAATATTCTCAGATTCCTAATGACCTTTCAAAAAAAAAAAAAAATCAAAAAATCAGCCATTTGCAAAAGCAAGGAGGAGGTGGTGAGAATTTATTGCTCCCCCAGCAATAAGTTATGCCAGCACAAGCGTCATCTCAAAACAAGCCATATTCTCTGACATAATCTGATAATCCATCTGTTGCCACACATAGATGTGTGCGCGCTATTCCTATATACCTAAAAACATTTTAAAAAAAAAAGAGATCACGTTGCCTAGAAGAGTACAGCTGACAGACCTTCATAACTGAGCAAATCGTCTAAAAAGTAGATGCGAATTCCACACGTCATCTCGTCGTAACCTTCAAAATAATGGACACGCACCTTCAGCAGTTGCGAGCACACAGCAGGTGGCTGCAAGTCCTAATAACTGCATTTCATAACATCATAGAATCACTTGGGTTGGAAGAGACCTTCAAGATCATCAAGTCCACCCATAACCTACACTACCAAAAACACCACTAACCCATGTCCCTCAAACCGCAGCAGCAGCACCACGTTATTTCTTGTCCTGCTTTTGCCTCACCCCTAAAGAGGTCAAGAGCAGGATACTGGAGAGAAATTCTTACGGTAACAAGGGCTCCCACAGGTCGCCTTTGAGGAACGGCCTCTCACACACGGTGCACCCAGAGCTGGTTTAACGTCACCTCCTTTTCACGCCCCCCTTCAGGAAACAGCTCTGCAGAGCAGTTCTTTCATTTCAGCCCTAGCATTCTAGACTTGAAAACTGGATGCAAACGTTGTTTTACCGATTCCCCAAGCGCCCAACGGGATTAAGCAGAATTGATCCCTGCTCTTTGAAATTGGCAGGTTTTACACAATCCTCCTTATGTGTCAGACTTCGCCCCCCCCCCCTGCTTTTTTTTGGGTGGAGAGGCAGAAAGGGAGGCAGGAGGGAGCTGAAGAGGAGTGGTGGTGAAGGGCAAACCAGCAAACAATGGACAAAGTAATGGCAAGGGACTGTGCTGCTAGATTTAAGCGTCCGGTTTTGTTCCAGCCTGTTTCAAGTACTGATATGGATATGAAGTCACTGGCAAACTAACACCCTCAACTTTAGTTAAAAGAACTATAAATCTGAAATGAATGTATAAATAATATGCAACTGTCTAGACAGTATAGGTCACTTGCAAAGAGACTGGGTCAGGAAAAGATTGTCCATCAGTCAGACAACCATAACTGATTCTGATGCTAAATAATGGTTTAGATATTCAGTATTCTATATATGCGAAAGGCTTCACTGAGCATTGGATCTTCCCAACCAAAGTAGCCTTCTACTTACACATATCTTTATGCAGCCGTAAGAAAATGCACATGCTATTTAAACATTAAAATTAATGCCAAAAGAAAAAGCTATTTAGAGAGGGACTGGAACCAACCTATGTAATTGGCTTTTGGTAAAGCAAAAATAACGATCCCACTCTGCTCTCAATAAACAACCTAATCTTGTGGTACCGATAGAATCCTAAAAAGGGCAAGAATTAAAACTTTGTCAGCTTAAAGAAACTTATTTCCACTTACAGAATCAGCTTGTAGGTATGTTCAGGGAATTGTGTGTTTTATGGTTCTACTTTGCACTCGCATTTTCAGAACATGCTAAGTCTCAGGTATCACAAATGCAACCACAATGACTACACATGCTTTTGGAATTATTCGGTGCGTCGTAATGCATTTTTTGCCGCTATTTTGGCAAAAGAAGAAGGTGGTCTTCAAGGTAACAGTACTGCCATCCTAATGCTTTCAGGATATACAGTAAAGATTTGGCAGGACTGAGGATAATAGCCAAGACCTACGCAAAATATTTCTTTTATTGGCAACTTATAAAGTACATTTATATATTTGCTAAAAAGGAAAAAAAGAACATACGTGGGTAATAAATCTGGCGTACGCACCAGCTGGCACAGCTGAAAAGCAGGCGTTACAGCTGCAGGACGCAACCAAGGGCTGGGTGCGAGTCCCAGTCCCAACCCAAACACATTCCCGAGTCACAGACTGGGACCCGTAACCCAGAGGACGCAGCAGATCCCTAACTCCTTCCGGAGGTGGTTCGGGGGGCTCCACACAGACGCATCACTGCACGACTGTGCACCATCCTGCCAAACGCTTCTAAGAACATATTCGGGTACTCGGTACCAGACCCATCAAACCCAACTGCAGGATCAGCAGTAGAGTAGCTCATTGTACTGCCTATATCACAACAGGCCTTCTTCTGGTGTTTATTGGGAGTGGAAAAACACAGGTTATCCCGATACGCAATTCGCAGACCTGCTACTGTGTGGTAAGTATATTTTTCAATGTATGTAAGCTGGATTCCTATGGAAAAAAAAAAAGTCAAATATCTTGCTACCTCATTATCTACAAACGCTACCAAACATTTCTGCACTGAAGCTGCTAATTTGTGGTCGGCTCCAAGGTTACGCAGACCTGCCCTAGCTCAACTTGAATACCAGACACCAGTCCTATTAAGACTTTTAAATGCTGCATACAAACAGAAAGAAGAAAAAAAAAAGAAACCAACACAAACTCGTCAAAGTTAAATACAAGGCTTGGTGCTGTCCGTGCCGTAGCTACGAGCAGTGAAGGCTGCAGCGAAGGGAGAGGCATCACGCTCCGCAGCGAGGACAACCACCGGCACTGCAAAACCTTTGCCCATTTGTATCAGTGCAATATTGTTAGCTCTTTCTCTCCCAACTGAACTTCTGTATTTTGACTCTGAACCCAACACTGCTTAGAAGTCAACACTACATACAAGATTTGAAAACAAAAGACTTGTTTTTAATCAAGGCCAACAAAATGATGAGCGCGCTGAAGTTATCGTTTAAGCCGTACGGGCTAATCTCGTCCTTGATTAAAAAGACTTCTTTCCAGTTGAGAAAAAAATAAAATCAGGATATACACAGTTGAATTAAAATGTTACATTCTGGGAAGTTTTTTGCCGGTTTTGGAAGGAACAAATTTCAGGAGAGATCCTATTAGCTGATACTATTCTTTGTTTCTCCATTAGCAGCCTACAGGCAGAGATTTAAGTCGCGGATACAAACAGATTATGCCAAAATAGCTGTTTCTGAATAACTTCACGTGTGGACACTTTTATTCTGGAATAAGAATACAGTTATTCAGAAATACCTAGCCCTGCTTTAAATTCAGACCCTGCATTAATCAAAATTAGCTTTCAAACACAGCCATCCCTTAGGCTATTAGCAGCCTGACTGTGCCTGGTATTTCAACTGGGCTAAGAGCCCTCTCCAGCCATTCTGCCTCTAATCAAATTTATTCTGAGTTGCACTGTGGGGAAAGCAAACTCGGGCTTACATGGCAAATGATTTTGAGTCTTTGAATCTTGTTTTTTCTTGTAGCTTTTTTTTATAAGGATCTCTGTCAGCTGTCCGAGGCGGCTCTGTCACTGCCGTCAGGTATCCCTACTTCTGATTGATTTCATAAAGCAAGGTTCAAACATGCACCGCTGGACTGCAATTAAACACATTTCTTTGGAGTCTGTAAGACACAGCTCTATAAACTCAGAGTATATTTTGGGGGCAGCAGAGAGTCTTCAACAGCTGCAATGCAAATGGAAAGGCTTTTCATTTTGGATGTGTCACTATCACTTCACCGGTTTTAAAGCATTGTCCAGTCAGGCACATAAAGAGGGGTTTCTTTGTAAAAGTCAAGTAGAAAAAAAAAGTAGTTACATTTCTTTGGAAAACATCATTTGTCTCTAAGCGTGTTATTTTCTTCCAAATGCCATAGCTACCTTATAAAGAGTTTAGCAAGTAACTCCAAAGGCTTGTCTACACTTGAAAATTAATTTGGATCAAGACAGAAATGTGAATTTATAGTACAATATGTTTTTATAAAGTTGTTCTCTTCACAGTAAGCCCTCAGGTGCTTTTTTGTAAATGGATATTCCTTAATGAAAAGTACCTTGGATTACATACGCAGCATGTAAAGCAAGGAAGCAGGTAAGTTTTACATATTTTTTGCTAAACACAGAGAACCCCTGGAACCCAAGTTCCAGTTAGGAGAGGGGGGAAAAAAAAAAAAAAGAAAAGAGAAAAAGGAAAAAAAAGACAAGAGTCCATGTTACTCAGTGTAACATTAACCAAGTTTCAAGCATGGTCCCTCCCCTCAACACTCCTTACGCATCGCTACATCGGTATAAAGCTAGGTCATTACTGACAGCAACTTTAAAGTATGCTTATTTCTTAAAAAGAAACAATAAAAAGCCAAAGAAAATGTAACAGCCGCTAACCAGCTGCAAAAGCAAAATCCTGCAATCTGTTAAAAAAAAAAAAAGAAAGAAGGGAGGCGATTTTAGGGCTGCAGGGCATAGATTTTGCCAAAATTAAAGGGCCAGCTGCAAAAAGAAGCATACTGGAAAAAATGACATTATCAAAGCATCCCCACACAAGGGAGGGAGAACACAGAAACGAGTACATTTCTGTGCAGCCTCTCAAAGAGGGCTTTTTCCCTTCAGTGGAAATCATACAAATTACAGAAATGTACCAAAAGGCTCAAAGTCCTAATGACTGAGTACAGCATGAGCTGTGAAGGCATTCACGTGAGCATTCCCTTACCCTCAGAGCCTGAACAGAGCCTAAACCTGAAGGTTTAGCACTTTCCAACCAGGCTAAAGGCGTTGCTGTTCAATGGCAACCAACACCCAGCACTTTTAGAAGATCCTCACCCTGTTAAGAACAGTCATCATCACCTTCTGTGCTGGGGGAGAAGGAGGGGAGGGGGAAAAAAAGAAAAAAAAAAAAAAAACACAAAACCAACCAACCAGCCTTAACTCTGACCTCTTAAAATCTTAAAACACGTGGCCCAGCTTAGCCAGAACAGCGAGTTCCGCTCAGTCCCGGGGCAGAAAGCTCATGTGCCCACCTTCAGGAGACAAATCAGGGCTCTGGGCTCAGAAAAACAGAGGACCTTCTTTGTGAAGCAGAGCAAGATGCCTCCTCGTGTCTTCTAGATCACGTACCGGTGAGGTGCAGACGCTAACTCTTCCATTGCACGCAGGGATGGCCCCAAGCCAGCGTGACCACTGCAGCGCATCAGTCCTATGAAGACTGCTACCTTCTAATAATGCTGTTTCCAGGTACCTCCTGACCACACAACCCAGGCCTTACTCTGCTCCGTGTGTCCCAGAAGTATCCCAGACCCTTACACAGAAAGCAAAGCCCTAGCGGCATCAACTCATTTCTTTTCATACACTCCTAACCCACAAAAATCCTCTACTTGCAGATACGTTAGCACAGAACAACAGCATGTCAATAGGTTTCTAGCATACAATAACAGCAAATATCGCGACGCTCCGAGCAGCTGATTCGTGGTTTGGCTTCGGTTTACCGCCAGCTTAGAGCTCCCTGGTGGTCCGAGCGCCGATGCCACGCTGAGCAAGAGGACAGGAATTGCGGGTGGAGGACCATGGCACGCTGGAATACTTAAAGCGTTGTGAAACCAGATGCAGGGGTTGCAGCAGCGCAGCTCCCGGCGCCAGGGGCAGCTCCATTTGCAGTTCTGTGCATCTCCTGGCGTTTTCTCACAGGAGACACTGCAAGGTGCCCTCCTTGCACAGCCAGAGCCGTTCACGCCGCTCTTATTTTGTCCCAGAAGACTGAAGTCTGCCATAGAGCCAGGGACAAAAACCGGATCCCCGGCAATAGCAATGTCCATTCACATTGCTGAAAACAACTCTACTCCTTTAGGAATGTCAGGGCATCTGCATGAATATTTGTATCTGTTCTCACTGTTCAAACAAGGACAGTTATCCCAAGGGAACCAGGGGATGGGAGTTTATGGCACTGCTATTCTCTACGTGCTTCCTGAATTACATTTAAGCAGTCTGATGAGTTAACTGTTTACTGCTTTAGCATTGAAATTTGGCAAATAAACAGCTCTTTTTGAAAGAAAAAGCTAATGCCATTTTTAACTAAATTTTAAAACAACGCACGGGGTGACTAAATATGCAATGAATGTCTTTCTTCCTAGTTTCTAGTGTCTTCTATTTACGTTTGATATATCTAGAGGCCAGCCTACCTCTATGATCCAGAGTTTTCTTAGAGTTGCTGTTATCTATCAAGGAGCAGTAAAGGAATAAAAAAAAAGTAATAGAAAGAAAATAAAAATAGAAATAAAAAAAATGTAATATTACATTGTTCTTTCTAATTTAGGGAGGAAAAGACTTCAACTGGAATAGTTCTTTCTATATATTTTCATCTTCCTAATTCCTAATATCGGGGTGCATTCTATCATCTTTTGGGATGGGGGGTTGCTCTTTTTTTCAGTGATGGAGAAAGAGGTGCCAGCTTTCCTGCAAGTGAAACATAAAGGCGGTGTCACCGGCTGACCTCAGAAAAAAAGGAAGAGGATTTGTAAGTGACAGAGACCCAGCGTAACCAGAGATAGGAGAGGAAACTCTCTGGCAAAACTGCTTTAACGGCGTGTGGAGCATCGTGTTGCACGGTCATTTAGACCATGATCTTGAAAGACTCAGCTCGGCTATTTCATGCAGTATGCCATTGAAAGTCAACACACGGTATGTAAAATTAAACATGAGTAATCCTTTGCAGAACTGAGGCCATATTTAGTTAACCTTTCACAGAAGAAAAAAAAAAAATCTTAAGGTTATTTTCTAAGATTCTATTAAGTCCTGCTGTATTTTAATAGGAATGAGGATTTTGTTTCATTTTTGCCACTCAATATTTACAAGGTTGAAAGGAAAACAAAATATTAATCCAATCTAATCTTTTTAGGATCAAAATCCTAAATAACACGTGAGAAATGCTGAGGAGCAGATAAGCAAGAGGGAAGGGGTTTTTTTTATATACAGCCTTGCATACAGTCAAATCCATTTTAAGAGTCTAACCTTAATGAGAACTTTCGAGATTAAAAAAAAGAAAAAAAACTATTTTTTGCATGTAGAACACTTTGAAGAACAAGTTGCTTTCAAATTTCTGTCACTGACGACAAGTCAAGGATAACATTAGGAAATCATGATCATAGAGATGCCAGAAAAATTAGTCAGAATGTATCATGCTGCCAGATTGATCTGCTTCCCCAAACCAAGAACATGGTCTGGACAGCGGAGAAAATGGAAAACACAAACCACATTTTTAGGACAAGAAACCAGCAAAAAGAGGGTGGTTTTTATTTTTAAAGAGTTACAAGCTTTTGACTTCTGCTGTTTTAGAGGGTTTTTTTGGTGTTTTTTTTTTAAAAAAAAAAAAAGGAGGAAAGGGGAAGGAAGAAAGAAAACACCAACCCAGTAATAAATTCCAAAGTTTAAAAAAAGAAATGTGCATTTCACCACAACTGGCTGCTGTGGAGCAAAGAACCTCTCCCAGGAACGACACCGAATTGTCCTCACACCACCCATAGGGCAGCTCATCGTGGCCAGATTTCAGCTTTTCAGTGTGTGTCTGAACAGGGGCCTCTACAGCACCTCTGCTTTTGCCAGTCAAATACGACTCTGAAGTGCAACTTCTGAGGACACCGTTGTTGCTCTTCTCCAAGAAAAATCAGGATGCAGAGTCCGTTTTCTCTGAACCACTTGCTGAAAACAATGAAGTTCATCTGACCATCAAACTCCAGCTAACGTACCTCTAAATCTATAGCTAATTTATTTTTCAACTCTTATTGAGCTGCAATCAACAATGAAAAATACAAGAAGCTTAAAGACAATAACAGAACTACCCTGACCTCCTAGCTATCTGTGGAAATCTTTAACATGCAAACATAAGCTGGAAGAGTCCAAGGAGGTCTCCAGAGAGAAAACTAACAGTGTAGGTGAAAGGAGACAGTAGATATAAACATTTTTTTCTAGTTTGACCATCTATTGTATTATGTCAGTTCAGTAAACAATGCTCAGGGTGAAAACATATCTAGGAAGAATATTGTGCATTTAATATTTTTCATAATATGGAACAAGAAGTGTTACCAAGATGCCTTCAGGAAGCTGCAATAAGTGATGTCAGTCAAGTAGAACTAATATCTAAAAAACAAAAATCCTCAATCAACACAAAGGAAATATTAATTAAGCCAGCTTAGGCCACAGAAAGGAAGCGTCCTGAGCCTGCACGTGCACACGAGGTACCCATAGGTGATCAAGACAACAAGGGGATCCTGTCCAGAATGGCCAAAGCAGTTCTGGGTTTCAGCCTGACCCTGTGTCCACCAGTAATTCCACTTCCGCAGACAAAGGCTTTTGGGGCAAGAGATAAGGCCAAATTCACCCCTGCTTTTGACTTTCTCTAGGCAAAGCAGCTAAAACAGGTTTGGCCCCAAATCTCCGTTCTTACATGGGAAGTGACATGCGATTTTAAGTCAGGCATCTCAACAAAGTGGTAGTAAAACGGATAGCTGCCTTTGTCCCTGCTACTGCACTCCTTGTCATACACTCTTCTTGGAAAAGTTATTCAGCAGCTTTCTGACAACGGGTTCTGAAAAGAAATGTGTGATCTAAAGCAAACTGAACGGGGTGCTGTTCTTGTCAGAAAGGGATCAAATCCCACGTCAGTCAGAGCACAGCAAACTATCTTCCACTCTGTCAGCTACGATTTGCCTGTCTCCTTCCAGCCAAACGTCCTCAAAAAATAAACATCACCACACAGAAAGCAACTCGAGCTGCAGCACCACGTCGGATTTAGCTTATTCCCAAGTCACCTGTCCCAGATTCACTGGGCCAGATCACTGGATGCTGGATAATATGGTAGAAGAGAACACACACAAGCCATCACGCAGAAGGTAGTTGCATCCACACTATTAGAATGAACAAAATTATATAGGGCAAGTTTGTTACTCAAGAAATTCATTCTCTTTATCCACTGACACAATGAGTTGGACACTGTTTCTCTCCATTGCCTTCTAAATTAATTCATTTCGCACAATACTTTTCTCCAAGTGGTCTATACATGGCTAATTATAAGTTTCAGAAACAAACGTGTGGAACGATCGTGTAGATTATACGGCACTGATTTTGTACAAACTTCCCTCTTGATTAAAAGAAACAAGTGGAAAAGTCATGAGAGCTACTGAAAACTCTCAGCAATAGGGAACCAGAGCAGCCAAAGTCTCTAAGATACATTTAGGGCTGCTAAACCTTCTGCTCTTGGGACAAGAGTGGCCATGCCTGATTCACAAGCTATTCCTTGGACAATGAAGTGGAATTTATATTTTTACTCCTTGTTAACTTTATGACAACACAGTGAGTGCATACAGACATAGTTCTAGTTGCGAGGTATGGCATTTTTCCCTGGTTTATATATTCGCTTCTGTGCGGGGAGCAGGCGAGGGGCCTTGCAGACTCTGACCATTCTGTGCCACACAGCATCCCTTCAGAGCACAGCTAATGCTAGTACAAATACTCCAGTACAGAGGAGCACATGCAATCCCATGTGCTTGTGGTCTTGGGAACAGAGTTCTCGCACGTTTACAAACAGAGCCAAAGCAAATGCCCTCTTAACTTCAGAAGAAAATCCAAGGGAAACTTCATTTTAGTTTTGTAGTACTCCTCCCAACACCCTGTACTGCTTTTGTTTTGTTCTCACTTTTACCCCGACGCCATAGCTCTGATCCATGCCACAGAAATATGGCTAGGATGGCAAACTGTCAAAATAATAATCCAGATCATAGACGACCAAACTGCTTCTGCGTATTAGCTGAAGCAGGAGGTTCCAGCTCCCACCACATCCAAACACTCGCAGAACCGCAAAGCTCAGGCACCACTTTATGGGTCCATCCATTAGATGTGGTCCTCCTAGAAGTCATGTGGCTTACCCAGCGAGCGTCACACTTTAGTGCGTAAAATTAATGTTAAAAAAAAAAATCTCTTCTAGAAGAAATCCTGAAAAACTCTGGAAGTTTATGATGGGGAAAAAATATGTTATGTATTTGTCTTGATTCAGAACACATTCAATTAAGACACTAACACATCTCTCAAACAACACATCATTAAAATAGTATTTCTTATGAGCAAAGTCAACAGCCTGAGGGGTTTTTTTCTATCATTTTATATACAAACATACATAACTACCTAGATATACGGAGTCTAATAGCCACATGCTGTTTGCTAGAAGACCAGGATGCAGGTATTGTCTGAGTGATTAACAGATCACAAAGAACGTGGCCCGCTTTGATGCATCCAAATTCTGGTTGAATTCTGGTACATTCCGTTCTATTACACATCTACCATTCCCTATTCAGAACGTGTGTATAAACACAGTGCCAGTGCCCAAAGCGCATTCCGTTTGATGACAGCCCTGTAATTCACAGCCCTATTTCATGGATCTCTGTTACAATTCAAATAGGACTAAGTCTTCATGCAACATGAATACTTATATATTTATTTCCTGGATAAATATTAGATATTGGAATGCTGAACTGTTTCTTGGTGGGATCCTGGCTGTGCTCAGGAAGCCAGGACTTTGCCCATTCTCCATAATTAAACAGGCATAGATTGGAGGAGACACCTGCCCTCCTACCTGCCCATTTAACTGGAAAGAGTCACAAAGCTGGCAATCGATTCCTACGGTTCAAATTATTGCCAACACGATGCTAAAAAAATTACTCAGAGTGACCAACCTAATCTCTCTCATTTGCTTTATTATTCTCAAATCCCTTCTTTATATATAATATAATAAATCCCTTCTTTATACTCAATATTTCTTCTATTATTCGCAGTTGGCAATGGTACTATACTGAATGGGAGCAAACTGCTATTTGTTTCAACTTTACGCTGTTACAGCTAGCTAATTTCTCAAAGGTATTTGAAGAAATGTTCTTTTCCCAGATACTGAGTATACTCAACTATCTGTCTGTGAGCAAAGATAATAATGTATCTGAGTATGTCAGCTATTTTACTCTTCCCCACTACATTAAAAAAAACCCCACACCACTATAAATGCTAAAGCTGAGTGCAAGAAGTAAGTTCAAAAGTGAAATGTTCCCAAAATCCAGTAGGTATCTGTAACAGCAGGTTTCACTTAAAGTGGGTATCACTTTACTGGTTTTAACAAACTTCAAAGCAAGTGTCCTAATGCTACTCATTCTGTGTGTCTGTTTTACATCAGTCACAATTCTGTATCACGATTTCACTTCTGCCTGATACTTATCATAAATTTTTGTAACTGGAAAGCACACTTAGTGTATGGATTAAATTAAGAATGGTTTCACAAAGCAGCATGATAGCAGACATTTATGTTATTAACTCACTTTTTTACATATCTGCTGATATGTTGTTAGAGCATGTTAAAATATGGTACGGTAATCCATACCACATACATCAGCAAGATAAATACATTCAACTGAAATAGAATCAGAAATCGGTTTTGTGGGGCTCAGTTTCAAGTCACTGAAACGCAGGGAAAATCTTCAAATAAAACTATTAATTTTTAATTCATTCTACCACTTTAATTCAATGGAAAATGGCTAATTTCAATAAAACCAAGTGTCAGTGCTGACGGTGAAATCTTATAGGCACAGAAAGTTAGTCTCCTAGGAATGCAGCCCGGGAGCGATATCTTGGATACTGAAAAGGTATCCCCCAATGTGGAAATTTTACACTATTTGCCTGCAAACGGAGTGTCCTGGATGAGCGCACAGCCTTTGGTCTTTCTCACTTTGAGGAGCACGACTGCGTGCAACGTCAGCATCTGCAAGGCAGTTCAGGGGAGTCAAGCACACCCCTGCCAGCAAGCTCCCACCGGCCCTAGGTACCAAAGTTTTCGTTCCTCTAGAAAAAGTCAGTCCCAAAAGAAGTGTTGTGCATCTGTTTCCTGTAAGGAAAAAGTAAAGCAACAAACGAAAAAGATTTGGGAATAGGGTGCTGCCCCGATTCTCAGTTACAACTTGTTATTACGCCACCAAATCCTCTCAGTCCTCTTCCAAAACTAACGCCATAAGGTTTCTCCGATGACCTTAGGTTTTGGGATGGAGAATGGCCAGCGCCAAAAGTGCAAGCTGCGTTTAAAGAGCTGTCGTTAGAGACTAGAGTTAGCACAAGGGCAGGGGAGAGCAGCAGAAGCACATTTTGCTCCATTTCCTATGCCTTTGGCTCAGTCTAGGCAGGATAGTCACTGCTGTCATTCTAAAGTTTCCCTTGTTTCATCCTGAAACATAGTTTTTCCAAGACTAAGGAGCACGTGCTCTAAGAAGTTATTTCCAAAATATTTTTTACCTGGAGATCTTTTTCCCTAACCGTCTCCCAAAATGTAGACTCATTAACAGACGGCACAATTAAGTCTACTGTAAAGCCTATAATTTTGCTAGAAATACTTGTTTCTGCCCGGGCCAGCTACCTTGTTCCCGACTCCTCTAGGACATACACCCAGTTGCCAGTCACCAAGGACCAGGAGCTGTCATTTGTTGAAAGGAAAGTAAAAATCTTCTTGGTGATCCCAAGAGCAAATGGTCATATTAGATGCATTTCCAAGGCAAAATTAAATTATTCCTTAAGGCTGTAATAAAAACCAGCCATTGCAGCTTATTTTAGGAGCATTTCATTGATCCAACAGTATGAAAAAGAAAGGCTGAACCCCATCAGAAGGAAAAACTTCAGCAGGCGCAGACATATTTGAGCTGCAGGACTGAAACCTGTCGTATTCCCCTCTCCTCTTCCCCCTCACTACACAAGTCTTGTCCCTGGAAGCAGACAGAGCTCTCGGAACAGCTGGGAGTCTCCTGTCCGCACACATACACCGTGCCGCGGCGTCATACGTATTTGCCTGCTTTTATCACAGCAGTTACGCCTCTAAGGACTTATGTGGAAGGACCTAACGAATAGCAGCCTGCTCCGAGGTGTGTTTCGTGGCAGAACTTGACCACAGGCCGGTCATCCGCCCTCCTTCATGTGCAAATAGGGGGGGGGGGGGGGGGGGGGGAGAAACCCCTCTTCCTCCTCCTTGCAGAGGTCCTAAGTGCTGCCAAGTCTCCTCTGCAGTACAGATGAAACCAGGGACTTTACTTTTGCCTTCAAAAAGCTAACATCATCATCTAGGTAGCTCGCGCTGCTCTTTGTCTCCATCCAGCACCTTTAAATGAAGGTGCTGCTGCAGCACTGGCTGATGGTACAACAACAGGAACACAGTGTGAACGTGCAGAATGGGCAACAGCAGGAACTGCGATTGTTTTCCTGTGCCCTCCTCCAGGCACTTGCAAGTGCAGTATTTAAACCTGTCAGACATCAGCACTTAGACACATCCAGAAGTCGTAGTTGCCCCCATCCAGGAGGAATTATGATTTATTGTAATTTTGAGATTATACAACAGTTATTTAGTCACTTTAGAGTACAAACAACTACTTGAATAAGCTTACAGATAAGTTATTAGTGTGGTGGTGAACTCCTTTGAAACAGTAATTTAATTACTCCCTCCCTTGAAAAAAATCTACAACATCTAGCACACATAAAAGGAGGCATCTCATGTACTAACTTGTCCATCAGTTATAAAGACGTAGGGAGACAGGAAAAGAAGATGCTGAAATATGTATAACCACAGAGTTCCACAATAACAGGAATCAAAACGATAAGATATCAAGGATCTTCGCAGTCTTTAAATACTGCTAGAGGCCACATAAAAAAAAAAATTCTGTTTGCCTGTATCAGTAATTTGACTCCTATTTAGGCTGCATGTTTTTCAGGGTCAGAATCATCTGCCATAGATGCATGCTATGCCACGTACCCGGCCCCTAACCCATAACTAATGTTCCTCGATGAGTTACTGCAGTATCTGCATCTATCAATATCTATCTGTATAAATAAAAGAATGCTAATAAAGTGCAATGAGTTGCAGGTTTTACCCCTTTTTTCTTACAGCACATCTACACCACCAGCCAGATGCCTTCAACAGACACATCCCGAGTAGCTTTAAAGCACCTAGACGCAGTGCCTCGAGGGTGGCACTTAGCGTGTCCAGAGAAGGGCAACGGAACTGGTGAGGGGTCTGGAGAACAAGTGTTATGAGGAGCGGCTGAGAGAGTTGGGATTGTTTAGCCTGGAGAAGAGAAGGTTGAGGGGAGACCTTCTCCCTCTCTACAACTCCCTGAAAGGAGGGTGTAGCGAGGTGGGGGTCAGTCTCTTCTCCCAAGTAACACGCGACAGGACAAGAGGAAATGGCCTCAAGTTGTGCCAGGGGAGGTTTAGGTTGGATATTAGGAAAAACTTCTTTACCAAAAGGGTTCTCAAGCATTGGAACAGGCTGCCCAGGGAGGTGGTGGAATCGCCGTCCCTGGAGGTATTTAAAAGACGGGTGGACGTGGTGCTGAGGGACATGGGTTAGTGGTGGTTTTGGTAGTGTAGGTTATGGTTGGACTCGATGATCTTGAAGGTCTCTTCCAACCCAAGTGATTCTATGATTCTAGGGTGCAACAGCACAGGGCTCACCACCCAGCAGAAATCCATTTACTTCTGCAGTCCCCTTCTAGCAAAGAATTTCTACTGCTACACAGATAGGGAAGACTTCCCCCTCCCCGGCCCACATAAGAAAATGATTTCCAGTCCCTTTTAAAAATGCAACACCAATGCCAGACTTACTTATTTTACACACTGGTTTAGGCAGAAAGCAGTTGTCACCATCAGCCCTTGAATCCATTCTAAGTGAAGTTTGAGATGTGCATCCCCCTCAGAAATACAGGTGAGTTTCTCAGCCAGATCATGGCTAGAATTGACAGACAGAATTCTACAGACAATCCCATGTAACATAAAACACAATTTATCTGAATGACCCCCCCCCCCCCAAGGTTATATCCCTGTGCTACATGGATAATATAACACCATTTCCCAGCTCAGACATCATCTCAGACATCATTTCTGGTGCCCATATGTCTTGTACTAACCAACCCACCCAGAGCGCCTTACTGTTTGGCAATACCTGCTTGCATGTGTAATTCATGACGCATACACAACATCAGGAACAGCTAACATGCACTAAGTGCATTAATGCTTAACAAAGAAAAATACCGCTTTGTGCCCAAAATGAGGGAGACAGACACTTTGAAAGCAGGTATGTTCCTCTGAAAGACAAAGTACGTTACAGTAAATAGCCATTCCTATTAACTAGGAATGCTATCAATTATGGCTACATAAGAATTTGGATAGCTTGTGTGCAAATTTATATTTTCTCTTAAAAATAGGAAATGCCATCATTATTCATCACTAGGTCTTGAATAAAAACCACTGATGATTTGGACTGCAACATCCTGCCTACGCAAAGAAGAAAAGCAGTGCTAGACAAGGAATTTAGCAAGCCCCAGCTACAGGATGCACCCTCACATTAAGCTCTTCAACCACAGGCACCAGGGAGGACACAGCCCTTGGTTTCCCCCCGGAAAGTCGCTGGGGAACAAGAACTTCTAGCTTTTAATAAAAGCAAGTGAAAGTGATGCAACTGTAAGACAGTAGATGTCTTCAGCAGCTGTCCCACTGTCCCATATCACCTTCCCCAGGCTTTCATTGCCTTAACAGTCCACAGACTCACTTTCTTGTTCTTACTATTGGTGCATCCAGCAGCTCCCCGGAGCCCTGAAGGACTTCAGGGGACCAGCATGAGGCAATACAAACTGCTGCATCTTTAGGGATAACCCTTCAATTCAGTCTCTATTTTGACCAGTGCCTTGAAAAATGTTAAGTCTTACACTGACCGCTGCGACAAGCGCTCTAGCTGTACCTGGACTCCAGCAAAACCCCAAAACTGGCACGTAAGGGACTTCACCAGATATTCCGGTTGCTTTCCTTACTCATTCATCACCAACTGGCCTCACTCAAACCTGTCTTCCACACATGACTCGGCTACTATCAGGTACTACGGAAGGCAACAAACTTTCACTGACTTGGTCAAACAAGGTAATTGCCCAGAACCCGAAAACTTTACCACTGGGGACATTGTCACCAATTCTCCCAGCGGCCCCATAAACTTAAGCGGCTATCCAGGCGAGGAGCAGCAGATTTCCACGTGCTCTGACCTCAGAGGGAAGCACCCTGGGAACGCGAATCAATCCCAACTCACTCTCTCCTCCCATCTATAGGCAAGCCAGTACCACAAAATACAGAGAACCGGTCAATAACAGCCAAAGCACTTCTTGCACCCATCCAAACACCCGTAAAATTATACAGAAAATAAAGGGAAGTTATCCAAAGAGAGGAAGACATAGCAGTTTTTTTCATTATGTTTTTATATTTCAAGTTTATGTTGGGGAAATGGAGAGCTTACGCAATTCATTTGGACGTAAGGGCCTCCACCTGTCCCAGCGACAAGGGCTGCGTTCAGCAGTACCTTATGAGATTAGGTACTTGCAATATCACTTCAAAGAAATTCTTGACAAGTGTTTTGTCAACATTTCTGAACACAGTATTTGGAATTAACCTTCTGTAAAAATGATATATAAACAAACCTGGAAGGATGAGAAGCTAATCCCAACACTTCAATAATTAAATGAGGCAAGGAATTCTGGATTTGTTCAAAGAACTAAACATTTAAAAAAATAAATCTACTTTTCCGGTGAATTTCACCAGCAATTTTTAGAAATCTGCAGTTTTCAAAAGCCTGCAAACATTGATTTATAGGATACCGTAAAAGAGAAAGACTGGATTCACTGGTGGAAGCTGAGCATCTGAGATGCATTTTAGCCTCCTTTTTTAAACTCAAGTACGATAGTTCACTGACTGTGTAATAGTTCCTCCCAAGGTAATTTGCTATGATGCTAAAAATGGTCCCAGAATATCAGAGGCAAGATTTTATTTTATGATAAAATTAAAAAGCATATAAATTATGGTTGGCAAAATAACCAAGGATAACGTTAATTTATGTAAATATGTACTATACAATACAAAGAAATATTCATTTTTGAGGGGCATATAATAAGATTAAAAATCCTGCTGATTAAAGGAAATAGCTTTTTTAATGCATTTTGGGTTAGACGGATAACGTTTCCAACATGAAATAGAATTTTGCTAAATTCAAAATATAAATAAAAGAAAATTAAAGAATTAATTAGAAACAACAAGCTGTATTTCTGATCACAGCCAAGAATACAAATCAGATAAGATAAAAAGGAATTTTATATCAAGTATTGTCTATCACCCACCTCATCTGCCTGTGTGATCACAACTTCTGGGATGCTGCTGCTGCCGCCGCTGTCATCTTTTCATCTTCACGCTGAGCTGCTTCTGTTCCTCCATGAACCGAGAGATCCGAAGAACCACAGTCTAGCACTTCACCAACACGCTCCTCCTCATCCTCTGGAAAGTCAACGCTGACTGAAGTCTCGGCGTCTTCTACAAAGGCTGACAGGGACTCTTTGTT
This sequence comes from Chionis minor, assembly GCA_013398295.1. Classification (NCBI taxonomy): domain Eukaryota; kingdom Metazoa; phylum Chordata; class Aves; order Charadriiformes; family Chionidae; genus Chionis; species Chionis minor. The sequence continues at coordinate 391,460 of VZSF01007133.1, forward strand.
AGCACCACGCGCACTGTCAGAGGTTACCTGAGCCTCGTCAAAGGTCTGGTGTCTCAGGATGACAAACTTTGTTCCCTGTTGAACAAAGAAAAGACAAGACATAAAGGGCCTTTCAATAGGACGCTGACTTCTTTAGCTTTGCCGTGAACTATTTTTGATACGTAAGGGATCCTAAGCATGTATGATGCCGGAGACTATAACATTTCAAAGCTTGTACAGTATCTTTTCTCAGGGAAAGGATCTTGCAAAACAAAATTATTACAGCAACATTCATCTATTTCCACAGAGAAATCTTTTACACACGCGCACGCACAAAAGGAACCCGCACACCTTCTGTATCAAATAAACAAGCGAGTCCCAGCAAGAGGAGGAATCTTTTGAACACGCTCGCTGCTACCGCAAGACTCCGACGACGCTCCCAAGTTGGAGCTTTGTAGGGTTTTGTTCCCCCCTCCAAAAACACCTGGTGCAGGCCGCTGCTCACGGCGGCACGCTGAGCTGCACAGCTCTGTAATCCCTTTGGGAAACGAGTTTGGCCGGCTAGGAGGGATGTCAGAGTGGTATTGGCACAACAGTTAAACTCATTAGCATCGTGTTTATATACAACGTACAACGTGCTACACATCCAGCTCATTCAAGCTCAGGGCAGCGTTATTAAACTCCTTCCTTTCCCACATATTTGATGTTCCATCTCCCACTAAACTCCCAAGTTTCGGCATTGGGAAGGATTCTCATCTGAAGTACGCAGGGCCCACCTTGCGCCAGCCTGCAAACATTTATTGCTGGACACATAAGAAAATACAACTCTTTTCAATGCAGTCTGCAGATGTATGCCATACAATCAAATGTTGGCTAACAGAGTTGCAAAGAGAAATTATTTCATTACAATTATTACCCTAACTGTTTCTACTTCTAGCTTTTCAATAAAGTAACATGACTTTTTTTTTTTTTCCCACCCTCTCAAAAAATTGGCAGAGTATGACTTTCCAAATGACACAGGACATAATTTACTACAAAAGGGAAATGTTCTGTGACTAAAATGACATAATGTTGATTTCCATGCAAAGCACAGTCTCAAGGATTTACAGAAAAGACAAGAATGACCACATATAAGTCTAGGGTTTCGCTTAATAAATCTGTGCAGCAGATTTACACTGGTCAGCTCTGTACCTCAGTAAAGCCATGATGATTACTGTTCGCTCACAGAGACCAAAATTGACATCTGCCTTTGGGAAACGTTCAGATCTTTGGGAACAGCAGAACTTCCTTGAATGTAGGCAAAACTTATCCTACGGGAGCATAACTACACCACAATGAGCGAGTTCCCCTTCCATGACAGAAAGTTCCCAAGGTATAAACCTTCCCTCCTTTTTATGTGCTGCCCAGCATCAAGGTTACTGGTCAGAAAGCAGCTGCGTTGATTAAAATCTGAACAGCGGGTACCGTTGATCTGTCACATATTTTCATGGTACAACTTGCAATTCCATCGTATACTGACCCACGAAAATCAGCATAAACTCAGATTAGCTGCATCCAGCACTCCCTCGGGATGCTGCAGATGCCCAGACGCTTCTGACACATTCAGAAAAGCAACACACAAATTGCAGGACCAGCTCAACTTCTCAAACAGCTCCCGTTCAGTGCCCACCACCCACCAAGGCACATACTGGAGAGCAAGGTCTCCCTGGGCGGGGATATGCGACAGTAATCTTGTAGCTGTGGCAGAGTAAGGCTATGAGTATATAAAAGCTTGTAGGAAGGAGTATTGCCTGTTGCTAATTAACAATTAACTGATGTGACAAGTTCTGAACTGGCAAGCTCCTGGTCGCAGGAGTCCTCCCCCAGCTCTGGATCCAAAACATCGAGCTGAAGACAGCGAGGAACGACTGCTCTGAAAGAAAAAGCTTCTGGAGGAATCGAGGACAAACTAGGGCTGGGTCGCCACCAAAAGGTTTCCCTCTTTCCTCGCTCTCAAATAAAAATAAAATAAACCAAACCAATGGAGCAGGAATGCTTAAGAAAATTTCACAGCAGAGAAAGAGGAGGAGAGAGAAACCTTCTGCCAGTTAGTGAAAAGCTCTCTGCTGAACACTCCCCGTGGCCTGACGAGCAGCAAAGAGCTGCTGGAGTGGAGCCCTTGGCTTAGCTGTCCCAGTCCAGGTGGCCTTGGAGCACTTCGCCACAGAGCATCACCAGCACCTTCCTCGTAGGCAATAACCAGCACAAGCTGGAGAAAAAGTGGCAGTTTCCTCTCTAACTGGAGACAAACCACGTGCATCAGGTTGAAGGGGCGTGATGCCCGACAGATACTCTGCATACGGAACAACAGGCATCTGCCCAAAATCTCCCTTTGCACAGGGGGAGAAAGGAAAACACCGATTAAAACTGTGCTACATTGGGATCTTTTATCTTTAAAGACATGTCTTGGCCTCACCACAGACTATCAGGTAGGAGCCACATCATTACATTGGACTGTAACTTTAGGACAAACTGGTAAAAGCATCATCAGGGAGACTTTAGTGGGTAATGTATTAAGTTCTCAAATGCCAAAACCCTAGACTGCCTTTTTTTGTTCTAGATGCCAGAAATACTAAGCCGAATATGCTTGTGCGTACGGACTTACTGTCACACCTAACAACCTGCAACAAACAGCATCATATCTTTAATCATCCCAGATAAGTATTTTCAGAGAGGTGGCACCCTTTTCGTAAAGGCCTATTCAAACGCACTAGAAAATGCCTTCCTAATTACGAGATGTTCATTCCATAGGTTGCCTTGGATATGAATTTATACTGCAAAGCATCACAAAAACCTGCACTGGGTGCCTTAGATGCACGGAGTAGTTTAAACGAAATTCCAGGCTTGTGTAAGTGTATTATTTACACCGATTCCCATCATGTAATCTGTTTTGATGGGCGAGTTCGCTGTTAAATACTAGCAAATCATATGCCCTTACATCTCCGTGAACGATCCCATTTGCTGTCAGTTGTGTAATATGGGCAACTTTCTTACTAGTCAAGCGGAAAAGACGGGGGGCGGGCGGCAGTGGCGGGAAATCCTGCGCACCCAGTGTGACACGGCACCGGCGGAGTGAGCATTAAATTAGAGTGAGAGGTTATAAGTCTGACAGAAACCTGATCTGTATTCCCTAATTATGGAGGCTCACTTCCACCAAACTGACACAAATGTTAAGCCAAATTAAATGTTGTCTAATTAACTATCATATACAAGACTTCAAAGCGGGACGTCTACATGTTATTTAGCGAAGTAACTGGAACACGAGGACTTGCGAATTATCAGTCGAGGCAGAGCTGCCATCCCAGCTAACTGTTACAAGGTTAAGCCATTTCATTCCCACGCATCCCTCCCGTTAGTAATATTTACAGGAAAAGGCACGGCAGTAAACAGTGCGGCACAATGAGGTGGGGGAGTTGGTGGGGCACGATTCAACGGCACCGATCTCCCCGATGAGCCGCCAGAAGCCATTACGAATGGCCCCGCTGATGGGCTGATGACCGATAAAGAGAAAAAAAAAACAACGCACCGGGGCTGGTAATTCATGAAAAAACTACACACCGGCTTGACAACTACAAGTGCCAAGTGACAGCTGTCAAGGTAAATGGAGTTTGGGAATCCTCCTTTCTTAAAGGATCATCTATGTACACACGTTACTTGGTGGGGGGGAGGTGGGGAAGAATTTTGCAAATTTTCAGATCTATTCTCTCTCTTGGGGCTGAAGGGAAAAAACCTAATTTATGATGCTCTTAATTCAACGTAATGGAAGTGACAGAAAAGTCTTTACTTCATTTCGAATCATAGAATCACTTGGGTTGGAAGAGACCTTCAAGATCATCGAGTCCAACCATAACCTACACTACCAAAACCACCCCTAACCCATGTCCCTCAGCACCACGTCCGCCCGGCTTTTAAATACCTCCAGGGATGGCGACTCCACCACCTCCCTGGGCAGCCTGTTCCAATGCCTGAGAACCCTTTCGGTAAAGAAGTTTTTCCTAATATCCAACCTAAACCTCCCCTGCGTGGTACGGGACAGCAGCAAGAGATGCCCCTAACGGGGGCCGCGTTATCCGCAAGAAAGACATCCACCCAGATTAGCCCCAGTACTAACGGGTCCGTCCTTACCGCGCTCTAGAACTGGGAGGAGCCGAGCAATAGACAAAGCAACGTCTCAGCGTGGGTCAGCAGGCCTTGGCACGACCGCTTTCCCACCGGAAAAAGGGGGGAAAAGCTCGGCTGTACCTCTGTGTGGGTAGCAGGGCTCAGCCAACATGGATCCGATTGATTTGAAGGGGTTTTGTTCGTATCACAGAAGGAAACAGCTGCAGCAGTGCGAGCAAATCAGCCACCATTTCCCATACAAATCACTTCTTATCCTGTCTTAGCTTCCCAAAAACATGATTTTGTTTGTTTAGGAGCAGCCCCATTAAAATGCAATAGCCAGAGCACTGGAAAATTGATTTGGGAAAATTTTAGAAGATCTACATCCAGCCATGGTTTAATGGATAACACTGACCATGCACAATACAAACACACAGAGCTCTACTGTTTACATGCTCTCGGAGCATGGTAGGAAAGGCATGTTACATTAAAAAAAAAAAAAAGGAAAATTGGGCAAGGAAAGTGTGAACAAAGCCTGCTATTAACATAATTCTCCCTAATTGTTTTACAACTGTTAAATTGACAGCATAAAAGGCTCTACTATTACTACCAGCTGTAGTCTATCTCTCTCTATCCACCCTAAGCTTCCAAACACTCTAGTTACTCAAAAGCAAATTGAACTAAACATTCAAGCTGAAGTCAAACAAAAAGGAGGATCTTGAAAGTTTAACACTCACCTAACCCCCAAGAACAAATACAACCTCGCAAGGACCTATCTTTTCCCGTTATCTCCAGTAACAAATCCATCCAGGCCGATTGAAGTTTGCATTGAGCGTTTTCTTGAACTCCGAGTCATAAAATTCCTGGGGCCTCCCTTGTCACAGATTGCAGCCAGAGACAGTCTTTCCACATCACTGTCTCCATGAGGTTGCATGTTAGGAGCTCGTTCTCCACTTTCACTAACCATCCCAGAGCCTGATGAAAACCAACAGTACCACAGGAGCCGACTTCAAAAGGAAGCATTTGGTCTCACCCACGGGCGCCCGCGCTGTGGCCAGATCCTCGCCCGCAGCCGCTTCTCCAGCAAGGCAGCACGGGGTCAAATCCCACCTCTTGCCCCTGGACAGGAGGGTAGTGTCCAAGTTCCACTGGCACCACATGATTGCTTCACAGAAAACATTACATTAAACGCCGCATCAATGTGGAATGAGAAGTGGTTGAGTGCAAACGATTAATAGAGGGGAGCCCAGTCACACCCCTCTATTTTTTACAGAAGACAAAGACAATTACAAAAGCTGAAGCTCGTCTCGCCTTCCCATCAAGGTTCAGAATAGCTTCAAATGTCCAAAGAAACCTGCCTGAATGGGATGCTGGCAGCACGCAGGTGAGACTATGGCCTGGAGAGCAAATGAAGGGGGTTTTCATTCCCTTAAGCCTCCCAAAACGGTATTTCCCTAATATTGTCAACACCAGGATAAAGAAGAGGTGGTGCAGATCTGGGCATTTTTATACACGCTGCTGTAGCTTTCTGTTTCTCAACACATGGTGCTTCCCAAAAATAAATAAAAAAAGTAAACCTGCTTTTGATTTTAAATAGCTATTCTAAAAAACAATGTCTGACTGCACAGAGTGGAGCAAGACGGGGTTAAGGAGAACACACCTACCTGGGGACATGCAAAACCAACGGAGAAACGGCATAAAAATGAAAACGGGGGGCCATGTTGTGAGCCAGGCTGTGGTTTGCCTCCACTCTCACGGCCCCGAGACTTTCAAGAGCAACACAAACACACCAGCTCTTTACACCTGAGCGTCAGCGTATGCGACCTGACTTGTCGAACAAAAGAAACGTCGACAAAAATAAACACATTTTCTCAAGGGAATCAAACACACCCCGTTTCCCCTTTCACCCGCAGCCCTGTGCCCGACTTCAGAGCCTCGCCACGGGGACCTCTCCTTCCCCCTCCACCGCCCTGCGACATCTGCAGCCTCTGACTACCTGCCCCCAGCACCGTGCCCCGGCCGACAGCCTGTCCCAGGCACGCACACCCTCACCCTCCTTCCACTAACACCAGCGTGTCCAAAAACCTCCCTCTGGTGTGTGTTTGCCGGCCACACCAACCACTCCAGCCCTGTTCAGGCAGGGGGACTGGACTTGCCCATTGTTCTTTTCCCCGGGTTTGAGACCCTACATCTACATTATACTGGAATTACTGGGGAGAATGACAAATAATGCACAACTAATAATAGCATAATCCAATATCATAGATTCACTTGGGTTGGAAGAGACCTTCAAGATCATCGAGTCCAACCATAACCTACCCTGCCAAAACCAACCCTAACCCATGTCCCTCAGCAACGTGCTTTGGAAAGCAGACCCCTGAAAACCCCCCAAATCCCTCTGGAGCCATCAAATACCTCTTGTGTTATGACCAAAACCAGTTTGCATCCCAGTGAGCGACTTATGACACTTGGGGTTCCCCAGCTGCTCTTTCTTTTCCTCCACCAGAAGTTTCTGTCCAGGCAGAGTTTCTGGGCTTTGCAGCTTTCTCCAGAGTCCTCACATATCCAGCAACCTGGTCAGGACCCAAACCAGATCAACTGGGTTTGGATCAACTCTCCTGAGTCCCCGTAGTGCCCAGGGCTTTCTGGAAGCACTCTGCTCGCTGCCGATGTCTCTTGACAAATCAAGAAGGAATTTTTCCATCTGGCATGTTGCAAACAAACGTGGGTAACCCACCGCTGAGATCTCGGAAAAGGTCCCTTCTCCATTTGTAGATAGTGTCTTCTGAATGATACCCCAGTTTAAAATAGCCTTTCTATTTGGATGAGGGATTCAATGCAAAACGAACAAGATATCCAGAAGATATTGTGTAATGACTGATGTTGTGTTACAAGAAGCTGGGAAAGAAAAAAAAAAAGCAAATCTTCTGATCACTTAAAAAAAAGTTTTTAAACAGAAATCTTTAGAACTACATAGATGGGAGTTTTTTGGTTTTTTTACCAGTGAGCATTACTGAGGGCAAGCTGAACAATTGCTATGCCTTTGACTATTTTATAAAGACACAACAATCTACTGGAATGCTGAAACGGCTTTACCAACACGTACAGACAACGCCACATACACACGCTTGTGAAGATCTAACAGAGCACAGCACATGCAACAGAATTCTGTTAATATCTGCAGTATTAAGAAAAAAATGGATGTTTGAAAGCCTTCCTGCAGTGAAAAACTGCTGAGGTCACCAGCCACCAGCATTCACTGCGGAGGAGACAGGGGAAACACGCTGCAGCCAACACCCAGCCATCCTCCCGCCAGGACCTGGTGGCTGAAATACTCTCTTCTCTCGAATCAAGAAGCAAATAAAGCACGTCCCTTTTATCTGGTTCTTCTTAGCATCATTGCCTTAGATTTTATGTCAAGACAGCAACATTACCGTGAGATTTCCATATCCATGGGATCGCATTACAAAGGGAGCCCAAGGCCAAGTTTAAGGAAGGCTGTGCAGGGATCTCCTGTGAAAACATCCTTCCCAGCTTCAGCACTTCTGCCAGGGGAGACAATTTTGTACCCTGAGAACATATTTCCCTAGTGGCCATGCAATCACCCTGCTTTTGGCCCCCTCACTCCACCTTCTCCCTTTCTCCCCTAATCTAAGATTTCTCTGTATTTTTCCGTGTAATTTTTTCCTCCTCTGAATGCTGCAAACAAAACAGCCTCAGATTATCACACTTTTCATGACATAGACTTGATTTCCTTCCCTTTTTTTTAATTTTCAAGAAACATACCTCCATTTTTAGAAACTAGTATATTCAATTTATAAACAGCATTAGTTCTCCTTGCCTTGAACTCAGAATTTCTGAGTTAAATAACCTGCTCATCCACGTATTTTTCATTCTTGCACCAATGATGCGCCTCTCCTTTTCCACCCCCCAAAAAAATAATAGCAATCTCAGCCACCCAGTTTGTAACACTTCTGTTACAAGCTTATTTCAACCTACAATTACCAAATAATTATCATAATTATATATGAAGCTTTACTGTAAATTAAGATTAAACTGGGCTGCTGAAATAAATGCTAATATATTTAATTGTGGGATGAATTATCTTGGCTTCCTTGCTGTTCCTCAACAGCAAGTCTTCCAAATAAGCATGACCGAGCAGTGTCTACACAGTTACCCAAGCTCACCACGCAACAGAAGGAGTTCAGTGTTTTGAGCAGAGGGCGCATTTTCCCCGGGTACCTTGACTTCTAGCGAGCAGCTTCTGATTTCCACGGGAAGCTAAAGGTTTTTCATTTTTACTTTCAAAGTTTAAAAATTAACGTGATAACGGTCGAAGCCTATTCTGTTCTAACACATTCCTGATGGACGTGGGGAGATCCTCCTAGAAGCGTGGATTGAAGCGGGGAGACGGGAAGAGGGCACGTCTGTCGTACTTTGGGTTGCTAAAGATGAGACAGCCCTAACAAAGCAAAAGGCAACAAGAGACAGTTATCAAAAGCACTTCTACCTCTGCTCCGCCTCGCCCAAATCTGCAGCAGGCTGCCTGTTCCAGCATTTATCTTTGAGCTGAAACCAAATTCCAATCAAAGTTAATAACGGGTATTACAAGGTACACGGAAAGAGGTGACTCAAACTGCTCGTCCCTCATAACCTCTCTCAACATTTGAGCCCAGATCTCTGCCACTGCAGCAACACTGTTTATTAGCCAGTGCCTGAACTACGCTGTTAGCTTGTTTACTATATGTTAAAGGCAGGTATGCTAAATTTGATTTGCAACCCGTCTCGTCTCGTTTACATGATGAAGCCATTGCAATAAAATACTTCTGACACATTACACTGGCCTATGACATGATGCCAATGGAAAATGACATGCCCCACCATGCTGAATATGAGAACACTTATCTGAATAACTAATATCGCCTAACAATTCTAAATTTAGCCAGAGAACACAGGAAGAGAAAACTTGGATTGAAAAAAAAAAAAACCAACCAAAAAACCAAACACCTCTTTTCTCAGCATCTTCTTCAGCTCCCTTCAAAACCAGGGCTCAGCAGTTGGGGTCAAGACACATTCAAAAGGCATTGAGAAGTTTTTATGTGTCTCTTTAAAGTAAACATACAGACACAATTCATCATAAAACGGAAACATTTCAATATTTGTTTTACATATTCTTTGAGAATTTCTGAGAATTTGAGAAAACCTGTCAGCCACGGTCCTTATCTCAGCTCCGGGGAGTCGAGGCCCAGGCCTCAGAAGTTGTATATGAATCAACATTAAGACTTTTCACGGCCACCCAGCACTTTCCTCTAAAAGACCTGAGAATACTTTATAAGCAGTAATGAATTAAGTGTCCAGCACTGCTGAGAGATAGGGAAACACCATCCTTCTTTTCCGGACTGTGGGCAGAAAGAGGTTAAGTGATTTGTACAGGGTCACAAAATAAATCTGTGTAAGGCAGAGCAACACTCATGTATTCTGTCTCCAAGTCATGAGCTTTGGCGCGAGACCATTCCTCATCTCCACGCCGGTCACACGAGGGCTGGTGCTCGAGTCACCAGGTGTTTGAGACACAGAACCTCTCACGCACACAACCTCCACCTCCCCCTAATTACTCAGATTTTAGAAATATTCACATTTTTACATACTTTCCTCCATGACAAAGTTTTACTAGCCTTAAAATTTGCAGAAAGGTCAAAGTAATTATGTGTAAATGTGTCATACGTGTTATAACACCCTACAGAAACCAGTCAGGACTCTCCAAGGCCAGACTGATGAGGATTTTGTAGGAAACTGGAGAATGCTCCCTGAGAACCATTATAACCTGGGTGTCACCTGCAGCCATTTCCCTTGGAGACGCACGTGTTCGCAGACCGCTTAGCGGATCCTGAGAAAGCGGCAAACCCCGATTCTGAAAAATGTTTTGTTTTTCTCACCAGCTCCAGTAATGAGATTAAAGAAAATTTTAAATTGAATACCCAGGGCAAGGAACCAACTTCCTGGTACTCCGTTGTATTAAGCAACGTAATCTCCCAGAGGAAGCGGTAGAGCCCAGATAGCTCAGAGCGCTTAAAACCAGACAGGACCAAACAATTAGTTCCCTTGTCCTAACCGAGACAGACGATTTCTCACCTGCAAATGGGCATTTTTCCAGCAGACAAGCTCAGCCTTTAACGAGATAGGATTTTCCACCCCCCCTTCCCCTTTGTGTGCTTACAAACACGCCGAGGCAGGCACAGCCAGTGGAAGGGAATTTGGACTGCCAACAAGGATCCTGTTGGCTTCCCCAGCGCACCCACTCCAGCAGTCACCACGAGCAGATAGGTTCACACCCTGGGAGGTGGGACACACTTGTCGATAACAAAATTGGTTAGTTCTCTGCAGAGGAAATCCACGTAACCTGAAGTGAAAAACTCATCCACTAAGTGCCTCCACGATTGTGCGCACACAGGCAAGCGAGATTCTTTGAAACAGTTTTTCTTTACTGCCTTACCAGATTTAACTGAAAACATTTTCATTCATCCAGTTTCATCATACCATCCATTTCCTAGCAAAGGCCAGTTTAGACTTACATTTCAGTTTGAAAGCACAGAGCAAATCTACTTGTGATACGCTAGAGCAAGCAAACCAGAAGAAAAAGTGACAAAAATCAGAAGAAAAAAAAAAAACACCCAAAACCCCAACACTGCTTATTCTTGCTCCTGGCAAGCCCAATATATTTAAAACACATGCAGAAATTCAGAACTACTTACAAAGTGGACTTGAGCTGATGCTGGTGAATATCAAATGAACTATGAATGGTTTTGCAGTATGTAAAAGACATACTGGGAGACTACCACGATCTGCCAGACAAAACCAGCCGTAGTAAACTGATCCCGAGAATCTCAGGGACCCAGCTGCAGCACTAAACCCCACCGAGCGGTGTGGGTCCTGTTACACCCGGCTAAAAGGTTGCGGCTTCAGATGTTTGGTCTTGCACAAGATTTCAGAAACCTGAAAGAATTTCTCAGATGCTTTTTCCAGCAAATGTTTTAGCTGGGAAGGAAAAGAAGGGAAAGCAACTTACGTGATGCTACTTGTTGGGTTGGTTGGGTGGGCTTTTTTTGTTTTATACTTAAAAAACGGTCACTGTGCATTATTTACCGTTACTTTTCATCATAAAGTTTTGTCACACCAACTGTTCTCAAGCCACAAGGATGCTTGCACCAAAGCAAATCCTTGCTGGGGAAACACGCATTGCCTGCGCTCCCACCAAAGTAATTCTTGTTCGGGGACTGCAAGGAGAAGGAACCGCGCAGTAAGACCAACTCTGAGACAACAACAGGAATTTTCTGCCATGTTGTTCGTTCACATTCTGCTGGTCACATTCCACAGATTACCTATTCAATCACTATTTCTCTTTCTTTAAAAAAAAAAAAAAAAAAAA
>VZSF01007133.1:403166-430275 GCA_013398295.1 Chionis minor
AAAAAAAAAAAAAAAAAAATTCTCTGTTAGACAGCCAAAAAGTTCAGAAAGAAGATCCAAGAACTGCAGGGCATCCTGCAATGTTGGTGTCCATCTCAGCTGGAAGGTCCCCTGGTGCGCTGCCAGAAAACATCACCTTTTCTTCTGTCTAAGCAACGCTGACTATCTAAGGCCGAATAAAACGCGGGTCCAAACCCCACTACTACAAATAGCATTAGCCACTCGGGGAAAGGCAACGCTGATTTGGCAACACAGGTTCTAAATCGCTGCTTTGCCTGCGGGCTGTGGGAGGCGGCAGGTTGCCCCAGTGCGCGCAGTGGCATTAGAGACACCCAAGCGCAACAAAGGAATGAAAACCAGGCAGCGCTGCCGAGGGAGGTCATCTGATTTCGAATGTCAAATTGAAGCTGTAAACCAAATTTGGCACAAGCCAAAATGGGGGACAAACCCCAAATCTTTTTACGTCCTTTATTCACAAGTTATTGAGCTATGAAGGAAGGGAAGCTTCTTTCTGTGCGATTCCAGAGCCGTGCTGAAACGCAGAGGGAGGGCACCGCGCACGCAGGGGTTTTTAAACAGACGGCGACCGCATCCTCCCACCTTCAGAGGGGCCTCAAACTGCAGCCGCACCGGGGCACCCAGCTGGAGCGGTTGTGACCCGCTCGGAGCTGAACTCTTAGCTGGATGATCAGCCCAACAAACGGTCTTATCGTCTCCTGTCCCCCGCCGGCACCTAAACCACTGCCAGATGCAGCCGACAGGGCTCTGAAAATTCCTCCCCATCCCTGCGCGACTCCCTGCAGGCAGGCTACATCCACGGCGGCTGCGCAAAGGCCGTGGGCGAGGAGGTGCAGCTCCTGCCGCGGCACTGCCCTGCCTCAGCCATCGCCCATCTCCACGGTGGCACCCGCAGCATCCCCAGCGCAGGGCGCATCCTCCTGCCCGAGGGCGCATCCACCTGCGGCACGGCATCCTGCAGCAGGAGGGATCTCCTCTGGCCTCCTACTGCAGCCTTGTCTCTCTTGGGGAGCGCAGCACACCTGTACCCGGCTGCAGGAGGAGCCAGGCTCGCTCTGCCACAGAGCTCACCCCAGGGTTTACACCACAAGCACCTATCCGACCAGCCGCGGGTTACCAAACACACCTCCTTCCTTTCCACCCCAACCCCAAAAGCAAACCAACCTCAGAAAGTGATTCTGCACGGCTTCGGCAGGTAACCCGGAGGCAAAAGCCCCGCCGAGCCCTCCTCCTCTCAGTTAGCCGAGACTTCATCCGCGTCATTTTCTTAATTCGGGTTGGTTGCATGATTTCAGCTATTTCAAAGTCCAGCAACAAACGTGTAACATTTCTGTCTTCCAAGCATACTAAGTTCCTTTACTATAAGGTCAGAAAAGATGGGTCAAACGCCTACTAAATCATGCTCATCGTAAAGCGATACTACCATCACATAAATTTAAGCCTTTTAGCACAGGCCTTTCATCAACTCATAATGCCGTCCGTGCAGCCAGATCGAGACACTTTGGAAAGCCTAATTGTAAGTTCAGGCTATGAAATGCTCATTTTTTCTCTTAAAACCTCTTTTTATCACCATTTCTTGTTGCCCTGTGGTGTATATTGATTTTATATATTATACAGCAAGAGAGATAATTGTGTGCAAAGAGCTGTGTGTCATCTAAGAAAAAGGAAAATAAATAAGTCTGTTTGGCAACACCATGAGATGAGCTGAGCGAGTAGATGTCACTCTTCCTACAAAAATACACAGCGGTTGCAGGCTCTGCTGTAATCTAAATTGTAACAATTACAAAAGTAATCATGAAATTACAAAAACACATCAAACTCACAGACCTCCCGGGGACCCTGTGCATTTGGCTAAACAATATTCCAGCATTCGCCCATCCTCTGCAGTAAAACGAAAGGTGGGTGTCCCCTTTGTCAGTATATCATGAAAACTGGACCAGGTGGCTAATCCTCCTCGGGGAACTTGAACCTTGGCAAAGCATCCACCAGAGGCTGAACAGATGCTTAGGCACTCATTAACCAATTCATTTCATCGTCACACACACGATGGGAGCGTAACATTAAGAGCCTCACAACCCCGCTTCCACCCCCACAGCCGAGACCGAAAAACCTTCCCCTCGCTCGTTCAAGACAGCCCAGGCTGGTAACGCGAGTTTAACTTTTCCAACTGTCTGGAAACACGTAGACCAGCAACACAACAGAGCAGGAACCCAGATTCAGAGTTTTCCGAGCAGTTGGATGAAGTTTTTGAACATATTTTTGTGGTCCAGCTTCCCTATTTATCACAAGTAAGTGAGCTGCCAGCCCTACTGCACCAGCAGGATCAGTGCTCTAAGCAGGATACCCGGCAGCAGCCACAGAATCGGGCCCAAAAGACCACGGATAGCTTGAGGATGGCTGGGAAAATTCCCATTACCCTTCAATAGCAGGGTGGCTCTAATAACACTAGCAACTACCTGAGGATGAGGTTATTAAAAAAAAAAAAAAAAGAAAAAAGAAAAGGAATACACGTAACACAAGCCCGAGGAGACATTCAGAGGAGATCTAAAATACTGCAGGGGTGGGGTGGGTGTGTGTGTGTGCATAAAATACAATTTCACTAATATAAATACAACAGGGGTTACAGGCAGCAAGCCACAAAGAGCAAAGCTGATTTTTTCATGGCGTAGTTTTAGGAGTTTAAGCCATTAAGGAAACACGAAGTGATACCCAAGAGGGACAGAGGAAAGAAATTAACCCTAACCCAACGAGCAGTCGAAAACAGAAAAATAGAAAACCTCTCTTGTCAAGCTGCTTTGCCTTCGTGCTGGAAGGCTGAAAGAAGAGCATCAGTACTGACAGAAACCACAATTTAAGGAGAAACAATAAGGAAGAGACTCTTGTACGCAACCATACTTTGGCTTTCAGCTCATTTGCTTTCTTCTAGCATAGCACCACAAGAGCTCCATGACCTACGGAGCTGCAGGGACGTGCATCACTCAGCACAATACCTTGGTAAAACCAACAGGCCACTCAGTCAGGGCTGCAAGAAAACTTTCAGCAGTACCCAGGTATTCCTGCCATTTAAGTCTCCTTTTTCACACTAGGTTCACACTTGTTTAACCAGAAGCATCCATCAGTCCAATGCTGAGGTGCTGCATTTGGTCAGTCAGGAACCTCTGAAAATCTTAGCTACGGCTGATACCAGGCGTTCTCCTCTGGGATGCACATCTGCTTTTAAAAGGGGAAGCAGCGTTAGTCCAAGTTCATGTTCAAAAGCATACTTTGAATATTTTCATCTATTTCTATTTTCTGAAAAAAAATTATCGTAATTCATGAAATATAATGAAGTTTGCTAAAACTAAATCCTGCCTTGGGCATCAGAGGCTGTGAGACCTGGTGAGGCTGGCTTGGCAGCAGGTGCCAGGGAAAAGTCGTTTCAGCTCTGCCCTCCTACCTCCATCCTGGCAGCCAGAGAGCTCGCAGCACGCTGCCGTACTCGCCGGGCAGCAGCTCGGGTTATGGAGAGCCTCACAAGTAACTCTGAACCTCCTTTCGCTAGGACTAACCTTCTCTAAAGTTTCTCTTTTTCAGTCTGTGTTTTAGGGTAGAAACTGGTGACGTGCTCCCGAAGAGGTGATGCTGGGGGATTTTGGAGCAGAAAAGGGCATTTTATCCTCAACTTAAAGGTTGAGAAACCAGCATGGGTCAGGGACTGCCTTCGTGTGGTTTACAGCACTGGGCACAGTGGGTACAGAGACTGGAAGAAGATATGCCAAAGAACAAAAAACAAAGCAGAAGGGGAAAACGCCTTTACAGCTGCCAATCTCCAGGCAACTAAAGCCTGCAAGCCCCCCTCCTTCCCCCATCCTCAGGGAGAGACCGACTGCTGCGGGACTTACAGGAACTGATCCTGGCAATGACAGACAAGATCCAAGCCTCAAAAACCTTAGGGGAGAACAGCTTTGTAGAAACAGACTTAAAAAAAATAAATAAATAACTTGTCCCAGGCCAGAATAGAGACTTCTCAGATCCCAGATCACTGCCACAGGAGTCAGCGATGGTGCTACTGTCACGTTGGTGCAGCTGCTGGCTCATCCACACCAGAGGCTCCACACAGCTTTTAGATGCCAGGACAAAAAGCCCAGTCCAGGTGCAGCTCGTCCTGCTGCGAGTCAGGGCTGCCAGCAAGACCTCAGCAGTAATTCCCATGCCGTCTCCTCGCATCAAAGGAAAGGGAACAGGGGGAAACGCCACAGTTTTATTTATGAAAGCAAGAGTTGATGAGAATTACTTACACCCAGCAGTAATTCACAGTTACATCAAACCCAGTTCCGTGCATCACACAGAAATTACAAAGCACAAGGGATTTCTTATTGCAAGTCTCTGGTAAGCAGGGAAGAGCTTGGCGAGCTGAAGCAAGCCAGGCACCAGGATACGAGCACCCAGGGAAGCTCAGAGATACTGCACAAGGCGTGCTCCTACCTACACTTTGAGCCCAAATTCATAATAACCCTCTTAGAGAAATACTAATTTTCTCAGCAGCGCTACTTGCTCAGGAAACACACAAAACTGGAGCTCCTGATCCCTCAGGACCACTGCTGTGCCCCAGCAGGTCACCAGTGAGAGAGAGGTGTTTATTTGTCACCCTGACCTTGTTTATAACCACCTTGCACTTACCTAAACGGCTCCCCCAGGCTTTAGTGGCTGCATCCAGGTATCCCCACAGTCACCACTGCTCCCCGTTGTGCAGCTCCGTCGGTGGCTGCTCAGCACTTCACTGAAATTCAGCAAGTAACGCCAGACACCGAGGGGAACCTCCAGCTAACAAGTCAAAACTACTCCTGAGAGGCAGGCTGAAGAAAGAGAGTGGCATTTTTAAAACAACCAAGGGGAGCCCGTTCCTCACAAGCTTCCCCCGGGGGAGCGGAGGAGGAAAAGCTCAAGCTGTGTTGGCAGGTGCCATTTATCCTCCCAGCGTGGGGCAGGGGTAATTGGTGCTAAGTGGGTGCAGCTGGGAGGCCAGGGGCTGGCCAGGGCCAAGGGCAGAATTAGCCCCACCTGGGCTGGGGCAGCCTCGCCCCTGCCCCAGGGCCACGTGTCCTGTAATTCTCACTTGAAGCATCTCAGGACAAAGACCCTTCTAAATTTCAGGACCAGAGGTGCTCTTTCGGGCTTTAACGCCCTTTGCCAAGTTTTGTTGGGATGCAAAGTCTTTCTTTTTTTTTTTTTTTTTTTTTTTTTTTTTTTTTTTTTTTTTTGGCAGAGTTAAAATAAACTTTCTCTGCGGAGTAACCTGCAGCAGAAATAAGTGGCTGGGTCATCTCTGCCCGTGCTGGATGCGGCAGCGCACAGGCACGCTGCTGCTCCTTACCTGCTTCTGTCGCAAACAGGCTGTCCTGGTCCAGTGCCATCTAGACAGCGTGTCCTCGCTACGTGTTCAGCTCGAATACAAGATCTATCCTGCAAGTAAGTGCCAACTGCAACAAAAGCATCTTCGTTCTCCTGCCTGCTTGTCCTATTTCTAAAATCAGTGCTTTAAAAATGCCTTACCCAAATACAGCTTTTTTTTTCTTTTTTAATTCAAAAGATACACAACTGGCTTCCAGCTCTCCTCCTTGCCCTGCCATCCCAGGAAAAAAAAAAAAAAAAGAGAGAGAAATGAAGTCAAATATGCTTTATTACTTATTAGCTGGTAATGTAATATCTTCTGACAAGCTGAACAGTTGTAGCAGGCGGCTGTGGAAGTCACTACACGGCCTGTTTAGAACGAAAACAGGAATGAGAGACAGCTCTGAGAGGGAGTTTTTGAGCACAGCTCAGCCATCCTACCGTGCCCAAACCAAGTACTTTTATCCAGTTAATTTAGTGAATGAATCCCTCAGGGTCTCCAGCCATCTACCACTACAGCTCATTAGAGCCCAATATCCGACTTTTCATGTTGTATCACTGAAAGCACTTAGGCTTAAAACGTAATTAAACTTAAAACAAACAAGCTCTCTTTTTCCTCCCTCCGCAGCCCCGGGACCTGCCCCCCAGCCCCTGCCCGCACTGCCAGAGGCACGCACCTCCGCCGCGGTATTTGGGAAAACACCGCACGCTTCCCCCCGCTGACGGCGTGACATTTGCCCGAGCGTTCATCCTGTGAGCAATTAGAAATCTAAATACTGGGTGTAATGCCTGGCTATTGGGATTTCAGCTCGCGGATCTCTTACAAACGAGTAATGCGGTGAGACTTGCTGTCCGACGAGGTGTCTTATTGAAATATCCCAGGCTGGTTGGCCTGTCACAGCTGTCGTTTCAGCCATTTGCACTTACACTGTATTGCTTTCATTACAAAAATAGAAATTTGTGTCCTAAGTGCTGTTACATTACTAATGCTAAATATTTAATTCCCCGGGGTTCTAATTATGGTTGAGCACTGGCAACACTGATTCTACTTTTTAATAACAACTGTAAAAGCAATTTGAGCATTTTTCAATTAATTAAATACATAGTGTACGAGTAACCTCTTGTCATTTTGCCCTTCAGGACCTGAGCTAATTTGTGTGGAATAAAATGTTTTGAAAATTAACTGATATACTAGTCTGATCATTGTTGTTCTATTAAATTGTAGTCTGCCAAAGGAGCGGTGTGTAATAGTTACATACCCTACCGTTTCCTTATTTATGACAGCGTGGTGGGTTTTTTTGAAAAAACTTCTCCAGCGCATTTCTAGGGAGCCCGTTGGAGCGGCCTAATTAGCGGGCAAGAGACGGTCTATGTACACGAGCATCAGCAGACTTGCAGTGCCGCGAGTCTTCAGCAACAGAAAAACAAAGCCTCTCTCCATTCTTCAAACCTCACTTTCACCTTCTTTCACAGCTGAAATTAAAAGTGTTAATTAAATGACTTTCTCCCGCATACACTCCTATGGATTAGTTAGTTTACACTTCAACACATGGGAACTGATTGACTCACAACATTAAAACACCAAGTAGTTTAGAAACTAATTTTTTGTATTAAAGTTATTGCAGAAGCCAATATGAAAAGATTTGCCTGTAACATGAGTTTGTTGGAATAGATGGACAGTTCAAAATACCCGGCCTGCTTGTGCAGACATCCAGGCACAACGCTAACATGATCCTAAAAGTAAAAAGTATATTTTTAGTTTATACAGTCCTAGAATTTTACACCATGGGTTCGCAACAGCACCTTATGCATTCTGGTGAGGGAAACTAACCTCTTCTATTCCACGTCCCATATTAAAAATAATGCAAAATCAACAGGGAAGAAGTAGCAAAAAACCCTAACATTTTTAAAATGTTTTTTCCGTATTTTAATTTGTAGCTGATGAACAATGTTCTTTCAGCAGGCACTTGAACAGTGTGTTTTATTTTACAGGGCGCAGCAATAGTAAGTCAAACATACTGCTTGAAAAGTGCTTAAGTTTTAAACATCCCAAAATACACAGGTGAAGGTTTGCTGGTTTTAGCCAAATAACTCAACAGTGAGGGCAATGTTCTACTCTGAAACCCGACAAAATATGGATAAACAGCCAGTCCACTACTAAGACTTTAATACTGACAAAGCACTTTGGGAAGCCAAAATGTCTTACTAACGTCCACCGGTACCACAGGCTTTCCAGGGGAAAAGTTGCCTGTGACTTAATTATTGCTATTTAAAAAGAAGATTTTGGGAAAGGCATCTCCAGCCGCTGTGTTACTGCACGGAGGCTTTCTCTCTCGGCAGGGTAACAGAGACGGCAGCACTGCAAACTGGAAGCAGAACCGGCACGTTTCCAGTCCCTTGCCAGGTTCCCGCGCCCCGCTCATCGCAGGGCTGCCACCGCACAGGGTTGTCACCACGCAGGGCTGCCACCACCACCCACAGCAGGGCTGCCACCACCACCCACTGCAGGGCCACGAACCTGCTTGGCTTTTGCAGGAAGGTGGGGCTGTTTGGGCCAGCGCTGGTCAGGCTCAGGGGTGACGCGACAGAAGCAGTTGACCATCTGGTGTTTTCCGAGACCGTCCCCGCTTCCAGAAGAAGCCTTTGGGCCTGTGTCTGCACTGACCAGGAGCACCGACACCCCCCGGGCAGCTCGCAGCTCTCACCAGAACCCACGGGAGCAGGGTGCTCCACGCCATGGGCCACGGAAACAAAATACAGCTAAACTGCGCTTAAAAAAATGGTCTGATCTCGAAATTTGTTAACTCCGCCTGAAATTCGTAACTATAACTTTAGAAAAGGAGTATCAAAGATGCTTTAAAGGCTTTTAAAGACAAGGCCAGGTTGGATGAGGCTTGGAGCAACCCGGTCCAGTGGGAGGTGTCCCTGCCCAGGGCAGGGGATCGGAACGAGATGATCTTTAAGGTCCCTTCCAACCCAACCCATCCTACGATTCTACGAACTGTTAACAGGAAAGGCAGATTAACTGAACACGCTCAGACATAAAATTGTTCCAATACACTGGAAAAACGAAGGAAAAGAAAAAGATCATATTACTAAAAATGACAATATTGGTAATTATATCTGTTCAACAGACTTTTTGAGGACGTTTGTTTAGAATGTCTCTGGTCAGTGTGTGTGGTAATGCCAAGTCTATTTTTTCACAACTTGCAAAGCATTGCGCATGTGGAATGTTGCACTCATCATACCAGTTAAAATGAAACCAAGCCTCAGTTTACTTTAAGTAAGATTCCTTACTGGCTACACCAGGACACTCACACACCAAGAGCTGCAATTCAAACTAAGGAGGATTCCATTTCAGTTAAAAATAATAGTAATAAAAAAAAAATCAATAAACCGCAGATTTCTTTCGGCAGCAACCAAATTAAGACTCTCAGTCAGCATTACAACACTATTTTTTTCCAAATAAATACTAAATAGAATATACAATCACTGTCAAATGAAAGTGCTCAGGCCTTAAGCACTTGTGTGTCGGGGTGCGTGTGCATACGTAAAACATACACATGCACAAAATACGAAGAACACGAGCAATGTATTGCAATAATAGCTCTCTTCTTAAAGACAGATTTATGTAACAGTGCAAAACTCAAAGTTATCTTCACTGCTATTAAAAGCTCCCTAGTATCTCTAGGTGTCTGCCTTCACTAAATCCTGGAAACATTCTGCTCACATACTGAGTTTTAAGGAATGTGCAGCATGTGTCAACTTCAATACAAGCCGTGCAGTTCTTTAATTACCCCATTCACCCAGCAGCTGCTTTAACGAAGTATTTTTCTGAACATGTAAAAATGTAAAATACCCCCCAAAAATCAGTCATCTATGCGCAATGACTACTCAGCATCTAACAATAATGGATATACTGGAGGACAAAAACGTGAGTCATGCCAAGCCCATAATTCTCAGTGACTGACTGTAAAGCACTTCTAGTCGGCGCTAAGCTTTTAAAACTCTAACGCTAATCAATCGTAAACAAAGAAATAAAGACTTCATGGTTATTTTTAAAATCTTGAACGCTAACACACAACTTTAAATAATTTTTCTGCTTTTTCTGACTCACACTGCATTCTCCCTAGGTAAAACATGTACTTCTGCCTGAGAACAGGCTAGTACATACAAGTTAAAAAATAACACCACCTCTTTAAACACATGAGCTAATTAGCCCTGGTATTTTGGACTTCAGCGGTAACATATTGCTTGCCATGGAGCAGAAAACATCCCCGTTAGCCAAACCCAAGGGTGCGCAAGTGCAGACAACCTCTCCCCTTCTCCAAGCGCTTACGGCCCTGAGACTTTTCACGGTACAGGGGAGCCAACATCATCTCCCCAGGCTGGGGAGAACTCGGAAACATACGACTTGCACACATTTACTGCAACTTTGGCGACAGCACAGCAACAAAAAGCCCATTAATAAGAAAAAAGGCAGATAACCGGATGCGATCAACTCGGGATCCTTTTCTTGTCGCGTGTCAGTGAATGGGTGCCGGCTAACTCATCTTAGTAGAGAACAAACCTAATTTATACACAGCAGGATGCTGTCAGATTACTTTAAACCTAGTAATTATTTCTAGCAACAAGGCAACGTGACACTTGGTAGAAGTACACACTTTGTAGAAGACATTTGCTCGGAAACAAAATGTTCATGTGCTGTTTGATTAATTTGGTGGGGAGGACAGGAGGACAGATGAATGAAAGAAACCCACCTAAAGGCAACGAGACGCAACACCCTGCAGAAGCAAGCAGTCGGGGGAAAGAGGATCTTTGAAGGCAGCACGGTGCCTTAGGAGACAGAACCCTGCCAAATTAGTTGTTAAGCGATGCCCCCCCCATTTTTTTTTTTTTAAAGAGAAGCGTAAGTAACTTTTCAGTGGAAGCTGCTAGGCTGTGAAGAGATTTGTTACGCCGAGCTGCCTTCCGCCCTTCCAAGCCAAAAGGTCTAAGATGACCCAGTCTGACCCCAGGTGGAGCAAAAGCCGCAGAAGCCCATGAGGAATTCCTCTACCCCTCCCAGCCATTTGTTCAAGCATACACCCCTCCAAAAACATTGCATCCTCAGTCAAAATCTGCTATTCCCTTTCCAATCATTTCTAATGATTCATCGCTCTTATTAAAAGTTTGCACCTGAGAGTTTGTCGTTAACTGATTTTTATCTCTGTATATTGTCAACACATATTGCCTTGAAAATGTTTTGTTATGTCTGGAGTTTGAAAACAGTCATATAAAATCAACTGCCACGTTACAGATGTAAAGATTATTTTCAGGAATGCACATTTTATTCAACCAAGGTTGAAGTTAAAGGAGTTAGAAAGTAACCAAATAGAACCAGTTTAAAAGGTAAACTATGTTTTGTCCAACATATTTGTGGAGAACATACATAGAAATCATGTGTTTATAATAACAAACACATGATGACGCGTGGGATCCTGATAGATTCATACTGAATGCGGCAATCACCGAAGAGCCAGGAAGTCTAGTTGAAACCAACCTATTATTTGGAGTATTTATTAGGAAAAAAAAAAAGCTGTCTGCTCTGAAATTGTATTTTGTTTTCTTTTTAGCGCCACATAAACAGTATGACAGTCTTAACTCTAGTATTTGATCATTTTAAGTACTTGGATGTAAAATTTTACTCATCGGCACAACATATCCATGGCAGCACTCTACAGAAGACGTACGTGATTTCGCAATCCTGGTTTAACTATGTATCACCACTTAAGCAGGCAAAAAGAGTCTCAGGCAATCACAACCATTTCATTAAATATTTATATAATCTATAGAATACAGATCTGCACCGAGCAAGCATAGGCTAACAAGGGTAAGGACGGGTTTGATTGGAGAGGTCAACATTTTCTCAACATACAGCAGTACACAGCCAAGTTAACTCAAAACCTGGCAGAAAAGCAATAGGTTTCACAGTCTGTCACGTCGTAGCACATCTATTTTTTTCTTTTTTACATATAATTTTAAAATAATAGCAACTTCTAAGTTTGTGCACATTCCCAAATCTCTTTGTAAGCCTTAGTCCTAAGACCTGCTATACCTCAGGTCTTCATGTCCTCATTTTTCAGACCCACATTCAGGGAATGGCAGATGCGAGCTCTGGTCCAAAAGCACTGTGATATGGTAGCACTGGTGAGGATAAACCAGCCAGGATACTTTGTCTGCAAAGCAGCGCCTTCCCCTTATGGACCAGCTCCTTTCCAGGCACAAAACATGATTTTCCTCCCTTACATACGGCATGTAAGAGAGACCAGGACATGCTTCCTCCTTCTCCAGCCAGGGGCAGGTAAGAGACATCGGATGCGACGCCAGCTGAGCTGGAGGTTCAGTCCTTCCTGTAACTGAACCCAGTTCTTTTCATCTAGCAGAGTCCCAAGAGAAGACGCAAGAAGGGTTGCAGCTCTTGAGTTTCTCTTGTTCTTTGTATGCCCAAACCATCTGTGGGACAGCACCCACACTCCACAGCCTTCCCGCAAGAAGGAACGGTGTCAACAGAGCCATTTAGTGCCCTGTTTTCCCTCAACATGCCTTCCAGTCCTAGAGGCCAGCCCTACCATTCTAATTTTGGCATGGGGAAACATCAAGAGCTTCGATGCCTCACCAGACTCCAGCATTTGCCGATGCAACACCGGGCACAGAAGCAGCCGTGGACGGCGTGGCCTCTCCTGCTGGCGGTGTGCTCCCCTCTCCGCTACGGGCAGCTCAGGGCAGCCTGTGCCAAAGGCAGCGCTCCCGGGACAGGGGCCGGCTGAGGCAGCCGCTTTGATGAGCAAAGCAGGACAGCGTGTTCTCTAGGTAACGGAACCATTTGTACCATCCAGGCACCTTGACCAGATACGTTTTCCTGCAATAGGCGTCCTGTCACCTACACACACTCACAGCGGCGTGCGCAAGGAGTAAGTCAAAGAGCACAGCTTTATTTTATATCATCCAGTATGTCCCTGAAATGCGAATATCATACATGGCAGAACCGCACAGCTTTCTAGCACGTGCCATTTCTACCACACCTGAGACATGTAACTGCGTCTCTTGAAAAGACTACGCCACCACCAGCTCCTCAACAACCCTCCTGCCAACACACACACACACACACCACCCTCCCGGATACGCCGTCTGCGCAGCCGGTCTGTCCGTTCCCTGCCCTTTCAGCGGAATGACCCAGGGTGCCAGTTAACTCATCTTTGATAACACGACTAACCTCGGCTGAAGCAAGTCTGGGTGTGCTCAGGGAAACAGCCCGGTTTGCCTCCCTGGCAGGGGCAATAACCTGCCGGAGAGAGCGAGCGAGCAAGCGTGCACGAAGCCTCCTCCTTCAGCCAGCACAGCTGCTGACAAAGGAGGCTGCATCTCCTGCCTTCTCTGAAGTTAATCCCAGCAGTTTAAAGCAGACTTGTGAAAAAAACATGAATCTGAAGTTACTCTAAAATGCTACCCCAAGGACACATTAGTTCCACTAGAGTCGAAGTATAAGCCAGACGCAATAGGTCGAGTTCTAATCGAAGAGATTGCAGAGAAAGTAAGAGCTAATAATTCTTAATTTGGCATAACATGACATTCCCAACAGCTTCTGTCTCTCCTTCCAGTAATTGCGTCTTGGCAGTGTACATATTAAAAAAATCATAGCACAAAAGACAGTTTCTGTTGGGAAAAAAAAAGGCAAAAGAAAGCAAAAGCACCTTTCTTTGTAACAGTGTCATTCTGAAAACTGAAGACGCTTTCACTGAATGGAAAAATATGCCGATCAAAACACGAAAGGGACAAAACCTCATTCATTCCTTATTTGTTTAAGAATTACTAAAAAGAAACATTTTTGCAGGAGGCTAAGGCAACAGTAATTTAGACAACAATAAACTGAACATAGTAAGAATAACTATTCCATTGAATAAAAGAACTCTGTCAGGAAACTTTTCACATGGCATTCAACAGACATTCAAATAAATGAATGAAGTATGCAAGTTAAATTACTTCAAAAATAAAGACTTTCCAGCAGTTTACCATAATGACAACATTGTATAGAAAGATACAATAGCTCTTTGTAGCCTAAAAATTGTCAGGTTTATTTTACAAAGATGACTTCCAAAAGCATCTTGTCATGACAATCGAGTTTTGAGGAAAAAACAACCCGTCATTTGATAAATAGATGAAATTAACTGTCATTAAAACCACTTAAGCACTCCTCCTTCCTGTTATCCTTCTCATCTCGGCAGTAACTGATAAGAAGATTTCAGGGAGGCTCAGTCACTGATGGCAGGATCTAGAAAAGAAACAATTTTGCATACAGTTATCATTCGCATTCACAGCTTCTCGTTATTGTATTTCACTAACCTGCACTTAATTGGCTTCCTTCTGCCATTGGCATGAGCACAATGGTCCATCTACTTCATACTAATCACCACTCGCTGCTGCAGTTACACCTTAAACCATGAAAATACTGTAGCAGCTGCATCCTCTCGCTTTAGGAGTGCGTACAAATGTAACGTTAACAAGGTCCTGTTATCCACCAGCTATGGACTGCGAATCCCAGCCAGTGCATTAGCCAGCAGAAATCAGACATTGCTCATTATCGTGTAGCTCATTACTTAGGGGACAGGGGTGAACCTGAAACGGGTAGACTTCTCTGTAGCTTCTGGGAAATATACCACACACCCACAGAAACATGCCACCAAAATAAGCGAAGGACCAGATACAACAGTTACAACAGAATTAGTGAAGAAGAAAGCTATAACTGCATGTTTTCCCAAAACCCGTTATCCAAGATGTTGTTTGGCTAAGCAAGCAGCTTCTTTAAGAGGAAAGGAGGGCATGGATTGGCCAAAGAAAAAGACCTGAGCCTTGCCTAGCCAGGCACATCCGCACATCCCTGGAAGGCTGTGTGCATGGCAACCCCACCTCCAACGCACAATAATTAATTGCAGTCCCGCGTTAAAGCTATCATGGCACACCTCCACCTTGGCAGATGTCTAGCTGGCTTTCATCTTTCCCATCTTCCACGTGCCAGGTTCCTCACACCAACTGGCCCTCAGTGACAGCTGAGTTTTTAAATGCCATATACACCCCAATGCAAATGGGGTTTGCCCTTTCTTCCACCTTCGCTAGACTATTCGCTGGCATTTAGCCGCTACACTGACGTAACAACGCCACCTTCTTCTACTGCACTGCAGCTGGACATCTACTGGTGCGACAACGGGAAGTGAGGGTCTTCACTCCTGCAGGAACGTAGCTGCCTTTTTGGTTAGCAACTTGCATCCCTTTTCATGCCGAGGACAGAGCATATGGTCCTTCGAAGGGACATCAAAATAAATATGACAGGTCAGTGCAATCATCCTGCTGAATGAATTCAAATGATGCCATATCTAAAATGAAATGTGTGCACATAATAAAGATTCAAATGACAAAAAAAAAAGATCCTCTATCCTTTATCCCTCTCTGAATTATTTATGAATTCTGCAACTCCAGCTGTTGCCACCAGCCCAAGGACATCACTTCATTTTGGGAATGACACTTCATATTAAAAGATAAGTTAACAAAACAAACCAAAGAAAGGACAGCATGGACCATCCTTCAAAGGCCACAGCAAAGCATAATACAGGTTTTCCCAGGGTTTACAAAGGAAAATCATCAACAACCGATTCAGTTCATGTTTCTCAACTTGTTTCCGTAATTCCAGATGCAGATTTCAACACTCGTGCGTTAAGTCAGCCCATGCCTTTTTAACCACTGCAGTTAGGGAAGACTCTCAAAGCGTCCTGGATCCTCCCCATATATTTTTAGGGTTATCTCCTCTAACAGTTCACTGTGAACCACATGCCACCGTATCAAAGATGTGATACTACCGGTACTCAAATTAGCGAAAGCTTTGAGTACACAATAGGATCATTCCAAGAAAATTGAAATATTTTGCACATATGGAATTGCTTTTGATAAAAGCAATTATTTGCTCATAAATTAAAACAAAAAGAAACAGTACCTTCAACATGTGTAGTTTAGGGCACAAAGAATTGGTTTCAACTAACCATGACATTTAGATTAGCAAATTCTACATAGCACTGTCTGCCCACTTACAGACTGCTCTGATTCAGGTTCCATCACATCTTAGTTCTTAGATTTCCAACAAACAAATTTGGGGGGGGAAAGGCTTAGCCAGTAAGCGTGATTTCCATTGCCTACGTTTACATGCCCTCCCCCTTCCACCACCTAAAACAAGTTCATAGTTCATCTGTAAAGCAGAGAAGACAGGGGTGGAATAAATAGGAATAGGAAAAAAAAAAAAAAAAAGAAAAAAAATCAACCACTGAGTTTGGTTGCCACCTTATTCATAGTGGAATCTGAAAATTAAATAGGTATAGAGATCCGAACTGTTACACAAAAACACCCACACCATTAACACTGCGCCACCTTCCCACTACAAGAACATACTGAGTCACTGTCCTCATGTTAGGCCTGAAATAAACCGAAATGGGTCAAAATTTGCAGGTTCCCAAGTGCGAAGGGACATAATGACCCTTAAATGTTAGCCCCTCATGGTTTACCAACAGCATCTTCACCACCACAAAGGAGATTACTCTGTTCTTACTCATGACCTTCACTTCACAGTGTTTTCTGCTTTTACTTTCACCTAACTGAAGAGCAATTAGGTTTCTATTCTGCTCCTAGGAGATCCTAAGTGCCACAAGAACTTTTAACTCATTAATGATTTGGGGTGGTTGTTTGTTTTGGGTTTGTTTTTCTCCTCCATAGCTACCTGAAAGTGGCCTAGCCCTTGTCGCAGTTCTAACACTAACAGGAGACGCGTGAACGAAGCGCAAAGCTTCCAAGGTACCATCACCAGAAAGCTCTGCTATCACCCACAAAGCTTGCAAGCCATTTTGGCAGGTTCCCGCGGCTGAGAACGCACCGTTTGTCACCAGCGATAGCACACAGGCCAGGCGGGAACCAGAACATCAGGCAGGAGGGTGTTTAATAAGCAAGCTCGTCTTTGGGAAAGGCAGCAAAGCCAGAGCTGTTACCTGTCTGGCAAGTGAAACAAGCCGACGGCTTGCGAGCAGAGCCCGCTGCGGTTCAGCTGTCAGCAGCACCTCCAGCAGTATCCGCTTTTATTCCGTTTGGTACCACTGAGCTCACGCCGCGTTATTCAGCAAAAGGAGATGTAGCTAAAACAAACGTTTATTTGCCCTTCAGTCTGCACCAGAGCTGGCAGCCAGCCCTGAACAGCCTCCCTCTTCCTCGCTACTGCGGGAAAGCTACGGAACGAGGACCTTCCCTTCCCATCTCCTGCTGCCGGCCACAGAAACAAAAGGTACAAACAGAGAGAGCAGGCAGTGAACGCGGGATGTGTAAAATACCGCTGAGCACTTAAATGTTACCCTTTGAACCTTCATTTCAAAGAGCCTCAAATTCTCCAGTCGTCACTGCTTTATATCTGAAGTTATTACTGCCTCACCATTACCGATTCTCCAAAATTTTGGAAACCCCAGGTGTTACGCACAAACCCTCTCAAAACCACAATTATTTACGGTTGTAACCCATTGAAATGTACATCACGTTACTTTCTTCTGAAAATTAAAAAAAAAAACAGGAACATAGCTCACATTCCAGGGTTGCCATTTAACTCTCGGTGCCACAGGTTCTCAAGTGCCTCCTGAAATACTTTTTAGCTGTACAAAAGGAATGACATTTGGAAAAAAATCACCTGTGGGCTGATAGGAAAACATCCTTCTGAAGATTTTCACGAGCTAGTTGGATGCAACTGAAGTCAGTCCTCAGAAAATAAGGAAAGTCGTCTTCATGCCCAAACACGCTCACTAAATGCTTCTGGCTATGACATTATTTCATAATTGACACACTGTACACAAACACCTCAAGAAAATATCTTTTTGCTTATGTCTGGATTACATGGCTATTTATACCCAGTGCTTTTGCAGAGCCTTCCCAACGTTGCACAATGCTCTCGAATACAAATGACAAATCGATCCTTTCAGATGATAATTTTTTTTTTAGCGTTCGATATTTTTAATGTTAAAAAAAATTGGACCTCAACATGGTCTTTAATCTAATCCTTCCCCTGAACAATTGAAGTACATCCGTATTAATCTGTTAGATGCTTTTCCACACCACACCTATGGCACTGCATAAATTACTGTAATTTAAATGAATTACTGCTTGAAAATTCTCATTTGGTAAGAAACATGCAGTGTTACAAGGCAGTGGAAAGAAAAATGTGCATTACGGTAACTAAGTTTTATAACGTAGTATATCTAGGTTCTCATAAACCAGCTATTCTAAATTGTTAAAGGACAAGAACATTAGACCCATCACATAGAACACACATCAATATGTCCAAGAAGTCAATAACATGAAATTAAATCTGCAGTTTATTTAGATACATTTCCATGGCCATATATGCAGAACCCACTTTAAAAATGCCATTAGGCTTGCTGAAGAATATTATTGCAAAAGACATTAACACCAATAGTAATTCTATCTCTGCCCTGGATAACTTGCATTTTTCTCTTTAAATGTCTGATCTGCTGAAGCATAGTGAAGAAAAAGAACTTGGGGGAAAAAAAGAAAAGAAACCCAAAACCAAACAACAGAAAAAAACCCCAAGTTCTTTTGTTACATTATTCTGCGTATTACTACTGTTTAAGGATGACTTGTTTAAGACTGCACATTTCAACTACCTAACAGTAAAGAATGAAAAGGTTCTTGCTACAAGCTAAAAAGAAAGTCTTTACCATGCTCCTTGAAGAGCTCATTTTCACATTACTCAGGCTTCATTATGCTGAATCAATATTCGTTTAGTCACTGGGGTTATTGACATATTTTAAAATAAAAGTATACCCTTCAGCTACTGCACTCATTACGGGTAATTTGTCTTGTCAGGGAGCAGGGAATATTATCCCAGTCTTTCAGGGGCTGACAGCCCATGGAAATACCTCCCCTTGGTTACAACTGTAAATAATTTTAAGGTAAAATATTGAAAAATCAATGACTGTTTCCTGCAATCTGTCACAAACAAATCAATCATAATCTGCACAGCCAGAGAGTATGATTTGAAGGAGATGAGAGCAGATGTAATTCTTGGCTGGAATCTCTCATTTCAAAATCACTTCACATAATGGTGTCATCATTTAAACACTTAGCAGTCACTGCAACTGCCACTCATAACATCTAGTTGGACAAAACCGCAAGGAAGAGGAGGAGAAATGCCATTGCTGTTATGTAAACAAACACTTTATTTAAACGGTTGCAAGACCAGCAAATTTCAGAGATGGAACAGTTAGGCTTGTCTCTCCATGAAAGTCCAAGACACCTTTTCTCCCCTCAATGGAAGATTATCTATAAACTAGCCTCTCCCAAAGCGCTTTAGAACCAAACTAGCCTTCACAAAAGGTGAGCAATGATATCTGGTACTAAAACTATTTCTAAAAATGTTTCAATTTCATTCACTCCAAATTGCTTGTAACAGAATTACACATCAAATTCTCGAGAGATTAAGAAAGGAGAATTGTCTGAAGTGCCTTTGTCTTTTTAAGAGCAATACGGATTTCAATGCTTCTTTGTCCTCTGCATATTACATTTCACATCTAATTTTCATTAAGCACACACCGACTCAACTTTGGTGTAGGTAACCACTGCAGAGTACAGGGAAAAGAAAGTCATAACCTACGCAAATTAATTGATAATATATTTTCAACTTGCACTCAAAGAGATTAACTGTTGTATATGGAATTACATTTGTATAAAGGATCAATTTATACATAAAGAATTAACTACTGTGCAGTCAAAACGCTATAAACTGATCTTTGTAAGTGTGAATCATTTGTGTAAAACTGATCTATTTTTATAGAGTAACACTAATGCTTGGACTGAAATTATTTCCTCATTTGTCCCCCCCCTCACCCCAGACTACATTTTCAGCCTGACACTACGGTGTCCGAGAGACAAAAAGCAGCAGACAGGATGAAATTGTTGTGCAACCGCAACCATGGGCCAAAGCACGCGTTCCTCGAGCAAACAAAATTCGCAAATGCTCATGGAGTGTTTCACTCTGGATTCTATAATTTGAGCTCTTAATCTTTAGTGTGCAGAGCCCGTTATCACATATTCATTTTAATCACATTAACCTCACCAACTCATATTTCTGAGTATTTATCTCACAACTGTGAGACTAAGAAAAAAAATGCAATCAAAAAGATGAAATTATTTTCTCTTTTCTTGCAAAAAAAAAATAAATCCCTTAATACTGTTTTTAAAAAATGAAAGAATAGGGTGTATTGTACATCTAAGTAAACCTCTCCAAGGTTTGCCTTCCTTTAAAGCAGGCTTTAAGTCTCTTTATCTTCTACAGGGAAAATACACATCTCTAACTCTTTACTGATACGCATCAAAACCACTATTGTTTGTAGCAGCTGGACAGATTCTCTTTCTTAGCAAAATAAACTATTAAAAAAAAAAAAAAAGAAACTGAAGTCTTAGCCCAGAAGAAACAGTTACTGCCTTAGAGGCTAACTAAGTGCAGGGAAACTGCAAATACAAGCCATGAAGTGAAGCAGCTTATCCTGGGGAAAGGCCACTCTATTGTGAAAGCAAGCAGGAGGAGGCAGAGGGTGAGCAATCGCTAAAAACAAGAGTAGCTTCTAGAAATGAGTTGCAGCACCTCACTTTTTCCCTGGATGAGATCTATAATGAAGCTATCCGATAGAGAGACAGCCTCAGGCTCATCAGCCCTTTTAAATCTCCTCACTGGCCAACCGATGCTCAGAGAGGGAAGACCCAGCTTACCACATTAAGCCATTCCGGGAGGGAGAAGCGCTGTGCCCTGCCGAACACGTCGGCATCTTTCCCCACTGCCATCCCCCTGGGCCAGGTTGCTATTTCTCATGACAATCACCTAATTAGGTGGGTCAAGAATCACAGAAGAGATCCATTATTCCTGTGTGCCAGATCTCCTATTTGTAACAATGAAGACAACAACTCTTCCCTTCCATTGCAAGGCACTTAATAAACGTTAATAATAATTAAGTCAGTCCCATCTCCCAGATAACACTGTCAGACCTTTTCTTGCAACATTTGAGAACTATTCGGCTCAGGAAGGAGCTCCCACGAGTTTCAGACAGAAAAAGACTGGCAAATTCCATCCTTGGATGCAAGAGGTCACAGAGGGCTGTGCCACAGCAGACATTTTGCAATGGCTGCCCAACAAGGGAAGCCCCAAGAAGAAAGGGCAGCACATGCTGTGGCACTACAGATGTTTATGGAGAGTTTGTGGGTCAGCACGAGTGCTGGTTTTTGCTGGACAAAGCATTAAGATGCTGTAACAGCTGAGGGGACTGCAAAGTCTTTCTGGTTAAGAAGTTGAACTAGCTTCAATTTCTTGAATAAAAAGGTACTTTTCTTCACTGCATCCTTCTCAAGAAGCGTAAGAACTACAGGTTATGAAAGAGCTGAAAAAAGAATAGACACTGGCTTAAAAAACCCTCATAACTAGTAGTATTTCTTCTAGTACCCACCTTTTTGGTTTACTGCTCTCCTTCATAATGTTCATTTAAGCCACTAGTGTATGTTCATTTATTTAATGCAGCTCCACATGATCACTGAACAATAAAGCAGCGCAATATTATATCATGCTGTATTACTCGTATTACACTATTATCAATACTCTACCTAATGAAGTTTATAAAGTCTCCATGTTTGGAGAATCCTGCTTTGAAACAGCTCCTGCCTTCCAGCTCTGTTCTTCCCTTCTTCAGCACTGCTTAGGCCAGTCCCCCTGAGCTCATCTGGAGAGGAAAAAAAAAAAAAAAAAAAAAAAAAAAAAAAGAGCATATTTATTACAATGCTGGTCATCTGCACCATGTGATTTTCTTTACAGAAACAGGGCTGAAGCTAATGTATCTGCAAACATTAATTCTGCATTTTTGTAGAGACAGTACCACAAAAAAAAGTGCCACCACTGTAATGCCTCACTTAATGATTCATAACATACACAACACAAATTACTTACCGCTAACTCTGAACAGGACTTAATACGGTTAAAAAGAGCTGCAAGCCCAGACACATTCGGGCTTTGTATGAGGTCTCTTCCTGTTCTCAGGCGGGTACGGGGTAGGTCGGGCTGTTGCATTTGTTCTCCTCATCACGGACCTCACTGCTTCTGCTCTTGGGCGCATTCTATAACGGCAAAAAGCGGACAAACGGAGAATGGGGTAGTGGAACAAAAATACAGTATTTGTCACTAATTTAGACAGCAGGTTTCTCTTACAAACAAGGATTGCAGACTGAAAGATACAAGCGTTTCTTCACCCGCTGATCACGCACGTTTGTTAAATCCCACAGACACTATGTTAGTACCGCATCTCACCGGACGGCATTCAGTTCTGCATTTTTTAAGAGGCATACCATAAACAGGTGCCTGTGGAAATCAAAGATCTGTGGAATATGGAAATTTAATGGCATTTAGCGAATGAATCAGTAATAGCATTAATAACTTGCTTTTGCTCCAAAGCACAACAGTCTAATAAATTAAATGAGTACGGGCACCAACTTAAATGTGAACGTTTCAGAGAAAAGCAGAGGGTTGCAGTTAGGTAAAGAGAGGCACAGAGGTTATGTGAGCAAATCTAGGTCATAGGATGTGCCAGAAACTGAATGAGAAAAGAAGGATTCAAAGCTCCCCGTCCTTTCCCTACTACCAAGTCCTGCCATCACCTCCTCAGCCAGTACAAAAGCCCCTCAGCCGTTCTGCGGCCTCCTCTCGGGCAACTCCTCGGGTGACCTCAGTGTAAGTTTTACGTAGGGCCACAGCAGCACCGTTTATACCACAGAGATTATCAGCTGAATTTCAACTGAAGCAAGAAATTAAATACCGAAATGAACTTAAGAAACAGCAAAGAGCAAAAAATACCTTAAAAATAACTTTTGAAACCTAGGCTCTGTCCGCTTCCCAAGAGACATTCATGGACCCTAATGCCTGGAAAAGCTGGGAGAGGGTAAGGTCCTTCCTAGGCAAGAGCCAGGAAGTCTGCACAAAGTAATTCTTGCACCGTTAATATCATAAAGAAGTTGTAGGCACCTTTTTATAATGACAGACTATTCTTAATAAAAGCTTCAAGCAGGTTTTATAGCTGCATATTATCCAATGAAACCAGTAATAAACAGCACTGTAGCATTATTTAGTGCAACTCCAATACGCCAAGAGTCGCAACCTCAGTTTTATTTATCACACAGGCTAAAATGTTAGTTCTTGGTTTTACAGTAGCAGCCAAGCCTGTAGCTATTTCATCCCAGCACACTGCCATATGGATATTGATACTTTGCTACGGGATATGAAAGAAGAGCATAGTTACCTAATACAGCTTAATTGAAAACAGAGGACCTACATGTTATACCATGCATTATTCTATACAAAATTAAATTTGAAGGGCATGAAAAGTTCTGTAGAAGTCAGCAGAGAATATTTCAGAGGTAAATGCTGGGTTGTCAATCTGCAATAGAAATGCTGAGACATACTGCAAAAAAGATGTGCGTATGAAAAGAAAAGGCTAGTTTTCGCTCTGTGGCGGAAAAAAAAAGAGCTCAGGAAGATGCATCTCCTTTGGGAAGAGCAGGAGAGTGATCAGTCACAAGTTTATTAGTACAGCAAAGTCTCTGTTACAGTGATCCGCATTCACCTTGAAAGATCCGACCCGCTTGCTTTTTTCCCCACTCAAACAATGATTTATATTTAAAAAAAAAAAATAAAAAAATCTGGCTCTACCAATATGTTCACTTTAATCTGCAGAAAACAGCTTCAAGAATCGTTTGCATCCGCATTATCCACAGTAAGGAACAGAAACTAAAAAGCTCTAATATTAACAAAAATCAGCAATTATGAACAGTTAAAAAGAACCCTTTGGACGTAAGGCTAGAAAGGCTAGCTGGCTTTATGTTTCTCCTCAGAGAGGTAATGCCGAGGCGTTGCAAATACTGGTCGTCAGGACTGCAAACATGGGTGAGTGAAGCAGATAAAACACAAACCCTTTTGAACACGACACTGCTATTAAAAGTCACCCACCTCTAACACCCACACCGGAGGCCAGATTCCAGCTACGGGAGCTCTCCCCACACTGCAGCACCTGCCATCAAAAGGGAATTTGCCACCGTATGGAAAGCTACACGCACATGCACGTCCAGTAAAACGGCTCGGGGAGCCACAGCCATCCTTCCTGCTGAAGCTCTCCTCTTTCACAATAAGGAGCCAACTAACAGTAGATGTGGCTTGCTTTAAGTAAAAAAACTTGTTTAGACATGAAAGAGAGCAGTTTTTCATTTTTTCCACTAAAGTCAACCATTAGGCGACTCTATTTTCTGCATATGCCCATGGAACTGTAAGCAAAATAAACTTAAAGACATTCTTAACTTAGTCTGTGTTATGCCAACAAAATCAAGCAAATCGTGCTATTTAACTTAATAACAGGAAACTTCAAGGAAAGTGAAACACAGTTTCAGGTTCTCCCATGCTACTGTCAAGATCTTTGGAGTTACGTGTTCAATACAATAACTACGTGCTTAAAAGGCTTGCCAGCTGCGCTTCTGTGTATGCTTTTATTCCACATACTAAACAGGTTTGCTGACGCAATTTGAAAAAAAGGACTGAGACCGATAATCAGGTTTCTTTTAGCAGACAAAAAGTGATTTTACACAGAAAGGCTTGGCGAGAAAAACAAAAGTCTACTTAAGCTACCGAATACCCAATTGCTAGACACAGGGAAGAAGAGTTATTCTCCGTGTCGGCGAGTTTACACCTCGCTCTCAGACCGCAAACGCAGAGAGCGCTAACAAGTAGAGTCTCGGGCAAAGTAAGCGCAGGCAGCAGAAACAACAGAGAAGTTACGGGCGCCCTGCAGAGCTCTTCCGAGATCATTCACCCCGGCCAAGAGCCACCAGGCACTGCCACTGCAAGCAGGGACCCTCTAACTCCCAGCACCTCATCCCAGGGAAGCCAGCAGCAGCTCCCACATGAGTTAGGTATCTGCAGGAAAGCACTCCTAAGTTTTACTGCCGACGCGTCAGCCAATACTTTAGATGCATTGTTTTTGCTCTCGCTCAGCTAATAATGTATTGATTAACATAGAAAAACACAAGCCCCTCCCTCCTCCTTGCATGCTGATTAGTTTTGCTTCCATGGTAGTGCAAAGGTGAGGAAAGGAAATTTTCTTCTCTTCATGCTTAATTAAAAAGATAAATATTATTCTTTTTTTTTTCCGTTATTAGTATGAGTCATTAGTACTTTTAAATACACTGTATAAAACATCTTTTAGCAGATGTTCCCAGCAGCAATTTCCACTGCCATCTGAGTCTTCGCATTTTGTTTATATGGACAGCTTTAGACAGAACGGAGAGTAACGGGGGGCAGAAGGGGACTTTTTTAAACTTTATTTTATTTTTAAAGAGGATTCCCTTTGACATAACATACAGATCTCTTAGTAATCTCTTCCCAAATTT
Source organism: Chionis minor (assembly GCA_013398295.1). Lineage (NCBI taxonomy): Eukaryota > Metazoa > Chordata > Aves > Charadriiformes > Chionidae > Chionis > Chionis minor. The sequence continues at coordinate 428,097 of VZSF01007133.1, forward strand.
AAGCGGAGAAACAAATTATTCAATAAGTGTCTAAGGTCAGGTATTCTGATAAAGAAATATCATAAAGGTTTTGAGAAAACAGCCGCCTCCTCATCTACCCCTGTAAAAAGAAAAAAAAAAAAAAAGTTGAAATGATCTCCTAATGCATCTCCCTTCATAATTCATGCCGAAAGATGACATTTTCTCAGGATCTTAATTAAGATAATGATGAACACCTGTGTCGGCATTCTTTGGCAAGACAGCATTATCCATCATAATCTTTTAAGTACTCTCAAAAAAACCCAACAAAATCGTATGACGGAACCAATCTGTTGCCTCTCCTTGCACTAAGTTTTACATCTCAGACACACACAAGAACGATTAGATCTTTAAAGACTGCAATAAAAGCAGGATCGTTAGATTTTAAAGTTTCAACAGAAAGTAGCTATTAAAGTAATTAAATTAAGGTGTATCGTATCCAAGATACCCAAGCTTAACTCCATCCACTACAAGCCACCTGCAACCAAACCACTTAGTTAAAGCCTACCAGTGGCTGCACTTTTAAAATACCCTGCTGTTATTTTCAAGATCACCCTGCCCCTTTCCCCCCCTCCCAGAAAGAAAATACTCACAGCTGATCCCTATTATATGTTCATGCACTAATTTATCAAGCTATTTTACACTGTACCACGTATGTTTGCACACTCTAAATGAAATTATGCAAATGAAACCAGTGTAGAAAAACGAATATGCAAGTTCAAATATTGCTACATTTTGGGTCACTACAGTTTGTGCAGTCATCGCAAATCCAAGTTCCCCTCATGACAAAAACCCTACTGGAGCCCAACAACTAAAGTAAACAAACCCCATTCTAAACAGCTTTGCAGGTTCAGCCCACCAAACTGAAGGCTATAAAATTAGTAACTTTAATTATTTCTTTATACAAGCTGAATTTAAATTCATCAATCTCTAATTTAAATGAAATGAAGAGCGTACAGCCAGTAAGTAAGAATTGAATGGTAAATGTTTCTTCCATTGCATTAAGTTTAGTTTCCAGGAAATTATTACAAAAATATATAAAGTACGGAATTTTAACATCATTTCACTGGCAGCTGCAAAGCAAACACTTGATACCAAGAACTTATTCATACCTTCAAATGTACATACCTCCAGTGAAAATGAAGAGAAGCAAATGTATCCTCAAGCCCCCCCATTTGTTAGTAAAACTGACAGAGCTACATAAATGAGAGTCGTGAAACAAACTTCCCATTTCCCTTTAATCAAAGAGCAGCAAAGCAGATTAGTCTTAGGCTTTCACATTTTAATATGCTTCTATCGGAGGAAAAAGTTGCTGTGACTAGTCATTCAGTAGAGCTATCAGTGTGCAAATAAAGCAGAAAATAGAGACATCCTTAAGAAATGAGTCTCAAATTTGATATAAAGCGAAGGTGACAACCACAGCAATAGAACTATAAACTAAATGTTTCAATATCTCAAAGAATTATCTACAGTTCTTTTAAAACTGCACAGAATAATAGTGGCATAATGTAGTGAGAATGTCGGTTTGATAGACACTTAGAATCCTAGTGGCATAAGAGTCCTATCGCTACCGGTTATTAATCAGCTCTAGTATTATGTTGCAATGCATGAAAGTATGCACGAACTCACCAGTTTCCAAAATGTACGCCTACAGAAGCAAGATTAGTAGAACATCAGAAATAAAGAGGGTAATTTTACATGACATTAACCTTACCTCCTCCTCAAGGAAGTCAGATGCCATGAGAAGATGGTTAAAACTTCTGCTTCTCCCTACAAAGAAACGGGCAAAGAAAAGCAGTTACTCTTTCTACTCGCGTTTAAAATGAACGTTAAATACATAAAACTTTACCAGATGCTCTCTCACTCCTGGAACAAGGGGTAGCGTCGGAGGATTATGACTGAGGTGCTTTTGAGTGGGGGGGTGGGGGCAAAAAAAGCCCCGCGTTGCTTTAGTAAAGCGATAGGTAAAGTGAAGGCAGGGACCCCCGCCGGTGACACGGCGCAGCTGAAAACTGATGAAAGTGCACACCTGTGTGGATTGAGCATGTAAGAGAGCGCGCCAGCCCGCCGCGCACCCTGCCCGCTCACCGGCGGGTTTCACAGAGACGGAACACCGCACGCTTCCACATTAACATAATAATTAAAAAAAAAATTAAAAAAA
>VZSF01007135.1:7145-101519 GCA_013398295.1 Chionis minor
GTTATTTTATTTTTTCTTTTCTTTTTTTTTTTTTTTTGGCTTTTTTCCCCTCCCCTCCCAGGGCCCGGAGCGGGATCCCGCGCCCCTGGAACTGCGATGCCAACCGAGGTCCGGCGGGCGGTGGGAGCGCACGCCATGCCCGACCGGCGCTCCCCGCTCAGCCCGCGGCTCGGCGGCGCGGGGCCCCAGTACCTGCGGCGGCAGGCGGAGGCCCGCAGCCCGGGCAGGAAGAGCGCGGTGGAGAGGCTGGCGGCCGATAAGGCCAAGTACGTGAAGAGCCAGCAGGTGATCAGCAGCCAGCAGCGGCCCGTCCTCCTGCTGAGCTCGGCCTCGGAGAGCAGCGGCGAGACCTGCTCGGTGGAGGGCGGGAGGAGCAGCGGGGACCCGGGCGGAGGGAAGCCCCCGGAGCCGGGGAAGGCGGTGTGCGCCTGCCGTGCCACCCTGCCGCACGGCCCCCCCATAGCCAGGCGCAGCACCCCCCGGAGGCAGATGCGGCCGGATTCCCTGGTGATTTACCGCCAGAAGTGCGAGTTTGGGAGAGGTCAGAGCCAGGACAGCTCACGGGGGAGCTTGGTGAGGAGGATCTTCCAAGGGTCTGTGAAGGAGAAGCAGCTGGCTTCCCCGGCCATGCCCAGAGTCATGGAGGACGCCGCAGCCACCGAGAGCAAGGAGCCTCCCGCAGCAAAACACAGGGACCGTGAGCCGAGGGACCGTGGAGCGGAGGGCACCGCCGCTGCGAGCACCGAAGCCCCAGGGGTATGTACAAAAGAGCATGAGAGACCCTCAAAACTGAGTATACCTCCTGAGGAGGTCAAGGAGGTGAAGAGGAGAGGTCTCCATCGCTCCCAGTCGGACATCAGCTCTCGCTTCTCCAAGTCCTTCTCCGAGTTTGATACGTTCTTCAAGTACTGCGGCCTGGAGCAGGAGGTCATCGAGGATCTCGGGAGAGAGAACTTCTCCGTGGTGTCCGACAACGTCTCCTTCAAGATCCGCAGCATCAGCGTGGCAACGTCCGAGAGCGACTTCACGAGGCACAGTGGGGACGAGGGGCTACTGGAGGATGAACTCACAGAGCAGGTCCCCAGCAGCACCTCCGTGATCGAGCGCAACGCTCGGATAATCAAATGGCTGTACACGTGTAAGAAAGCCAAGGAGACTAACAAGATGATGCAGGAACTGGCATGATGGCTTCTTTTCAGCCTGCGTTGCAGCCTGGTGAACTCAAGGTGTGTGCAAAGCCTCGCCCTGTCGATTTATGTATTTCTCTTTCCTCTTTAGCGAGCGGTTGACTGTTCTTAGTTTATTTTAGTCTTCTCATGAAGGGCAGAAGGCAAACGTATTTTGTATACTACGTGTTCAAGTATGGCCTTTTTGCAAAGCAGAAACCCCGGTCGTTACAAACCCCAAAGTACAAACAAACCAATGCGTAAAGCTTGCCAGATTTAGATAAGACCCCCCCACGTGAAATTAGAGTCAGCGTCTGTGAGGGATGTCTGTCCTTTGCAGATTACTGCTTTGTAAATATCTTGGTTTCTCGCATTTCTGCTCTACTAAATGCTAGGGGAAAAAACTTAGAAAAGTATTCAACCCTTAATTACAGTTGCTTAGATAACAGGCTGAACTGAAACTAATTAGAAGTGCACTGTATTTATACTGTGCTGGTAGAGCTTCTCCTTTCTTTCTCTCCCTCAGTTTCTCACCGTTCCCCTTTTGCTTATACGTAGGCACCCCCAAATATCAGGAAAGCAAAGCTGAGTCAATGCTCCTGCTAGCAGTCTTATTTCCATCCCCAGCTGGCTGTTGGGACCATAAAAGCTTGCTCCAGGTGACCCCCTTGCATTTCACAGGCTTTCACAGTTTCCTGTCCTGTTTGACTGCAGTGGATTTGGGTCCTCTCAAGTGGATTTTGCCGTGCGGTTTGGCACCGGTAGCTGGAAATCAGTTGTGCGGTTTTCCTTGGTTAGAAGGGCACTTTACAGTTTTCAGCTAAAGATAATTAGTGCAAATGTGTGGCATCTAGGCTTGGAAATCAATTACTTCACAGACAGAAGCAGAAGAAATTTAGCCCTGGTAAAAGCCAATATCAAGGTTTTAATAAAACCTGTATTTATTTTGCATTGGATCTCCTGAAAAGAACTGTATTCCTGAGGCCTTTGGTATTGATGATCTAGTAGATAGCAGTTTTTTCTCCTTGCAGTATGTGAAGCCCTTAGGATAAGTACTGCAGCTTACAGTGTGGTATTTAAAAATTGCATGAGCAGATCTTGATATGGAGGATTACACGTATATTTTCTGACAGTTCGTAATTGGTGCGTGAGAAGAACATCGTATAGTGTAGATACAGCTGTTGATAGAGAGTGTGGGCCTCACGAATGTGGAGAAATGTAGTGCTTGAGCCTCTTCCCTACCTAGATGTGGGGCGGTTGCTCCCAATTCCTTTAATCGTATAATGCAAATATTAATTTACTTACTTGAAATCAGTTTTAAATATGTGAAATTTAGATCACTTTTAAAATGTGGGGTTTTCTCAAAAGCTTATTTTCTTCCTGCTAGTTGAGGGAGGAGGAAGGGAGAGAGAGACCAAGCCATTTTCACACAAACATTTCAAGCCCACGTAGATAAGAACGATTGTCAGGTATCTAGCTGACAACTTAAAGAAGTGTTGTTATGTGACAGATCCTTTCCCAAATTACCTTAGAGAGAAGAAGGGGCTCTCCTGAGCTAATCGTTTCTCTTTGCTCATCCTCCTGTGATAAAAGGCAAGGGAGATACATGAACCAAAATTATGGTGATGACGGTTTGTAAAGCTCGTTGCAGCTGCTGGCCTTGCTAAATGCAGAGGATGGGAAGCACATTTCATTGCAAGCAGGAGCCATGTAACAGAACCAACCACATTTCCATGAAGGAAAACAAAAGCGAACAGCTCCTGGATGCCCTTGCTGGGGGTAGGGTCCAGGGCCAGAACCATGGTTGTCACCGCAGAGCCTGCTCTGCGGTGGCCCTTTCCCCATGCATTTGCACAGTACTAAGCATGTCCAGTGCCGCAGCTGAGGCAGGAGATGCTGCTGACCACCCCAGGGAACATGCAATCTGCAGAGGCGAAGGGCAGGAGGCACTTCACCAGGGCAAAGGCAAGGGCAGGAGCGGGGAAGCTGGGCCTGTGTAACCTCACATGGTCTTGGTCAATGGCCTTTTGTTTTTCAACATCTGAGACAAAATGACAATTCATAGCACATAGCCCTACAGGATGGTGAAAGAACCTCCGTGAAGTAAATAGCAAGTTTATTCAAGTACGTGGTCATTTTGCAATAATTTTAATACCTAGAACAAGGGAGTGCTTTCCACTGGCAGCAATTTCCTTTGGCAACAAAATTTTTGGCTGCCGAGGGGACCCTGGTCCATAAAGTCCATATTATAAACCTAGTTTTCACAGAATCACAGAATCTTAGAAGTTGGAAGGGACCTCTGGAAATCATCTGGTCCAACCCCCCTGCCAGAGCAGGTCCACCTACAGCAGGTTGCACAGGATGGCGTCCAGGCAGGTTTGGAACGTCTCCAGAGTCAGAGACTCCACCACCTCTCTGGGCAGCCTGTGCCAGTGCTCTGCCACCCTCAAAGGAAAGAAGTTTCTCCTCGTGTTCAGATGGAACTTCCTATGTTCAAGTTTGTGCCCTCTTGTCCTGTCACTGGGCACCACTGGAAAAAGACTGTCCCCCTCCTCCTGGCACCCTCCCTTTAAGTATTTGTAAACATTTATGAGATCCCCCCTCAGCCTTCTCTTCTCTAGACTAAAAAGACCCAAATCCTTCAGCCTTTCCTCATGAGAAAGATGCTCCAGCCCCCTAATCATCTTCATGGCCCTTTGCTGCATCCTCTCCAGCAGTTCCTTGTCCTTAGACTGGGGAGCCCGGAACTGGCCACAGGACTCCAGATGTGGCCTCACCAGGGCAAAGTAGAGGGGGAGGATGACCTCCCTCAACCTGCTGGCCACACTCCTCTTGATGCACCCCAGGATGCTGCTGGCCTTCTTGGCCACAAGGGCACAGTGCTGGCTCATCCTGTTGTCCACCAGGACTCCCAGGTCCCTCTCTGCAGAGCTGCTTTCCAGCAGGTCAGCCCCCAACCTGTACTGGTGCATGGGGTTATTCCTCCCCACACGCAGGACCCTGCACTTGCCTTTGTTGAACTTCATTAGGTTTCTCTCTGCCCAACTCTCCAGCCTGTCCAGGTCACACTGAATGGCAGCAGGGCCTTCTGCTGTGTCAGGTTTTATACATACTAGGGCTGACACTCAGCTGTTTTACTATGATTACTTCCAGGCTAACTTCTGAAAACTGACAATGAATGGACTTAGCATTTAGACCACAGAAACAGAACGTTTAGAAAGCTCAGCTAAACATACCAGTACACAGCACCCAGAATAAAGGACAAGAGTCATCAAGAGCTGTCCTAGGCTAAACATTACATTTACCGGGCAGAATTTAAGCCGAGAGTGGTTATCACCATGTGATCACAAGATGAGTCCTGTAGTTCTGGTATTGGTGTCTTATATCCAAATGTTTGTCTTTTCTCTGAGTCCTACGCTTTCTTTGACAATGCATCTTCCAGTTAGGTATCTAAATGTTTTCACTGTATCCACGTTTGTCTGTTTAGTTTGCTTACTGGTTATTAATGAGCAGTGAACTCCTGTGCTGCATGGGGGAGTGATGTGCTCTCCCTGGCACTCCCAAGCACATCCTTGAAGGCTCCTTATTTTACACAGAGGCTTGAAAATTGTTGCACTTTCTTTGGAAAAAGAGGTGGAAACCTGTTTTCTAAAATCCAGCATCTGTTATGGGTAAAGCAGTTTTCAAGAACTGCAGGGCTTTTATAGGCCGGTGATCATCCTGTTCATATTTTATGTTCTCCTTTTAATTTTTCATGAGCTCTCCAGGACCTGTTGGGCCACCATGGAAATAAAAGAGCTGTTTGAAGGATCAGGTTCCCTAATACGTTTCATCAGAGTGATGATTGCAGAGTCTGAGCGGGGGTTGTGAAGTTTAGAAAACTGAGGTCCTCAGCGAGATGGGCATTGCTGCTTCTCGGTGGGGCGTTGCCTGGATTCACCTCTGCAGTTCAGCTCCTCTCGCTGTCAGTCCTGCTTGACTCTAAGAAGGGAGCTCACTCTGCATCCTCCTTCCTGGGTTGAATCAAGATTATTCAGCCTTCAGTTTCAGCACCATTCTTAAGTGGATGTTCATTATTCAAGTGGAAATCTCCCGGAAGGGGAATTTAGTATGTTGGCAATAGTCAAAAGCAGCTGAATAAAAGCTTTAGAATATCACCTTATGCTTGTCTGATGTGATAAACAATAAATAATACTTCTTTTTTTCCTCTTTCTTCAGAATCCTTGACTTGGAAGTTGAACAAAACCAGACACAGGAAGAAACTCTTCCCTTAGCTGGCTCATGACTACTTTGTCCAAGTTTAGTATTTTATTATTGCCTCCTACCCTCACCTCTGTCCCCTGGCAGCCTCACTCTTGTCACAAGCACAGGGGTGTCCAAGAGCGTGATGACAAGCGGAGACTGTGAACTGTGCCCCAGCGAGGCAGCGGGAAGCAAAAGCTCCTGGAAAAGGGAAGCGTGGCAACAGCTGCCATCCACGATAACATTCAGCAGCAGCTCACCACCCCAGGATGCCATTCCGGGCTGTGACAGAAGGTCTGAGTTGTGCACCCGTCTCTTTCCAGCCATGAATTTGCCAAAAGGGATGGGGGGAGAAAGTGGGAACGAAGTGGCAATGACCTGTGGGTCAGGCATTTCCTTGCAGGCAGACAGACTCCACCCAGACATTCAAAGGCTCTGTCTTACCAGGGCTGTTTGACCAGGGCTCATCCGGACATCATGAGATGTTATTTGCTTGGCTGGTGGGGACCAAATGGGGCAGCATTATGTGAGGTCCTTGGCAAACACTGTAAGCTAAATATCCCTGCCAAGCCTCTCTTTCTCTGAGAGTATTCAATCCAAACTGGAGTACCTTGTATCCATCTAGTTTCCTGTGTCACGCAGCTTGCTCAGCCAGTGGGGAGGAATAGCCTTTAAAACCCTGCCCAAAATATTTTCAGGAGCGTGGTTCCCAGAAACAGGTAGTCAGAAATGCAGGAGCGTTTGGCATTGCTCCTGCCTCGGGGCAGAACGGTACAATTCACATGTACTCCTCCACTTTGTTTTCAATATGTCTCCAACTCTGACATTGTAGACATTGCAAGGTTTGGCAGCTTGTGGTTTAACACCTTTAATTTTATGCACTGTGAGTGAGCACTGGGCTTACAGAATCCCATTAGGAAACTGCATGCCAGGCTATGAAAGGCCACGCTTCCGTAGCGTGGGTTTGGCATAGGGCTGTGCTTGGGATGTGCAGGATGGCATCCCTGTGCTGCTAGGCACGGCGGCGTGCTGGGGCACAGCCGTGCCAGCTAAATATCCCAATGGGGTGAGGCACCCCGTGTAGGCAGCACCTTACTCAATATCATCAATAAAAGGCTTCATTTGGACTAGCCGAGCTAAACATGTTTTAAAAGCTAATAATGAGTACTTTAGATGATCAGTGTAGTTAGTGGGGCCTCTACAACAACTCATGGGATTTGCTGTCTGTGCCTCAAACACTTACCCAATCTGTCATTGGGCTGGGTGCTTGCAGAGCTCCAGCGAGCACTCGAGCGGCGTTTCTCAAGTGTTTGCTGCTCTCGGTAAATACATCTGGAGGCGCGGAAAGGGCGAGGGTGAGCGGCAACGATTCAGCAAAACGTTAGTGGTAGGAGGAACGGTTTCCTATTTTAACCTACACAAGTGTTGCGTGCTGAAATACTTGCCCTCGAAGCGCTCATCAAGAGGTTTAGTTGACATCAATTAAATTCACAGCAAGATCGTCTGGGTTGCGTTTCCATATGTTTTAAATGTGCTTGTCGGTCCTTGCATGGTTAATTCCCAATTACAGCAACAGTTTGAGAATGCAGGGCATTTGTCTTCGTTTACTAGTGTTATGTACTGAGGTCTACATGTCTGAAGTTGTCGAGATAGATAACAATTCCAGATAAAATGATTTTTGAACCCACTTGTAAAGTGGGAGAAAACAAAATAGTTTTCATGAGTGAACTTCTGCAAACTCGGAGGGAAGCTAGTACATGGGAATGTTTTCATTAAATAATGAAATTTCCATGTGTATTTGTTACATTATTACTAAAGAATGATTCTCAGAAAACTCCAACCCAAGATGCTGCTAATATGATAAGATTTATGCACTTAAGGGGCAGGTTTTTAAGGAATGCAGTCTAGGTTTATTAGTCAGGAACACAACCTGCTGTATCTGTTCTTTTCATGCTCATTTTGCAAGGTGCTGTACCACATAAATATTTATATGCATTTGTCAGAGCTATGGACTGCTTTTCTTTGAAAATACAGATGACTGTAGACAGCTTGGAGTGCAGGAAAAATCTTTCGCATTACAAATCAGTGCCTCACCACAGAAGAGAGTAATTTTGTTTTGTGTCCAAGGAAATTTTTGGTTTCATTTTCAAACTTCTGTTTGGTTTTGCTTTTTTAGTCAAGCAGCTTTCGAAAGTTAAGATGAAAGATGCATTGGTTGTGAGTTTTCAATGTTAGGAAGAAATAAGTTTCATTTGCTTGAAAATACAGCACATCAGCCTTTCTCATAATCAATGAAAGTTTTATGGCAGAGGTTAGTGAAATCAGAACAGGCCCCATTCTGAATATTTTTTTAACTCCCCTTTTTGTCTTTATGAATGGTTTAATAGAGTTGTGGTAACTTTCCACGTGGATACGTGGCAAAATTTCCCTGTCTTTCTTCAAACTCTGATAGGAACCTCACCCTCTCCGTGGTGCCTTTTACTTCAGAGACAATGTGGACCCATGTAAGATCTTCCTCTGATAAGCTATAGATTCCTTTTATTTAATAACGCCTCCTGGGTAAGCTAATAACCTACCTTTCCCAGTATGCCAGGAATGATGGTAGATGACAATCCTTTCTCCATACGTCTTGGGAATGGGTAATTTGGTGCTTTTTCCAAAGACTGGGAGCTTGGGCTTCACTCAGCTCCCATTACTGTTACATATAAAGGTTTTTCCTTCCTTCTTTCAGTCATATCCCTCACAATGAGAAAAACTTGCTAATGTTACTTACTACCTATCCTTTTCCCAAAAAAAATCTCAAGAGTTTTTTTACTATTTCATTATAAAAGACGTGCTTTGGAAGGGGTGGGATTTTTTAGCTTTAATGATAAATTGAGGGACCACTGCGGCATGAACAGAAGTTGGGTTTCAAGTCTTTTGGGAAACCTAAAACTGGGACTGAGGTCAAAGGCAAGTCATAAATTGAATGATGTTGTTTGACTAGAACTATGTAAACTAAAATAGTCAAATGGAGTGCAAGCGTGCAGTGCTGACTGGTATTTACACCCAAGTGTTTCAGGGTGCTCCGACGCTGTGACAAAGGGCAATGTCTGCGGCTGTGGTGTAACAGGGGAAAGGTACAAAGTCTGGGTTTTATGGCCTGCAAGCAAGTATTTACAATAAAGGCATCAGATAGAGACTGTAACCCTTGCAATATATTGTAAATATTACTGTACAGAAATCTATAAATAGAAAATACAGATTGCTTTGTAATACATATATTACTTTTCTAAGGGATATAGGCCTTCATGTTGTGTGAAATCAGCCAAACATTACATCGATGGGAATTAAGCAGAAACTTTCTCCTGGGAGGAGGTTGTCCTGTCATTGCCTCCTGTGAAGTTTCTTGCCTGCGCTTATGAATCCGTTGAACTGGAGTATTGGTCAGATTTGGTATGGACATTTATATTCCTGTGAAAGAACTTGTGTACTATCGAATGAGTACAAATAAAAATACCACTCTGAAATTTACTGTTTTTTTAAAAAAGTGTAGTTTTATTTTGCTGTCTCCATTACGGTACTATTATTTTAAAGCTAGAATCCCATTAAGGAATTAATTTCTCTGTGAGCGAGGCTGGTAGTAGACTGTGAACATCTGAAAGTGCGATGCTTCCCTGGGCCATACCCAGACCTGTGGCTGAGAGCTTAGACAGGGAATCTGGTAAGGAGGTGGCACTCAAGATAACTGTTAGCTCTCGGTAGCAGTAAATTTGAATTATATGAGGCTGGGGCTATTCCGCAGTATTCCTGTATTTTTCATTTCAGAATATGGCTGAAAAGATAGACAGTTTATTTCTGAGGGGTAGCATTTATTTCCAGACTTTAGTATTGTATTTGGTTTTACTTGCTGTCAAAAGCCACAGTGTGCTACTGGCAATACCACATTAATCACAGCCAGCGTCCACAGCGGCAGGGAGTTTGAGGTGCTGCTTGGAAAAAACATTATCTCTAGAATCTTATTAAAGAGCTGTTTTCGTAAGAATTCAATATACGATGCTGATTCCCTGCACATGTATTTTGTGAAGAAAGCAGCAGAGATAATGGTTGCATACGGTGAGGTTTTACCAGAGACCGATGCACTCCAGCTGCATACTTATCATTTTGGTATGGTCTAACCTGCTCAGACACAAGCGTTTCGCTGGCCGGCATTTGAACACACCTGGAGGTAGAGCCAGCTGATGCTTGCTCTGCAGGTTAGGCTCTTCCACAAAGACCCAAGAGCTACTTTATCATCATTGACCTGTAGCCTTCCCCACACAAGCCCTGGGTGACCTGTGGCAGTGCAAGACACCAAGCAATCCTGGAAAGGGGTGACAAGTTGTGCATCCCCCTTTCTGTGGAGGTTAATCTCCCGTAGCAAGGCTTTGCTAGCAGTGCTGCCTCAGAGAGGAAGGAGCCATCATAGCCTGAAAATAACCATGGGCTACAGACCAGCTTAGCATTTAAGAACTTTCTTCTGAAGTCATTTTTCACATAGCACCTTTGTCCCACATTTTATGATGTCCAGTGGATTTGTTCCAGAAAAAAGGATTTGCAAGCTCCTGTTCTTGGACTGTCTGGTGCAAGCGGCCTCTTACCGATTCACTGCTTCTCTTTTGATTCATCTCTGGGTAGTAAATAGGTGCAGAAAAACTCTGCAAAGATATAGTAACTGGAAAAAGGCCTTTTCGGGTGTTTTGTAGATGGTGCATTCTGAATACAGAACTGCAAAAGCACTTAGTATCTCCAGGGGCTTTTGACAAAGAACGGTCTGCGTCAGCAGCAGACAAATGCTCAAATACAGGGCTTCGCCTTACCCTGCAAAGAGGTGCTTCCAAATTTGGGGAAGGTTTAGTGATTGGGCTGTATTTATCCTAGATTTATCCCTAAAGGGGACTGTATCAATTCACTTGAGGGGAACATTGCAAAATGGATGTGGGAAGGATCCCTCAACTTACTTGCCAGCTAAGATGTAACAGGCAGTTTAGTCCAGGGAGGTGTGCATGACAAAAGGTGTTGAGAATTCTTATCGTTTACACTTGCTAATAAGAGGGGTGATACACCAGAAAAACAAATGCTGTCAGAGAAAAACAACCTCCGGATCAAAGTGAATTACATATCTCCAGAAATCAGTCTAGCTCCTGAAAGAGCACAAAATCCTGCAAAATTAGTTTGGACATTTGTAGGGCAGTGGGGTTGCCTCGGCAATTAATATGATTAAAAAGATCTAAGAGCTTGGATTGTTTGAGTTTCACCGTTTGCCTCAATAATCAAGAGCCCCAGGGGAGCACCAGTTTTGTCTTCTTCGTCATAGGCGGCCGGAAGAACCAGAGGGTAGCGATCATCGACAGTTACCCACAAAAACACGTGATTATCCACCAGGTGGTGATCAACATAAGACAGAGTGCCGAAACAGCCCCAGCCAAGATGTAGATTCGCGCACAAGTGGCAGGCGCAGCTGAGCACGCTCTTACTCCTTCCTCTCAACCCAACCTCTTCTTACATCACTGTTTTTCTCATTGGTGAGTAGGAAGTCTTAGCTGCTTCCACGGTTATTCATCAGTTTGAATTGTCCTCTACATTGAATCATGTCCCCTCTGAGAGTCCCTTTCTGTGTTTACATTCCCAGTGAACTCACTCATGCGCCAGTTACGTTAAACAAGGCACTATCTATTCTCATTCTTGTACAGTTGTTTTTTTTTCTGAGTAATGTTTCCAGTTAGGTTTTACATCCTTCTGCTCAGTCTTTATCTTTCCCTACCCCAAGGAAACTAAAAACTAAACGTGCAAACAGTCAAGAGATGAATGAGTTGCATAGTTAAGCAGAGGCTTACTAGATTAGACACCAACTCTCCAGTTGTTTTACGTGTACGTAGCTCTTCCTGCATAACTTCAGACTAGGTATACGGAAGATATTTTTTACGATGAGGGTGGTGAAACACTGGCACAGGTTGCCCAAAGAGATGGTAGATGCCCCATCCCTGGAAACATTCCAGGTCAGGTTGGACGGGGCTCTGAGCAACCTGATCTAGTGGAAGATGTCCCTGCTCATTGCAGGGGGGTTGGACTAGGTGAGCTTTAAAGGTCATTTCCAACCAAACTATGCTATGATTCTATGAAGTTAGCATATCATTTTTCATTGTTTTCCTCTTTGATACCTGTTTGTAACATCATCGTTGGCTTGGTTTTAGCTCTTATAGATGGCAAATTTCTGAGAGCTGTGGTACGACACTTTTCTTTGTCTGCAGAGAGCGCTGAGCACAGCTATGGCAAAATCAAATGCCAAACCACAAATCTTTTCAGGGTTAAACATAGTCACAACCTTCTAGAAACTTCAGTGTGGCCAAATAAAAAGAACATCAGGCCAGTAAAAGCGAATTGGGTAAGCTTTGCAGGAACAGGACTGAAAAAAAATCACACCTGCAGCAGTTCTGTGTGGCACCCAGCACAGCGAGGTATCTCTTGAACTTGGAAAGATACAGCTTGCCCCTCATTTCTTGGGGACCAGCCCTCACTCAATGTTTATTTTCTGCAAGAAAGTAAATTTAAAAAGCAATTTATCACACACAAAAGTCCAAACCCAAGCTGAGGTGACTCTCCAGGCATCTACTGAGTTTAAGAGCTTCCCCAGAGCTGCCTCCATCTGCTGTGGTGACAGCAAAACGGGTCTCCATTCTTTCTCCCTGTTATAGAAAAAGATTCAACTTCTTCTTGTCAATTACTATAAAGAGGCTGAAAATTGTGTAATTTCTGAGAATAGGCCTTCAATGTAACCTTCCTAAACTTTCTTGAATTTTCACTTACTTAGATCATATAACTTTACTACCCTGCAGTTGTGGGGAGAAGGACCATCTCATTCCTTCAGAGCAATAGACATTCATAGGTCATCTTACATTGCTCAAAAACTGTTGAGGAAACAAAGTGATGGGATGGTAAGAGGACTTCCTCTCTGCCCACTGATACAAAGTCTCATCACGCCCTGTCCAACAGGATGGGTTTCTACCATGGCCACTTTGTCTAAAATCCACTTTTATAGCTACCTGTGCCTGATCGCAAACTATCACAAATAAATTCTCCTGATGTTCAAATATTTACAAAATAAATCAGTGTGGTTTGTATTATGTTAGCATCTCCTCTTACTTGCGGACAGAGGCAAATATTAGTAACAGTTCTCACAAATGTAAAACATTTCTACAAATGCCAAAGTACCTAAAAGTCTAACTCCTCTGGTTAATCCACAGTGCATAAGAAAATCTGGCAGATTTTTTATGGAAAAAATTAGTTTGGTGCAATAAAAAATTGTGTCCTGCAAAATTCAAGAAAGCAAAAAAAAAAAAAATTTGGGGGAATGTTTAGTTCCCAAAGTTGCATAATTTGATGTATTTTCTGTCTTTCTGTTGTCATGTGTATAACATGTAAATCCCACACTGAATACTTACCCATAGATTCAAGTAAACCAAACATAAAAAAGGGCCTCCAGAATTATCAGCCCGCTTTCTTCAGACTATCCTAAGAAATGCATTTACTGTTTATCTAATGGTTTATCAGAGCTGGCAAGATCTGGGATAGTAAATTGCAAAAGGGGTGATTGCTCACAGAATAAAACTCAAATTCTGCCTGCAATTGGGAGGCACAGGAAACAGTTGTTTTAATTACAAGTATTCCTTAAATCTATTTTTATTACTGTAATTTTAAATTAAATTGATTCTAAAGTGTTGCAAACCTCTGTGTGCACAATTATACTTCAGCAATCCTCTCTTCAGTTGAAGTGAACTTGCCACAGGTTTCAGCTGAACAGAAAGCCAGCTGAAAAGCTTTGATACTCTGAAATGTTCACTTAGCTGAGATGCAGCCAAGGAATGAGAGCCTGTTATCAAACATGACGGCCTTGCAGTCGAGCTAGTTCCCATCTGTCAGCTGCAGATCCAGCCTCTGAAGAGTGCCGAAGTGCAAACTAAAATTCCTTGGCCGCCTCCAGTCCTGCTTTAGTGATTTAGCGCTTCCCTGGGCATCTTCTCAGGTTATTGTCCCTGTGGCAGGAGGTGATGAAGGAGTGGGGACTGCTGGGAAAGGAGGGCTGCTAGGAGGGACGGGGCGGGGGTTGACCTGGACTCTAAAACCACTTGCTAGAGCTCGTCCTCTCAGCAGCAGCTGTATCAGCTTCAAGGCCAATGCCTAAAATGTTAAGTAGAACACGTACCAGTAAGTTAAAGAAATAGGACAGCGTTTCTTCTCACCTAAGTGAATGCTCTGCCATTTCAAACAATCCTATATTTGCCTGTCTAAATAGATCCCAAATATGTGATTCCATCTTGAGTCAAGCTTAAAATGATTTTGCTCGTTCCACAACTAAAACAGACACTGACCAAGGACTCCTGTAGTTGTTCTCTGTTGATTTTACTCAACATTCTTCCACGTATATATCTTTTCAAGGCATGTCTAGGTATATATCTTTTCAAATAGAATCTTTTCATGGTTCTATAAACAAAGTCATGATCCTGATCAAAACCATCCGAACATACAGGACTGTTCAGATATTGAATCTGGACAAGAAACAGAAGGACCTCAGTTTTCCACTTTACTTTTGCTTCAGGCCTGGTCTTAATCCAAGCCCATGGTTCAGTGGAGGAGGAAGGAGCACCGCACGGAACTTAAAGGGACATGGTGTGTCTGGCCATGGATAAGTGCTGTGTTTTGTTGTAGGTGTAGAGTACGTAGCATGATAAGGGGCTGGGCATGACTGCAAAACATAAACATTGCCGGGCACAAGTATTCCCATTACTAAGAACATGGTGATGTTCATTTCCTGCAGCCTTCTGAGCCTCTCCTAATCCTTCACTTTGTTGTGACTAACCTGAGACTTAGCTGGAGCCAAACTGGTGGTGGCTGAACAATCAGGATTACACCTTTGCCACCATGACCAAGGATGAAACATAAAGCAAAGAAAACAAATTCCGTCAGAGCAGGAAGTAAACGTGGGTGGTTCTGAGTAAAATCAAATGGGATGGTGCAATGGAAACACAAAACATTCAAACATAAATGTGTGTATTCCACAGGGAGAAGTGTACCGCATAGCAACAAATCCATCAGAACTAAGAACAAAGCCAGCAGCTGAACAAGGAGGTGAAAATTAAATCAGTTCAAGAAGGATTTTCAAAAAATAAAAAACACAAGGAATGAGGTGAACTGGAAAGCTCCCAGACCGTGGAAAGAGTAGGATATAGCTGTGACAATGAGCTTTTCAATTGTGTGGAGAAAAATTCATCAGAAATAAAGTGAAAGGTCACATGGACTGTTTGGATTAATTATAAATAGTCAGGATGGCTGACGTGAAAATCGCTTTAATGAAGTCATAGGAACTAGACACTGACTTTATACGATGTTTTGCTTTTCAGGCTCAAAGATTCCCAGTGTGCTTAATGAAGTAATTAATTAATTCTTGGTGATACACGCAGATAGAAAGAGCCACATGATACTGCGGTCGAGGGACACTAGGATATTTGGTAACAGCTTGAGCTATTTGCCGTGGTGTAACATTTCAGAAGCACTACAGCCTTTCAGAGTCATAATTCCCTCTATCAGAAGTATCTCGGAGCCAGTTTTACAGACAGATGCTGGTACTAAGGGTTCAGCCACATGACTGGGCTATGGCAGCTGAGCCTGCCAGCACTTGTCGTGCGAGCTGCCGTGACTCTCCAGGTGCGTGCTCCGACCCTGCGCCACAGGAGAGGCGATGCAGCCTAGCCTGTAGCTACTTTACAGCTAAGGCGTGTTGCTTCGTTAGGAGGGCAGGCTGACGAGGGCAGGCTAATGCACACAGTTTCCGGTAGCACAACACATCTCACCTAGCTTTAACCCCCTAGCAGCTCTCTCTGCAGTCAGTGACTCATCCCATCCTTAGATAGATTTGGGTATGAGGCATGAATCACTTCTGGAGCTACCTATATTTGATTACGGAGAGGGACTAGAGACTAGTTTAGGCTAAGCTACTAACCTTTGCCCGGTTAAACTTAGAAAAAAGCAATCCCACCCTCAACCGATGTTTGTAACTTTGTGAACTGTGAGCGTGGTGCCTGTTTGAAGCCATAACCTGTGTGGATTTTTGGAGAGGGGCTGTCATTTTTCCTTTATTTTTCCCTGTCATTATTTTTTTTTTCCCTGTCATTTTTGTCCTTTATTGAGACAAAACATTTCAGTCAGAGCACCTACTGTTTCTGAAAACCCCCACCAAGGTGTGGCTGGAAGAAGCTTCAGTTTGGTGAACCCCACATTTGTCAGAACTTAAGTTCCCCAGAGGAAACGCTGCAGAGCCAACGTGGTCATTGCCAGAAAGTCCCAACGTGGCCAAGGAGGTCGTGTGCCTCCGGGATAGGGGGGGCTCAGGAAATGTGGCACCACGGTGGTACCCTAACATCAACAAGAAGTGTTAAATGTGTGTTTACTTCTTTAGGAATAAGCAAGTTAGTTAAAGATAAACTTAATGTTTGGCATATTAATGAACTTCCGTGAGTGTGGCTGTCTAGAACAAGTCCTGCATTGTCTGCTCCCTTCAGTCTCTTTTCTTAAAGTTATTTTAAACTCTCAAACTGCAATTTAAAGTGGTGCTACCTGAGCCGTGGTGACATTTAGTATATCCCTTTGACAGAGCACAACACAGAAGACAAATCTGAAAGACCGAGGTGTGCTCCTATCTCAGAAAAGAGCTGGGTCTTAAGCCAAAAAATGAAGCAATTGCTGGAGAGGCGAGGAAAAGCACAGCAAGGATCGATTAGAACCACCTTTGTGTTTTTTTCAGAATGAAAGAGGAAAGAGCAGTTTGTGAAAACAATAGCAAAGGTGTTGAGAATCAGTGGGGGAAGGACGTGTGAGTCATTAGTGTACATAAATCTAGATATCTAAAGGGTAAGACTGGTCAAAAAATTTCCAACAAAAATATTTTGTAATGAAACTTGAGTTTTAGTGAGTTCATGTTTTTCACAAAAGTACTGAATAACCCCCTCATTCCCCCCTCCCCCCAAAATAATTTCTACTCTCCCACAAAATTACAAATCTATGAAATTCAATGTATTTTTGCCAGGAAGAACAACGACAGCCCACAAAGCAAAACATCACATACAGAGTAGAGGAAGCACATATTAGAGGAAGCAGTATGCCCAGGGCATCTGCCACATGCAGAAATAGGCTCATTTTCAGAGTGGGGCTTTTTTTTGGGTTGTGGGGGAATATTAGAAAAGTTGAGTGTAATTAATTATTACTTGTTCATCTGAACTGTAAGGAGGAAGAAATAGTTTGAGAGTGCATCCAGTGTGTAACAACTTTTTTTTTTTTCTGGTTATAGGTAAGGGCTAAAACAGCTGTGACAAGGGTTTTAGAGAACTCTCATGATACCATTAATGCAAAACATTCTGTACTAGCACTACTGAGTGTAGGCACTGTACCCCCTTAATCTTAAAATTTCAATATATGCATAGACTTTCTGTAGCCTATTAAGATTAAAGTTTAATATTCGTTACCATTCTAGTCATCCAAATATGTTATAGGCCATTAGAGTGCTATATAAAGATTCAGTACTTTCTCCAGAAAAATTGTATACACGTATTTCAGTGGTAATGCACTGAGAAGGAAGCTTTCAGTTTAACTCTAAAATTGGATGACATCTTAATATGTGAATGTACAACTACTGCAGCTGTTAATGTGTAACTGAGTGAAAGATACTTTGGAACAACAGTTTGAGTCTGCAGTTTTCACAGTTGTGCTCCAGTCAAAAACTTGTGATTTACATGTGCTGTGGTAAAGCATCTTAAACACAGCCTGCAGCAGAGAGCGAAGTAAAGGCAATTTCACTTTTAGCTATCTTTTTTTCTAAAAGGTATAAGCCCCCTCCCTAGCTATCACTTAATCCCTACTTTATGAAAGGTAAGCCTGTCGTGAAACATTCTTAAATCATCCAGGAACTCTTGTAACATCTTCTCAGATTATTAAGCAACACTGTCTTTATTTCCAGGTGGAAAACTGAAGTAAAAAGAAATGTAAATTCCATCAAAATGGAGAAATCACCTGCTGATGCTAAAGGGAAAATTTATTATCTCTGAAAGAGAACTATAAAGGAAAAACAGGAAAAAAATAGGCAAAAAAGGAAAGGAAGGAAGGAATTGCAGACAACATCAGGCTAAAATAAAAGCAGCTAGGAAAGAGAAATCCAGCAAATACCGTAAAACAAAGCCTATGACCTGTCGGTAGCTCAAGGCTGTCATATACCCAGCTGCCCTCCCTAAGAAATTATACTCTTCCGCTACTATTTCTTAAAGTCTCACTTACGTGATTTTCTCAAACTGTTTATGAGCTCATTATTTTACACTTTGCTCCTACATTTGTCCGTTCCCAGTAGTCTTCCCCCCTCATGTCTGCCCCTTTGATTTGTCGTTGTGCTTACTATGAAAATAAGGCTGCTTGCAAGGTTACACAACTCCCTCCGGGCGTACGCGAGGCATACCTGAAAGTCATGCCCTCTGTTTGCCTGAGGTATGAGCTGCTCCTCCCATGAACGGGCAGAGATTGCATCTGTTTGCAGATGGAATCTATATTATTGATTTCTAGCCATCAAGGTTCGTGCAGATGCTGTTTGCCAAAACCCCAAGGCAAAGTATGAATTGCAGCACCAGAGAGACACCAGCCAATTTTTCTTGCGTCTGCCATTTCCTTGCAGTAGCGCATATATCTTTTATTTTGACTTTCTGCTTTGGAGGCATGTCGATGTTGTATTTCATACAGATATGTTTTGTATCCTGAGATTTTCCTTGCTTTTCTAAATACAGCAGTCCTCCATACTCTAGCAGTCTGTCAAAGGTGATCAAAGGAGCTGAGAGGAGATAGTTTAAAAGGGAATCGCTGATCAAAGGAGTGGAAAAAACATTTTGACCAGACATACGTGATGTTACATCATGGGCGGATTGGCAGAGGGAATAAAGGTCTATTTTATTATTAAAATAAAGACTTGTAATAATAATAAGCTATTTTTTAAAAATACTTTAATGGCTCTTATTGTTGTCTAATAAAAATTAACCAGTGGCTTTCTAATAGCTTTTCAGCTCCTTTCCTCAGCTCGTCAGACCTTTTCTTGTTCGGTAAATTTAATATTTCTCTGAAGTCTCTTGAACTGGTTACTTTTGAAGATAAAATACTGGACTAAGTGGATCAGTATTTTTATTTTATTGGCTTTAGAAAATTCACACATATTCTGAGGAAAAAAAAATGACTAAATTGAGGAAGATTAAAAGGTGTGAAGAGCAAAATACATAACTGGGACAACTTTCAGTATTTGTGTGAATCAAATGGGAAGCCACCTACATCGCACCAGGCGTTGTGCTGTGGGAAAGGCATCCGCACAGCTTGGATCCCACCCAAGGCTGTAGGATGGTGCCCTCTGCACCAGCACAGAAGTGCCTTCAAGCCCCACGTCCCTAAGTGCCCACGCTGCTCGACACGGCACAAATACAAACTAAAAATATATTTGCGGCAAAAGCACTTTACATTCCAAGAGATGGAAGGCAATGACAGACAGCTACAGTAAAGACAACAAGCACAAGTTAAAACAAAGCCAACATTTTCAAAATACTGCTAGGTATCTTAATCTATAGTTGGGCAACTTAATTACTCAGCCACAATCCTCATTAAAGGCATTAAAGATTGTGAAAGTTCTCTAATTCTGAAAAAAAAAATAAATAAGGAGACCTTATATTTTGTTGCCTGAATACACACGTAGAACTGAACTTTTCAAAAGTGAGCATGGATTTTTAATAGATACGATTCAGAAAGTCTAACTTCAGACGCGTCTAACAGTCCAGTTCTGCAGAAATGCCGGATAGGAACCCACTCCTTGACAATGTGTCTCCTGTAGTTGGTAATTCAACATTTTGAGAATTTTGGTTTGGATTCCTGATTATAAATATAATATTTTAAAATACAGGTGCAACATGCACTCCATATTTAGATTTTAGAGTATGCTTTCACTGTTCTTTCAATGCTTTGATATTAGCAGTGCTGGAGGGAAAGTACATTGTATCACCAAATGATTGTATGGATTTGAACCTAGCTTTAAAAAAAATATCAATATGAGCACAGTTCACAATGACAAATCTTTCCAGTCTCTTTTTGATAAAGATTCATTCTTCTAAGAGATACAAGCACACAACAGAATTATTAAATACATCAACATTTCTCCTCTCTTCTTTCATTGCCTTTTATTATGGGGTGTTTTGGCAGACCTGTTTGTAAACAGGCATCCCTCATCAAATTTCTAGTCTATCAACCAATAAAAAGTTAATAAATGGTGAAAATACTAGCAACAAACTGAAACATAAACCAGAGCTACATATAGACTCTTTCCTTCTCCAGAATTAGAAATACCATCCACTTTTTGGAAAGCAATATGGATCTGTGAAAGAATGGATGAATAGGCAGAAAAAGAGGCAGGCACATAAATAATTTTAAAACATGACTAATGTTCTAAATCATTAAATGATGATTTTACCATGACTTTATCATATCTCTTTCCATTCAGTTGCATGCTTCTCCCATTAGGAGCAATTTCTATTCAGAATTCCTCAGTGACTTTCTGAAGAGAGTTTCACTAGTGTCAAAGAAGAGCTGTCAGACCAATTACAATATCATGGATTTCCCGTAATTAACACTGTCTGGTTAGCAATTAAAATGACTATCACAACACAAACGTTTCTGGAGTTTGCAGGCAATAATGATTTAATAATCATTGTGATTTGTATAGCCACTTCCATGTGAGTTTACATAACAGAAGCACAAAAGCCTGCTGAAGTGGAAGATGACAAAAGTCATGTTCCTAATTAGGCAATAAGCCAAAGAGAAAGGGCAAACTGATAAACTCTTCATAGTATTCATATACATCTTGAATACTAATTAATCACGGGGTGATTGGTATATTACACTGGCAATACAGTCAAAGCTTTTATCTCAGAACTATTAAAAAGTAAAATTTTCAACTTAGGAAAAGAAAATTTTTATGATGGAAATTCAGGCAGTCCTGAATATGAATGGGTTTTATTTTAATTTTGTGCAAGATCAAAATGCTGGAACCACTGAAACATTTGTTTTCAATGATTTTGAAAGGTTTAAACTGGCAGTTTGAGGACCTTTCTTCTGAAAAACAGCAGCAAAATCTATGGCCACTGAGGCTTCTAACTTCGCTATCACTTTAGCAAAAGGAGAATTAGGACTGCAATTTGATTTTTTCAAGAGAAATAGAAACAAATGTAAAACCTGTTCTCTGTAGGGAAATATGATGATTAGGACTAAATGGCAGAATATTGGATTTGGCATTGTAGGGATTTCCTCAGTGGCCCATGAGTCAAAATCATAGAATCATGGAATGATAGAATGGTTTACCTTGGAAAGACCTTAAAGATCATCTAGTTCCAACCCCCTGCCATGGGCAGGGACACCTCCCACTAGACCTGGTTGCTCAAAGCCCCATCCAACCTGGCCTTGAACACTTCCAGGGATGGGGCATCCACAGCTTCCCGGGAAACCTGTTCCAGTGCCTCACCACCCTCAGAGTGAAAAATTTCTTCCTGAGATCTAATCTAAATCTCCCCTCTTCTAGCTTGAAAGCATCGCCCTTCATTCTATCACTACATGCCCTTGGAAAAAGTCCCTCTCCAGCTTTCCTGTAGGCCCCTTTTAGATACTATAAGGTCTCCCCGGAGCCTTCTGTTCTCCAGACTGAACAGCCCCAACTCAGCCTGTCCTCATAGCAGAGGTGCTCCAGCCCTCTAATCATCTTCCTGGCCCTCCTCTGGACCTGCTCCAGCAGGTCCATGTCCTTCTTATGTTGGGGGCTCCAAATTAACTTTACACCCTCATCAGTTGAGATACTGGAAACATAATGTTGAATGCTCTTCTCTAGAGTGACATAAGACATAGGCCTACCTAAGAGAGCTCTTCTGAGGTTTTGCGGCACTTGGTCTACCATGACCCTAAGAACGTGCAGCAGCACAAATGAGTGCTATCTCAAAAATTTTTTTTTCTTTTATAGTTACTAATAAATGCATCTTTTCAGTTTGTCCTTCCATTTTCTCCATGATTCCCAGCATAAAGAGTTTATCCGATCCTTAGTCTTTGCTTAGAGCAGGAAATGTGAAATGGTAATATGGCCTTTTAACTCCACAGGTACTCAGTTGACAACTTCCCTGATCTCTGCAAGATGTCTTCAAATTTTTTTTTGTAATTTTTTTTTTTTTTTACCTAGGGAATGTAGGACTTGATGTGCCCTTATCACAGTTAAAAAAACCCAAACAAACAAAAAAACAAACAAACAAACAAAAAAAACCCCGCCCAAAAAAACCCCAAAAAACCCCCCCAAACCATAATTTCCATGGCACCACAGGAGATGCATCTAAATGTCTTTGAGGAGCTTTGTTTGATTTTCTCTGGGATATTCGAGAATCCCCTCCACAGTATCTCAGCACGATGCTTTGAACATTCCCTTTACTCATCGGTACTTTGCTTAACTAATTAAATGCCTCATATGTATTCTCATTGTAAACGAGGAAAACGAGCCGGACAAAACCTAGGTGCAAAGCCATGCAGTGCTTGCTTGCGATGTTAGAAGCAATCTCGTTTTCCTTTCTTTTCTAACCAAGAGGTGATTTATCCTGATCTTACTGGAACAGTCACTACTTTTTGTATCCCTTGGCTGCCAGAAATTCTCCTGAAAACCTGAAACCTGCTAACCCCCCACATTATCAGTGAAGATTTCGAACACCCAGCACCTTCCAGGCTGGTCTTTCGATGCAGCTGCTCTGGTGGTGCTGCTGCAGGCCAGGGGCTGTTGGCAGCTGCCAGGTACCACTCATGGCGCAGCAGATGAGCTCTGGTTGCACCTACCGGGTTCTTTTAGTAAGAACCAGTTAATGCCCTTTGGTGGAGGGCAAACACAACTAGCAAATGTTTCCTTCGGCAAGAAGACGGTCTTGCCCAATCCTCTTAAAATGCAGTGAAGTAGCCCTTCTGAAAAGAGATTTTTTTATTCCTTTCCTGTGAGAAACTGCAAATATACAAGTTCACCACACCCCAAAGCAAACTCGGAGCCTGTGTGATTTGGCTGGAGCCATTTTTAGCTGCACAAGAGAAAACATGATTTCGTAACACCATCACTTATACACTCTCTCTTAGCAGCCCCAGCTCGTGCAGCAATTTAGGTCACACAGATAACTGCACTCAACGTCTCCACCAGCAAAGCTGGTGTTTAAAAAGAACTCACCAATAATTATGCTATCTAATATTCAGGTATGTGCGTGTTACAGTGCAGTCAATGCAGTGCACAAACATGTACATACCAGCTGTGGCTAATTAATAGGAGGCATGTAAAATAATTAAGCAATAAAATACAAGGCATTTGAAGGAGATGAGTTTGGGGGTTTTTTTGAGGAGTTTTGCAAAGTCTGAGAGCAGCAACAGAGCCTTGAACAACACGTGGAGTGCAAAACTGTTTACAAATTGAACTGTTAATCATCTTTTCTATCTTAGATAGATGGACAGATACATGTACAAATTATTACCATGGTTATACAGCTGCACTGATCTCTCAGCTTAGCTCCCAGGGACGGCACTGGAGCGCCCCACACCAGCACCCCGTACTGCCGGGCCACCAGGTTAGATGCACATTGCACTTGGTTCCCATGCAGGAAAACCACACCTGCCCCAAAGATGTCTCCTCAAACGAGTCTGCAAGAACCACGGGTCACCCAGCTCAGCAAGTAATAAAAGCTTTTTCCTCCGCACGGTTCAAAGCCTGAGGACAGGAAAGACCATCTTCCACTACCGCCCCAGTGCCACATCAGTCTGCAGAAAGCACATCACCTTGTTGTGACAGCACACGGAGTCAAAGGTGACTTCAGCCAGGGCACCGAGGACATCCCCTAGAGGGTCAGTGACTCAGCAGGGCACGCGGGTCTGTGTCTGAGTGACTCCATGAGAAGTGTGAAAAACTAACGAGAACTAACACCCCTGCGGAGTCCTCATTTCAGCAGGATTGCTTCACCAAGCGTCGGGTGCTTAAGTACAGCTCAGGAACTTAAATTAAGCAAACTGTATGCAATCAGAAATCAATTTCCACATAGGCAGGTGTTTTCAACAAGAAGTAATGTTTGGCAAAGACTGAAAGTCATGTCCACTGTGCTGTGTGCTGTTACGGCATTAGATGAGGAAATCCACTGTCTTCAGATACGAAGAGAGGATAGAAAAGAACTGGTTTACAGTTGGGAAAAGTGGCTTGGGAGAAGTGAGAAAAGAAAGAAGCAGTGAGCCTCAAGACCAGGCAGAAGTACTAGTGTTAACAGGTTTCAACACGGTATCCTCTATCTTGGAGTATGAAGGAAGTAACTTCTGTGATATATATCCAGATGGTGTTGGTGGTAGCTTGTAATGGACCATTCAGCGTCCATCTCTTGCAGCACTCAGTTTGGAAAGCCTCTCTGGTGTCCTCAGAGAGTTATTCTCAATTGCAGAGCATGGTGCATATACTCTGGACTGGGCAATGAACCAGATGCAAGTCTGTGTCCTCTTCCTCAGCCAATCCCAGCATCCAGCATGACTTTATTTGTGGAAAGCGGCCTTTGGCATCTTGGAGTTTGTCAGCCCTCCTTTTTTTCTCCAGCGGGTGCTGATCCAGAGGACACACAGATCTACACAAAATGAATTGATTTCACAAGTGAAAGCCTCTGCAATTTCAAATGTGCTCTCCGTGTATTAGTACTGCTCCCTGACAAGCATCATAAAGCTCCTTGGGAAATCAGATTTGTCTGTTCCCTTATCTAATGCTGCTGGAGCCACCTTGTGCTTTGCCTCACCCTTTCCCAGCCTTGCAAGTTCCTGTTCCGTAGGACAGTTTGTGAAGCCAGCAGTTGGGGAACGGAGCTGGTGCCAGAACAGCATTGCTGTGGGTGCCTTTCGGGAAAAGCTTTCGTGCCATGCATTGGCAGCAGATATTATGCAAGATCATTTTGCACAGCTGTGCTGGATCCTTGAACCAGTAGTCCAGGCAGGGGAGGAGGAATGTGCAGGAATTCACCTTGCCTCTGCCGTGCTTCCTGGGCTGTGACCAGTGCCCATAAATTTTGCTTCATCTTCTACTCCTGGGCTTTATCGGCAGGATCACAGCCCTGCACTTCAGGAGGGCAGACTTCAGCCTGTTCATTGAGCTGCTTAGAAGAACTGTATGGGATACAGTCCTGGAGGTAGGTAGGTCCAGGAAAGCTGTTTATTTTCAAAGATCACCTCCTCTGAGCTCAAGAACGCTCCATCCTGATGAGCAGGAAAAAAGCAAAGGTGGCAGGAGGACTACCACTCCTCAGTAAACCAAGCATAGCAAGGAAACAAACAGGAGGTGGAAGCACCCGTAGAGTCTGGGACCCAACCACCTGAAAAGCAGATTTGCAGAGAAGGACAGTGGGGGATCCTGGTGGACAAGCAGCCGACCATGAGACAGCAATGCACAATTGCAGCAAATAAGGTCAAGAACCTCCTGAGCTGCATTAAGAGCAGTGTTGCTGGCAGGTCAAAGGAGATAACCCTGCCCTCTACTCAGCACTGGTGATACCATATCTGAGTACTGTGTCCAGTTCTGGAGTCCCCAGTACACGAGAGACATTGACATACTGTAGAGAGTCCAGCAAAGGGTCATGGGATGATGAAGGGACTGAAGTAGGTCTCCTATAAGGAGAGGCTGTGAGACATGGGACTGTTCAGCCTGGAGAAGGAAAAGTTCAGGGTGGATCTTATCACTGTGTATAGATAACCAACGGAATTGTCAAGAAGTAGGGGGTCAGACTAGAGACCTCCAGAGGTCCCTTCCAACTCATCTGTTCTGTGATTCTGGGAAGACAGCGGAAGTAAGAAAGCACACTTTTTAGTCTGTCCACCCAGAGAAGAAGTATTTGGGGTTCCAGCTCACATGGCAGTGTCTATCCAATTAGCTTATTCATTGATTTTTAACATAGAGCTCAGAAGATCATGCTTGGCCTGTAGTTCTCGGTGAAGTGATGACTTTCACTAGTCACAGCTCTCTCAGGCCTTTCCACTGCTGTAATGGAAATGACACTGCTGAAGTGGATATGACTATAAAATAACTGATGATGTGCTGCTTTGCAGGGAGAAAAAGGAAGCAGTATTTTCAGAACTAAGATCACTGAAAAGCTGCAATGATAAGTTTGAAAATCCTTCTGTTGAGAAACATATTTGAAAAGAATGCCAAAGCGTAGCTAAAACTGCTTAATTAGATACATTTTGTCCCACTCTGTGGTATTTATTACCTTTGTCATCCAGTGTATTATTATCCGTTCTGAAGGTCAGACTTCAAAGTCTCGCTTTAGGTTCTTTCATTTGCGCAAAAGAGCCTGATCTCGATGCCCTCTGCCAAATTCCTTCCTGCAGAGGTTTTATCAGGCATTTATGAAATTTATATTCGACCTGTGATTTTTCTTGTCTAAAGCTGGGGGAGATATGAAACTCATCCAATTTTAATTAGTACTTTAAATGGGTCATTATCATATCTGAAATATCTGAATGAGGTTCTTGGAGCCGGCACATTTTCTCAGAGGGTGGCATATTCAGATGCTTTACATAACATGGTTCGAATGCAAGAGGGAGCTCTATAATTTTCCCCGAAGTGGTGCAATGCAGAAGGACACACACTAGATGAGAACTCCCCGGGGAGACTCAAAGCAAGCAAGTGCCTATCATGTCCACACGTTGCAAGGACATTTTTGTTTCTTTGATAAATATAAAGGGTGTCAACGAAAGAGGCAGAGGCTTGGACTCGTGCCTCATGGTGGAGACGAAGATGGAGCTTCACTGCCCTCCTCTGCAGTCACTGGGGAAGGAGGAGCAGCATCTTCCCAGCCTGACCGTGAGACACAGCCCAAGTCCCTGCCACCTCATTGCAAAAGTGACTTCTCCTTGCCAGCCAATAACAGTGGTGAAGAAACCCTGAAGGAAACAGCCCTGACAGCCCTTTCATGTTGCTCCCGCATATTTACATGTGGTTTTCCTCCACTCCTTTTGGCATTTTCATGGTGTTTTGTCTTTCTTACCTTCCTGCTCTTGACAGAGGAGTAACGTTGAGTGCCAGCCTCTGATGCAGATCAGACTCCTTTTCAAAGTCCTTTTAAATAACACCAGGCAGTAAGCAAGCCACATCAACTGTTATGCCTTACCACCGTACCCTGTGATGTCCTTTTGGGGAGCTGGACCTCGGCACTCTTATTTTTCACCCATGTTGGATTCCCATCTAGCCAGCCAAAAAGGGTTAAAAACGAACAGGGAGATAGTATCGGTGCAGACAATCCTCCGCTACTTGGCTCCTGCCTGCGATCCCCTAATGATCTTACTATATTCTGCAAAGAACAGGTATT
Source organism: Chionis minor (assembly GCA_013398295.1). Taxonomy (NCBI): domain Eukaryota; kingdom Metazoa; phylum Chordata; class Aves; order Charadriiformes; family Chionidae; genus Chionis; species Chionis minor. Next base: position 34,018 of record VZSF01007135.1, read on the forward strand.
TTTTACCCAGGACTACTTATCTCATGTTTAGTTACTGGGTGGCAACCTCCAATATAAAATGTTGCCCCTGATAATGCAGGCCAGCAAGGCTGCGTACGGAGGAGAGTAAATAGCCTGCTCAGCACGGTCCCCTGCAGCCCTGGGATAAAAGGAAATGTGAGCAGAGGTGCACCTTGACCAGCTGGAGGTTTGAAATATGTTTGCAAGAGCTCAGGTTGCAGCCTGTGTAAAAGCTTCTCTTGTGTAGTGGTTAGATGAAGCATCAGTGGCTGCTGTTCACTGGTGCATGCGGAATCAAAGCCAGTGACAGGTGGAAAAAAAAAAAAAAGAAGAAGAAGAAGAGAAAACACATGGGACAGTGCAAAGAACAAGAGCCAGCTGATGTTATCGCTCAGCTGCAAACAGGAGGGCAGGGGAGGGAGGGCTGCTTGTCCCAGTTAATCCAGCCTGATGCAGATTCAAAGGGGCGCTGCTTTTCTTTTAATTCCAGTTCCCAGAACAGTGAAACAAGGGAGAAAAACAAGTGGAAAAGACTTGGAGGTGGGTAAGGCAAATAAAAAACAGTAATGGTAGAGTGTCCTAACATGAGCGAGGAAAGGAAACGGTAAAACATGTTTTTGCTTAAAACAGACGGTTAGTTTTCCACCTTGAACAGCATTTACCCGTGTCTTCCAAAACAAGTTTAGTAGCATTCACCTCAGGGATGGTATCACCTTCCATTTTCTCCACACTTAGCTGGGCTAGAATACACAAAACTGGGCAGCAATGAATATTTCAAACCTGAATGCAGCCAAACACTTAAACGCAGCCTTAAATTGAGGCACATCATTAGTCCCACCAAAGTCAACAAGCTATTGATTTGATTAAAATTTAACAGGTCCTCGAGTACTTTGCTAGACTGAGATCTCCCAGGTGCGTTTGTTTGCTGACTCCGCACAGTGCTGAACAAATGATGCACCCTATCCTCCTCCCAGGCAAAGTCTGACTGTCCGGCTGTGCTCCAGCTCCTGGGGACTCCATGCACACCCATCCGCTCACGTCCATCCTTACTGCAGCCCGTCCTCGCCTGGGGCTACGGCCCTCTCACCTCCTGCTCCTGAGAGATGCAAGTCCCAGCTGAAATGAGCTGGGCTTGGCCTGAAGGGTTCAAATACAGAGTGGTCCTTACTAAGCCAGCTCCCTCTGACTGGTGGAGGGCAAGGAGTCTGCCCTGAGCCAGCAGGTTTAGGAGGATGGTAGCTTGTGTCTTGGAAACGATGCTGGAGATGGCAGCCTCCCCACCTCGCACGCCTGAGCCCCAAGGAGGGGCACATTAGCCACCAGGCTGAAAACATCTCGGTAAAACTGTAATTTTTCTTTTTTTTTTTTTTTTAGTTCAATAGTCAAGGGAATAAAACACCGATTGTTCTTGTCTTGGGTAGAGAATACATTCGCTCATTTTTATGTTCACCCTGTGTTGCAAATTGCCGGTGACTCGTAAAACAGAACAAGTAGATGTGGGCACCACTTCTGCGGGTGTAAATGCCAGGCAGAGTCTCTGGTGTCAGAATTCTCCCCTTTGGAGACAAGCCATGAAGGAGGGTCATTGTATCTGTTCCTCTGAGACACTTAATGTGCTTGACACACATGTACTTGAAAAAAGGAACATTTCCCAACCACCGCAAAATTATTGTAGGTGTGGACTGAAGCTGTAAGTTCCATTCACTCACAAGGGTGCCTGTATAAAACAAAGAAGGTTGTAGAATTCCCTTAAGCTATACATGTCATGGGCTTAAAAGCACGTACAGGAAACACACCTACAAAAATACATGGATTTCTGAAGCCTCAGGTTAAAAATGTAATATCGACTTGGTGTATTATGCTCAGTCTAGTAATTCCATACCATGCTATGCAATTAAAAATGTCAAGCCGATAGGGGAAATTTACATTATCCTTCTCAAAGAAATACCTGCACCATGACTCAGAATTGGCTTTGGGCATAGGCAAAGCAGGGAAGAAGATTGCTTGGGAAGGCAAATCCGCCATAGGTAAGCAGTGTATACACCACAGCCTTGAAAAATCCTTAAACAAGGGCTGAATTCTAGATGCTTTACTTAGGGTGAATGAATCCAGTCTTACAGTAGATGCCTTAATTACTTGCCTCCAGTGGCTGCACATGGAGCTGAGGCCTGGCAGCCCCGGCAAACTTCTCACCCCTCCACTGAACTGGGGCCCCGTGAGTGGCACTGCCCACGCACGTCTTGTAGTGGGTGCGAAAAAAAGGCTGTTGCGGGTGTAAGGATGTGGTGAGCCATTTTTTGTAACTTTTTCAAGTAAGTATTCAAACAGAAAAAAAATCCTTTGTGCATTGTGGTTTACTCTGAAACTGTTGAGAAAATCTGGATTGTTTCTGTCTTTGGCTATTAAACTTGATTAATATGGCCAAGCAGAAGCAAATGCAGCAGTAAAGGGTTTAAAAAGTAGTGTTCTCTTCTCTGTGTTATTTTCTAAATTACTTTCTTCCTTTCTGACTGTATTACTCATTAGATGGTATTTCAAAGACCACTAATCAGGCTAAGTGCCTGTGGCTTGCCGGGAGAGATGCGGTTTAGGAAGCACACAGTGCACAACCCCAGTTTAGCAGTGAGCTGAGGTGGGGCATTCCAGGTGTAAGCATGTCCAGGACTCCTCGATGAAAAAAATCCAAGCATTTCTTGAAACACTGATTGCGGTGCACTTGCACAAGGCTTTCTGGCAGGCAAGAAAGCAATCCTGGAACTGCTATTCATCCTTCACAGCTGTTGCTTCTCAAATCAGACACTGTAAGGATTAGAGATGGGATTGAAGAAAGCGCAGTGGGGAGTATGGACCTACCGTTGCCTATCAGCCCCATGATCTCTAACCTCGCTGTAGCTGACTGCTGCTGTACCATCATTCATTCAGCGCCTCCAGTCCCCCGTACCAGCAGGTGCCAGGCCAAGACCAAAAGAAATACAGCAAGTATAGCTTTTCTGCACTTGCTATAAACGTGGAGAGGTATCAGGGCTGTAAAGAAATGTGAAAAAAGACAGCTTCTTTAGCTTTCTTCCTGCAAGTTATATCGTGATCCAAGGTATTTCCAAGAAACACAGCAGAAAGAAAGATGATCTTCAGCCAGACACTGCTCAGTCCTTTGCTTGCAGAAAGAAATGCAAGGACAGGTGGCTTGGTATTAGCTGTTTGCTTACCCAGGCACTGTCAAGACCTGTTTGGACTGCCCTGTCCTATTGAAGTAGCCATGTGCTCTGCAGGGCAAAATAATATTAATCTTCAGCACTTCTAGAGTGCTTAACATTTTGCCAGGGCTTCACAAATATGAAATGAACTGCAGTCATAACACTGATATGTGAAGCAGCGAGCTGACAGCGAGGTAAGATAGCAAACGCTGTCTTCCCCTTTCTCCAGATTGATAGCACAGCCTCACTCAGAAACGACAGTGTCAAAACAAGTTTCCATGACCATAAATCTGGATGGTGGTCTGAATGTACTGTAATGATGCTCTTTTTTTTTGGTAAAAATCCCTTGGGAAAAAGAGCAGAAACATCACTTTCCATAGGTAAAATGACCTTGACAAGCAGAAGCCTGGTGAGTGCAAATGAATATGCCTCCCGAAGAGCTTGAAGGAACAAATCAGCCACAAATGAAACAAAATTGAAAGGCAGGGAGGATGATAAGGGTAGACTTACACTGAAAGGTTTGGTTCTGCAAAGATATATATATATTCCCTGCCCATGGCAGGGCGGTTGGAGCTAGACCATCTTTCTGGTCCCTTCTAACTCTAACCATTCTATGATTCTATGACATATGGACATGGTGACTACTGCACGCTGGGGCTCTGCAAAGCTCCTCAGTGACTGTCTGGCATCATCCAGCTTCTCCAGCGCATTACCTGGCAGCCTGGCTGCTCCATGTGGTTGTCATAGGGCAGGGGTAGCCCTGAAGACCATGATGGAGCTAGGGAAACTGTACCTGTGTATGACAAAGACTGAATCATCTGATGAGGATAAATATCCTTCTGGAGGGTGTTATCTGGGGCAAACAACATGTCCCTTGCTCTCTCTCAGTCGATTCACATCCATAGAATAAGCAGGGTGCCAGGATTCACACTGGTAATATTAGTTAAGGGCATTGGAAAAATGTCTCAGTATTAAGCTACATAGTTAAATCTGTAAAGTTGAAAACTGGCAGCTGTCTCAGGTGAGATGTTTCTGTTTTCATGACCTAATCCACAATACTAATGCCCATGAATAACCAGTCAGAAGACGTAAAAGGATAGACAACAAGCTTAAATTCTGTGGCTTATTACTGATTACAATAGCTATTTTATCATTGTCTTAAAATTGAGTAAGACTCCTATTTTCCTTAGTTTTAAGGGCCCACAGTTTTAAAGCTTTGCTGTAAGACCTTTTGACTAAGGTATCTCCAGTAACTCTGAGAAAAGCACTTTGGATGCAGAACAAGGTGGATATTAACATTACCGGAGTGCCGAGTTGAAATTGCTTCCCTGTTTCTATAATATTGAACTCTGCTGCAAGAACAGCGTATCTGTTTGTTGCTAAGGATAAGAAAAGGCATGCTCTTCAGTAAAACAGGCTGCCTATCCACCACACAAACCAAAAGGGGAACATCTGCATTTTGCTAGGATCGAGGGTTTAATCTGACTCCACTAAGAATGTCTAACTAAGCCTTTTTTAACTTGTTTGTTTGCACTGCAAATGGAATATTCTTGTGTCAACTCAATTAAGCCCTCTATAAGTAAAAGCAGGATTCATCGAGTAGTCATCAGGATCTGGTAGACATTAAGTCCCGTGCCAGGCTCCTCATGAAATTAATCCCTGGTTCCTCAGGAGTTTCCAGACAGGAGTTTGCTTCTGTTTTCTCTCATAGCAGGGCTGGACTGATAGGAAGTGAACAAGCAGCAGCTCTTTATCTAAATCACTGAGCCGCTGCACCGGCATGCAAGGGAACAGTCTTTCCTCAAATCAAACAAGCAAGCAATTAAATTGGTAGATTTTCCTGTTTGGAAAAAGCTGTTACCATACTTTTTTCTTTAAGTCACAAGGCCGTGCTGTAAATGAGATAAGACCATCTAGCCAGCGGGCTTGCCTTTCCTGTTGAGATATGGATACATTGCTGCTGTGAAACCATGGGAAACCAGGTCATTTTTAGCTATTTTGACTCTTTGCTAGTTAAGACCCTCTCATGTAAGGCCACTTCACTCAACTTGCTGGAGCATGCAATAGCTCTCTGGTAAGTTTTGTGAAGGAAATAGCGTTATCTGATAACATGAGCTGTATCATAAAATTTAATGCCGTGCTTAAAAACCTAATCCTCAAGTTAAGTGATTATGTGGATATCTCAGCTCATTAAAATAATAAATATTAGCTTTGCCAGACGTCACTGCTGTGGAAGAAGGCTTGAAAATGAGTACCCAAAAACTCACAAACCATGACGAAAAAATAATTCAGACTAGTTTGTTCTTTTTAAAAAAATACAAAACATGAGAACCAAATTTCCATAGTAAAAATGCATGCCCTATTTTTATTTGTATGTTCTTTCATTTTTAAAGAAACCTCTTAAAAGGTATTGGTGTGTGTGCCTAGCAACATTAAACACTTTTAATTGCAAGTAATAGTAAGAGTGTCACATGCTTTCTTACACTGGTATTGCTACTGTTTATAAAGGGGTGAGGTGTCGCACTTTGGAAAAACAAATATCCACCAAAACATTTAAAGTTTCATTTTCTTCTTCATTCTCACACTTAAAAAGTCAGTTTCATTTCTAGATTTATTTAGACTTTGTTCTCAAAAACACTCACAGACACTTGAATCTCTGCCCAAATCCCTTTTTTATCCTGCAAAGGCCTTTTGCAGTTTAAGACTATTTCCATTTTTGAAAAACATTTATTCTTGCTCTGCATGGATACTTCGCTTCAGAGGGTGTCTTTCCAGCTCTGTGTCTTTTTACAGGGAAGCCTGGATAAGGGGAGAGCGACCGTAATAAGCGGCAGTAGGGACACAGCTGGGCTGTGTACAGCTTTTTTGGCAGCTGTTTGCTTCTATGTCCTTTTGCCAGTTTACCTGGGAAAGATCCTGCCTTCACTTTCAAATCCTCTATGCGCATAGAGAAGTATGACTGCAGAAACTACCCATCTCTTACCAGAATTTATTGCAAACCTTTTCCTCTGCGCTACATTTTTTTCCAGTCCTTACCTGACGTGAGTCTGCAAATTTTAACATGTTTTCCCTTTGTTTCCTCCAGCCCTCTCCTGCAGCACTTTTCACACATTTAACATCACCCAGCAGTAGCTGTCATCACAGTTCAACGGGCCCATTATGAGGCTTAATTTACTGTGGCCAAACTGGCTTTCTGTGACTCACGTTATAGCCTTAGGAGCTCTCGTTTTCTGGTACATGGGATACACGGAAAAGGAGGCAGAAATCTTTCACTCGGTGTTGAACTGCTGGTTAGTAACTTAGCAGGTTGTTTGCGTTTAACAAATCTGAGATATGTATTGACAGCTGTCTTCTGCAACTGATATCTTGAGAAAAACACCCCTCAGCGCTGCTTTCAGAGCTACCTACATTCAGAACTCTAAAGGTAAAAGCAGTTATTAAATTCTTTCCACATGGGCATCGTACCAAGGAATTTTGTTTTCTTACAGCCATGCCACCTCCAACAGTAGGTGACAAAAGAGATCAGGGATTGAAAGCGATATCACGAGGCTGAAAATCAGATTAATGAAAAATGGCATATGATTGTCTGGGGACGACCTTTCACACTGTCCTAGGATCCTGTAAAATTTGAACATAAATAACATGAAGTCAACATCATTGACCTTCTGAGAGAGAAAGTCACACTAGTGATGCTAATCTGTTCTAAGGATTTCCTGCTCTTTTCACCCCTTTCCCTTTGGTCTTGCATAAAGACATCTATTCAAGGCAGGTCTCAATTAACTTTAATGGGTGTCTTAAGGTGATGCTAGTGGCAACCTTGTAAAAAGTAAAAAGTACTTAGACAATTAAACAGAGAAGTCCACTTTAACAATGAACTGTGATATATTTGCAGATCAGTGGAATATCTGTGCTAAAAACCTGCTGTGGTTTGTAGTGGAAATTCAAGCAGACATCCTGTTATCTCCTGCTCAGTTGCGTATATGCTGTCCCTGCAGCAGGCCAATATATCTACTGAGCTCTTAGAAAGCCAAACATGGAACTTCTCCCTGGATTTGTCATCACTGAAAAAGACAGACTTTCCCCAGGTAAATTTTACCCAAGCAATTATCAGGACTAGCTTGAAATAACATGAAAAAAAGGCCTCTTGCACAGAATTTTTTCCTCTCAATATCTGCAGGCAGCCTCTCCTGGCATCCCTTTGGTCCCACCTCCTGCCTCTCTCCTCCAGTGATCCTTTCCAAGAGGATCTCTTTGCCACGCTCACTTGTCTAACTCAGAAGTGTCACCTGGGCAGAACGTGAGGATTCTCTGCTTTTGTCTATGACTTCTGGCTTGTCCAGAACCCAGAAACCACGGAGATGCTCATCGGGGAGGCAGGCAGCTCTTCAGCACACATTCAAAAGTCTGATTCTTTGGGGAGTCGGGGAGGGGCTTGATTTTAGTGCATGGACCTCATAGATGATCTGTGTTTCTGCTGTATGTTTGACGTGCTCAGGATGTCTCACTTACTATGCAGAACCAATGCATGTGCAGTAGGTCTGATACTTCCCAAGTGTATTAAGTCCATTAGGTATATACTGGACTGAAGCCTGCAAAAATATTTCTGTCAAGAAAATCCATCCATCACAGCAGGCCTGAAATGACCTTCCCAAGAGTCAGTGTCTAAAAATGAATTAAATTTTCACCACCTTTCTAAGAGGCCGCATGAAGCCAGAAGCCCAAACCCTGAACAGAACTCAAATTCAATCCCGAATGAGTCATCACTCTCCTCCTTCCAGTGGTTATTTGTTTATAGCAAGTAGCTGGTGGAGCACAAAGTGTGGTCTCTTCCCTGTCATACACCCACCTCAGCCATAGAGTGATCAAGTTGCCATGCTGGAAGAAAAGTAGGGGGGGTTCTTTTATTTTCTTTTTCAAGTACAATCCCCCAGAGTAGAAAATAGTATTTCTTGCCTGTATTACCAGAAATGACACAGTTCACGAAAGTCAGCAACCGCATTTTTGCCAGCAGGTTGCCAATCGTTTCTAATTTGCAAAGCATCCAGAAATGTTTCAACTACTGGACCTATTTCAAATTTTTATGCTCAAACCTTGTCACTTTTATAGATTTTAAGGGCAATGAAAATATCTGGCAGGCTCAGGGCTCAATACTGACTTTACCACATCCCAGTTTATTCATATTGTGCCCTCGCAAAGGGTGCCAAGGACTAGAATATCAAGAGTTGCCTGGATTTATTCCCTTCAACTCTCAACGGTCCTGTCAAACCCCATAAACTGAGAGGCTCGCACAGTTCATTCCCTTCTCATCGTTTTGCAGAGACAAGGCTAAAGCTCCCCTGTCACTGTGGCACCTCTCGGGCTCTGTAGTCCCACGTGCTCAACAAAGGTGGCCAGCCTGGCCAGGACACCAGCAGGAGGGGAGCATCACGGGGATGCACTGGTGCCAGCTGGGTACCACAGTCGAGCTGTCCCTGCCAGAAGGCATATTCCCAGTCCCTCCCTGGCATCCAGCACCTTCTGTCAGGTTAGAGGCAAAGTCACCCAAGAGAGCTGCCTCCACAGGGAGAGATTCACCAGGCTTCATCGCCAACACTCAACACAACAGGTAAAACCAGCACACTGCGGGGAGGTGAGCAGGAGCCCTCCAGAGACCACACCACATTCTCCCAGTCCCGTCTGCCGAATGTGGGCAGCTGGGCAAAGGAGCACGAGGCTTTACGCAGATACTGCCCGGCGTGGCTTCATGAGGTGGGCTGCAATGTCATCTTCAGCTAGTAAAACAAACCTGGTTAACCACAGCGAGGTCTCTGTACAAACAAAAAGCAGACAACTGCCCTGGGTTCTGGAGCGGTGATTAAATCATGTGCCCTGTAAGCTCCTATTATTATAATTGCTTCTGATATGCACTGTGAAACATTCACCTGGCTTTCATCCCTACCTCTGTCTGCTGTTGGTGGGTGAAGAACAAGTGACGTTTATTCTGGGCTAAAAGACAGCTTTGTTCCAGACCAGATGTCTCATTCACTGCACATATGTCAGCCCTGCAGGTGCTATCACAGGCTCAAGAAACAGCAAGTTTGGAGCAATTTTCAAATGACAATGCAACATCAAGGTATTACTTAGACAAAATAATAAAGCACTTTCTCTGCCTCAGTCATAGCAAGTTTTGAGGTTTTTGTTCCCCAGACAGTGAGTTATATTGTGCTTTCTCTTCTATCACTGTAACTGAGAATAAATCCACTGACTTCAGAGGGAGGTTTCACATCTATGACACTAAGACTGAAATTTTAAACCAGCACGTGCATACACTGCATATTTGAGGGACTTGGCTGGTTTAGCACTTTAATTCTTCAGGGGCTGACTTTAGATTTTCCTATCTCTGATGCAGTGAAAGCAAATCCAAGCTTTCAGTGAGTAATTTATGAATCTCAGCTTTTGGGGGATGAATTTTACTCCAGGGTTTCACATGAACATTATATTGCCTAGATGTAAACAGCAGAAAGTGTTCTTCCATATTTAATCCAGACGTTATTTCACATAACATACCAACTGACTTCTCCATTTCACTCATCACAAAAGAACTGCAGCAACTTCCTCCTTTCTTTTTTAAAACTAATTTTGGATTTTTTGTAATTTTTTTACCGTCACAGCTTGCTGTCATGGCAAATGTGGCTCCTCCTCAAATGTAGCTTGCAAGTAATCCCTTTGTGTTTCTTTACAAGTGGGTTAAATTTAGATTTTAAGAGATGAAGAGTACATTGCCCCAATGGCTCCTAATCAAATACTTGTAAGTAAAATTTTGCTTCATCTAAAGCCGTATGGCTGTTGTAAATGGGTAAATCATTATGGGCCAGATCTACAAAAGTGCCTAAAGAAGAACCTACCTAGAACCAGGCTTTTAAACACCAGAGAGCTGTACTCCAAAACACTGCTCTATCCCACAAGGACTAGGAAAAATTTTGGCGTGGCATTAAGTTATACTTTCATACATACAAAGTGCTGCATCTTTTTTGGAAGGACATCACTACTCCCCATCCACAGGCAGCCAAATCCATGAGCCAAGCTTCCCGCTGACAGATGGGAGCTCTGCACACTGCGCCACTACCACATCTAATACGCTTTGCTTGCAGGTACTTGGGGACATCTTGGGCCAACTTCTGACACAGGTCCAGAGACAACCACATCAACTCTACACAAGCCAACACTGGAGCTAGACTCAACAATGAGCGAGAAGACAGACATACGGACTGCCACACTGCACTGTAAAAACCTTTGGTTATGGATCTGAGGCGTAGTATAAACCACAGTGCCCTTTTATAACTGTGTTGGTGGCCCTGTGTTAGATGGAAATTAAGATCGCTTTTTAAAAAATTGCATCTCCAGAAGAACCATAGCAGAACAAAAAAGTCAAGAAGAAATCCCCAAACCCTGCCATCCACCCTTGAAACTGTAAAAGGTCAGAATTTGTTATTATCCTCTCTAAAGACTCCTCCTCTTGACACAGAAGAACAAATTGTTAATAATGGGTAATAAATCCCAGTCACAAACAGCTTTTACAGCTTTTGCTTTGTTCTATAATCTGTTTCCACAACACTTAAGCGGAAGAAGCAGATAAACCACTTTTTTTTAAAGAAACTACAAATGTAAGTAATTTGTCTACTTTCTTTAAGCCCTTAAGAAACCAATCTGCCTCTCATTTTGCTTCTGTGTGTGCTTATGTTTTATTTTTTTTGAGGTCTCTTCACTTCATCTTTGTTTACCGCTTTCAGGTAGCACATGGTGTTTAAAATGTTAAGCCAAGAAAAACTCACTATGTGATGTCCAGCACACAAATTCACAAGCCAAAAATGTTTCCACTGCCCAAGTTCAGGAAGAGTTTATTTTTTGTTTCATACAAAATCTTTAAAGAGTATTTTACTTCACACATTAAAATTAGCAGAAATGTTGAGGTTAGAGTACAAACAAATTTTACAAGTAGTTCACTTTTCTGAAATATGTTTGTGGAGCTGGGGTGTGCTGACAGCCAGCATGGAGCAGATTCTGCTGCCTTTGTTTCTTTTCCATGGAAAATAAGGACATGCTCAGCCAAGAAATTATGACCACAACTGTGTTTTCACCTAAACCACATGAAAGAGAGGCTGTATTGCTCAGCAAAGGATAGACCTAATAGTGCTGCCCTTAAGCTGTGTAACAGGGAATGACAGTAATACAGCCATCTGAGGAATTAGGGATGAAAATATGCCATGTTCAAAGTCCATAGAAGGCTGGCATTCTGCTTGCTAGCCCATATCACATTTTTTACAGGTATCATCTCTCCTGCTAGTAAAATAAACTTCAGTGTAGGTTTGTTTTAATCCGGACCATCACCTTCATTTTGCTGTGTAGTAACTGTATGCGGTTAAGGCATGTGCTGAAGTCTTTGCTGGATTAACACACCTGCATAAATAACTTGCTGTGCACCCCCTGGATTATCTAGTTGAGTGTCTGTTTTTGGTCTAATTGGGATTTTTGTTTGAAAATCATGTCTTTGAAATCATTAGGATATTTGCTGCAGACGGCCACTATCCCAGAAATTCATGACCACTGCCTAGAGAAACATAGTGAAATATTTGAGTTACCTTTAAGTACTCTAAAGAAGACTTTTTATCCTTCACTGTGGATTAACATATTATATGGATCAAGAAATAAACACATATAGTCTGAGGGCTTCTAGTATTTCATCATGATGCAAATAGTCTGCACAGTCTGTTGATCAAGCTATTTCTTTTTTCCAGGATTCCATTTTACAGTGCTACTTGCTCAAAAATTGATGAAAGATTACTTATGAAAGATAACAGCCTTACAGTTTGGAGACAGAATGTTTTCTTGTAATTTTCTTCCCACTTTTAGGTATTTTATTTTCCTGTTCACACAGCTGAAAATGACAAGGTGCAGGATGCACAGATAGGAATTCAACTTGATGCAGAAATGTGAGGAGTGTTTCACAGGAAACACAACTCCCTAACAATAGCCCAGAATACTCACCTCTTCCAAAAACCCTTCTTCATTCTTATTTTAATTAATAATTCTAAAATCAGCATTAAACACCCTAAATCAGCACACACTAAGATGAATACTTTGCACAACTACTTGCAATTTAAGCTGCAGGTCTGCAGGTCACATTTATACCTTATACCTTAATATATATCTATAATCAGAGGGAGGTCAAGGGGATCTGTACAGATCAGAACTTGCTAGAGCACAGCCTCGGGTATTATACCGCTTATACAACAGTTATATGACTTGCCATGTGTAATTAACTATAGGGTTAGCGCTTCAAAATTAGAGCTGTAATTATATACCCTTCATAAGCTCACCAAGCTGTACGTGTAAATGACTAATGGAGACAGTGACCATGACACCAGCAGGCAGTTCTCTTTCTGAACCTGGCACAATCCTCATCTTCAGGGACTGGTAATTAACCAAACAAGCCTCCCAGACGAAAGGTGAAATCCTAGCTGTCCTGCAGCAAATGCCAACACTGATGTCAGGATGTCCAGGATTTTATTTGGAAAATTGGATTTACATTCTTAAAAGAGAACATACTGAATACCCTACTTTTAAAAACATCATTTGCAGCACAAGAGGTGAGTAACATGTACTATCCCAGCCACAGTAACCTTCCTGTGGTTACTTCTTCCAGTAAATATTTTTGAGACAATGGCAAAAGTGGCAAACAAACCTTTGTTTGTGATGACTGTGCAACTGCAACAAGAATCAACAGAACACAAGAACACAGGGAAATCGGGGTGGGGAACTCCTGGAATCAAACCGGGCAAATACTCAGGTACCTGAGTGTTCAGATAATGGCCTGTGCTACTGAAACCTCGCTAGTTTTCTTATTAAATCAGTCAGACAGAAGATATTGTCTCTCCCTATGAACCCTGACATACTCATAGCCTTACAGCATCAAGGCTTACTAAAGACTGATAATACAAATACATTGGCCTATTACTCAAAGGTTGACTTAGGGAAGAGAAGTAAAATCAAAGAAAACACAAAACTTGTCACATAATACCTATAGGCTTCATCACATATATTTTGCAGGAGTCTGTTCACCTAGTGATTAAATTATTTGGGACATTTGTGTTAAAAGTAAACTACAGATTGCCAAACTCTCTTGAATATTCAGTAAATATACAGCATGATGTTTGTAGATAGGCACTTTGAGTTACAGACTATAGACTACATGTTTTTAACTGTTAGATGCCAGTCCCTCTCCCAAAGTGATCATCATTTGTCAGAAAAGGTTTTTTTCTTACTACATGACACATACCTAATTATGTTTATTGTTTAACGGTGGTGGTGTGTAAAGGGAACTATAAATAAAATTAATATGAAATGTGAAAATTTTCTGATTTTATGCATTTGGTATATTTATTTTGGATATTCTTATTAATTGGATAAACAATTAAAATACAAAGTGCCACTAATCTGTAAACTGCATAAATCAAAGTTAACCTTATTGTCTTAGGAACAAATGAAAGCTAAGAATGAGCATTATCCATCAGTTAGTACCAAGCAACGCCAGAGTCCGATTCCTCTCCTTGTCAGCTTCGGAAGAAGAAACAGATACCACCAAATAGAAATGGTGATTCTTTTTTCTCTTCCATTAGAGGTGCAGCTTCTTATTACTTTGTCTGTCTGAGGTTCATTGACTGCTGAAAAGCATTTATCTTTTCAGGTAAGCTCAGTAAAGGGCACATATTTCTTTTCACTCAGTCTCTAGGTAACCGTGAAAAAAGCTGTATACTTGACACTAGACCCGAGTTGTTCCAACTGCAAGGGAAGACATTTTGTGCCATCTAAAACCTGTAGTATATCACATTATGAGGGCAAAGGTGATTTCAGATCTACAGGCCAAAAGTGTGGAATAATTTTCTGTAAAAAGCCTCTACAGAAGTTAACTTGGGGCCCACTGCTGAAGAAGGCTGAACTTCAGTGCCTGTTACCACACTTAGGATTGGTTGTTCCGTGGCTCCACAGGCAAACCAAACCCTTCCACTTAAGTCCCACAGTTCAGATCCAGCGTTGATGAAATAGTCAAGAGGCAGAAGAAAACATTTAGCGATGCCTAAAGCAAACAAGAGGTCATGGTTTGCTCTAGGAGGCAGACAACATAACATTTCACTCAAGGGACAAGCCTTATGTTAGCAAGTACATAATCATACATACCCTTTCCCTTATCTCTTTCTAAAGGAACTGGGCATTAGATGCGCTTTCCAAGTCGACCAAAAGTGGACTTTTCTCAAAGTCAGAACTTAAATGAAAAATTGCCTTAAGTTTTTTTGGCGTCATAAGAAAATGAAACATTGACGGTTCTATTTCTCTTCCCTACTCTCTCACTTTTATCCCAAGTCATTGTATTTTGACAAATCCAAGCATTACTGGGACTTAATTTAGCTGGGAGAGAAAGCAGGTACTGCAGCACACTGATGAAAGCTGCTGCACAGGACTCATATAACTTGGAACCTCATGTATCAGGTTTATATCTACAAGGTATTGCCAACCCAGGCGATTATTTTTTAAATATTTAGACCACCAATGGGAACACATCAGCACCACATGTGGAATGGCTTCCATTTTGCACGGTTAGACACCCCCATCCCCTGTGCCCAAGTCGGCTGCTCTCCTCTGCACTCCATGACTTCTGGACTAGAAATCATCAAATCAGGGATAAAAATGAACTCAGGTTTCTTCACAGACCACAAAAGCATTTTTTTGGGTCATTTAACATTTATCAGAATTCATTATACACTGCTTATGTAATTTCTGTGAGGACTGCTTTCAACAACTATGTTAATCATACAGAGTTCTGAGAGGCAGAAAAGCTACTTTAATTGCTCCTTCATGGAGAAGACACTTTGGGGTTTGTTTTATTTTGGTTTGCTTTTGTCTCCTTTGGATTTTTTCACAAGCTTCAACCTCGGTTAATTTGACAATGTATAAAGGGTAAAGGCTTCTAAAATGACAATTTTGACCAAAAATAAGTGCATTCACCCCAAGTTACGAACACTAACTTATTAGTCAGCCATTCTTGATGAAATAAAACAATATTAACATATCATTCCAAAACCTTCCATCAGTACAATGCTGGTCAGGCAGGTATTAAACTACAGTCTAAAGTTACCATCAGAGAAAAGAGTGCAGAGATGAAGAGAAAAGGTAAGAGCGTAAGGGGAAACTGCTTGTTCTTGAGAGATTAAGCTGGAAAAACAAGTGCAGAGAAGCTTTAAAAGTGTTTCAAATGCTGGAGGACTTTAATAATGCTAGTATTTCTAAAACTATGGTGTGGCATGGCAGCCTTTCATTTGGATGTAGCATAAATGGTTAAAAGCACTTATATGCTTGGAAGGGAAATAAGATGTACTGTCCTCTGTACATCAACACAATTCCACCAGTGCTTGAATAGCATTTATTTCACCTCGTCTTAGTTATCTCATCAGTCATCTACCTTAGCCGCCTGAGGTGTCTCTTCCAGTCACCAGAGAGATACAGTTTTGCTGTAGTGGGAGATGGCAAACACTCATTCTCTGCCTACGTGAGCTAAGGTGAGATCATTGTTTTCTGGAGGTTCTTGTTCTTCCTTGCTGACTTTAAGGGGCTTGCTTTTCCAGAGTCTATATTTCTCTCCATTGATAGTAAAAGTGAGCTTAAACAACACACTGGGATAGGGATGGCTGCACCACGTGAGGTTTCATCTTCCC
The DNA here is from genome assembly GCA_013398295.1 of Chionis minor. Lineage (NCBI taxonomy): Eukaryota > Metazoa > Chordata > Aves > Charadriiformes > Chionidae > Chionis > Chionis minor. The sequence goes on from VZSF01007135.1 coordinate 49,958, forward strand.
ATGTGAGCCCTGTCCTCTACACCTCACGCCAGAGCTGTGTGAGTGACCAGCAACAGCTACCTGAGAATGATCTGGTGTTATCCCTCCTCTAATGCACAAGCCATTCACTGGAGAAGTGTTACAACACCATAGGAAAGTTTACTGATATTTGCCCAAATGGTTCTTTTTGCTGTAATTTTCACTGCTGATTCCGAGATAGCCTTTCTCCTGTAATATCTAGCTACGAAAACACATCCTAGGAAAAAAGTTTCCTATAGATTTCTCATCAGTACCACATTCAGGCTTGCAACCATTTTAAGGCAGGTATCCTGCTCTTGCTAAAATTGCTCAAGGAGAGTCTTCCTGTTAGCAAGAGACTGAAAAATTTCAGAAAGGTGACCAAACAGTTTACAGTCAAATACTGGATTGTGCTTAAGTGCTGAAACTTAAAATAATCGGTCTTATAATTATCTTCTGCAGATCCAGATCCAAAATATTTTATAAATACATTCTTTCCAAAGAGCTCTCACTAGGTCGTATGAAACAGTCACTAGGTCACATAAAATAGTCTGTACACTCAACTTTGAGCAGGGAACATCTGTTCTTTTGTTTAGTAGTCATCAAACCTGGCTTTTTATCTTTAAGAGAAGGACAGGTTGACTATATCATAAAATAGAAAAGCAGTATTATGATTACAAATTTCATTGCTTCAATCTGTGCATCTATTGTTGCATTTACAGTTAAATTTCTCTGACAAACAGTTCATTACCATATAACCTACCACAAAAATCAAGCCATCTCTGTAAAACAATCTGCACTATGACAGTTACATTGTGCAGCAGCTGGAGATGGAGGCAACTTAGATTGCTTAACAAATGGACAAATTTAATCAGTACGATAGCAATGGAACAATCCCTCAAAACAAAAAAGCAACAACAACAACAAAGCAGTTGTAACTCTTTCTATAAAGAAGACACATTAAAGACAATCTGCTCCGGAGTGTTGCTTCCCTTTAAATAGAGCCTTTTTTATAGTCTGTTCATTGCAAGTAGCCAGCTTATGAGGCTCAGCTTTGTGAAGTGCTGCCCAACCCCAGTTCTTAACGTAATCGGGATGGAGCTCATGGAGTGGAGTGGTTTCAAGCTCCCATTAACTGCAAACAAATGTAGGTGCTGGGTCTGCTGAGGAGAAGAGCCAAAACGCATATCGCTCTCCAGTAACCAGGAAGAATGGAAGAGAATCTGCTGGGCTGTGCATTCGCAAACAAGGGGAGAAGCCGCAGCAGGACAAATTGCGAACATCTTGGTTCAAAGACAGGACATGGCAAGGGCAACATGTGGAAATGTAGCTGAAACCCAGCTGGGCTGATGTATAAAGCAGTAGCATCCCAAATCAGCATCATTCAAATCGTACTGACAGAAGTGAGGCGACGAGAGGCAAAGGAAAGTGTAAATGCAACCATAATTTACCCTTTTACTTAAAAGATCAAATGTAAGAGTCGGTTCCCTAATTTGTACACAGTCTAAAATCAAGCTGTAGGGTTTTGTCTTTTCAACCTTGTTCTTCTGCTGATGTTCTTGATTAGCAAAGGGATTCATGAACAGGCTTTAGCTAAGTTTAGACTCTTTGAAAGCGGTTCATTAGCTGTACTTATCCCTCACTGTGAATTCCCAAAATTGCTCTGCTAGATTTCAAAGGCGTTAAAGATAATCCAGCCAGCCTAAGAGGCATTTTTCTTTCCAAAGAATAAAACAATGTCTTATCACTTTTGTTGCTACGTAATTTATTGCAAAGCTGCAGACTGACTCTGACTGCAAGGATAGCTCTCAGGAGGTGCACGTGTTTGCCAGCCGTTACTGCTTTACCCGGGATATGCTGGACCTGCGGTACACAAACCATGCCATATAGTTCTTTAAAAGGGTGCAGACTTTCTATGGAGCCTCTGGAAGGAAAGGCATCATCCAGTTCCAACATAAAACTGTACATAGCCTAAGCATTTATTACAAAAGAAATCTCTCAAATCTCAGGCTATGAAAGCTCCTGGGCAGCTCTGTCGTTAGAGTACCAAAGCTGAGGTATCCTACGGATGCTCTTGCTTCTCAGACTCAGGAAAAGTGGATCAGATGTTTGGCATCTCCAGCTTTGTCTCTGTCAGTGAGTAAAATGGACCATGGACCATGGGCTCTGAGGCTAACTGGCAGAGCACACCTTGCATCTGTACAGCTTCCTCCCTCGCTCGCACTGATTTTTTAGGAACAGTCCCTGACAGACACTGTTTTCCAGGCTGTGCCGGGGCATCCCTCAGGGGAGAGGTAGTTGGTGCATGCCAAAACTTAGGGATTATGCTAATGGCCAGTTTGGATAATCATGTGCCAGTGCTGGAACCTGTGCCCTAGCCCTGTTTTATTTACTATTATTGCCTTGGCCTCTGTTTCTCACTGCCAGTCCAATGACTGCGGATGCTGTTCTCCCCTCTAAATGGAATGTACCCTTCAGCAGATGGAAGGCAGAGATCACCGCACACCATGCCAGTCTGTGACTCAATTAAACTAATATCAGATCATAAATCAATGCCAGGGGGCTGTGGGCACAATCTCCAAAAGCAGAAGGAGGCCTCAGCTGTAACATAGCCACCAAGGTGTTGAGCTGAGTCGTCTGGTCCCAAGTCTTCTTGTCAGATGGGGGCAACCATGAATTTCTGGAAGTAATTTCAACGTACCTTCCCCTTCAGAGGTTTATTTTCTGCAAACGTTTAGGCAGCGAGAGTGGAGTCAACACAGTGAGACTATCTGGGGTTTGTAGCTTTTATAGCAATGCTAACACATAGCAACTATTCTCCTACCACTGAACCATCACTATTTAAAATCAAACCTTTCAGAGGGAAAAAAAAACCAACAAAACTTTCACTGAGACTAGAATCCCACCCCTCAAGCAAGGCACATGCCTTTGTTTGGTAAATAAGCAACCTGTTAATTGTCAAATGAAACCACAGCTTGGCTGGTATTTCTTGTGCACCCAAGACCATGAGTCAGAGCAAGTTAGAACAACTAACTAATTAAAGTTTAATTATTTCAGACTGCAATTACTTAAATAGGGGGATCACACTTCTCCTCTCCTCGTAGTAGCTTGTCACAGCAATTAGTTTAGAACTGCAAAAAGACTGGCACTGTTCCTTCTTTCGCCCTGGGGAGTTACCACCAGTTAGGAGCATCCGCAGTTAGTACAGCACCACCGCTCCATGGAAGAAAATTTGTACCAACAGCCAGAGATGAGCTGGAAGGGAACAGAGTAGGTAGGTCCCAGTTGCAGAATCCCGAGCCCAGCAGCTGCCCTTTGTTCGTGGGAGCTGGTCAGAGCACACTGGGCAGGCTACCTGCCACACAGCAAAGATTCAACAGGCTTTATTTTCCTGTCTGCAAATGCAGCCACGGTCCCCAGCACACACCAGCCTGTGCCCATATGATCTTGTCCCATTCACTGAAAAAGAAGATATTTCAGAGATCTTCAGAGCTCCGTGGGAAGCTGACCAGATATCTGTGAAGGTTGCACATCGTCTCACTGGTTGCTCAATGCAAGCCCGAGCCCATGGGCAGCAACCATGCCACCTTTAGGGGCAGAGCTTAAATATTCATCCCTGGGCAAGTGGTCTGGTGGCAGAGCCAGCAGCCCACAGCACAGAGGACAAACAGATTTCATTTGCCACACAGCTCAGCTGGCACTGGGCTGCAAGATCTCAAAGCAGTAGCTCGAGAGAACTACTTTGGAAAGGCAAAAGATCCCAGCTCCCTCGAGCATATTATCCTTGAGTTGGAGAGATACATGCTCTGTCACTGAAAGGTTGCCAGCGACTGGCTCAGCACACGCTTCGTGTTGCCTGATCCCTACTCTCAGCTGTATTCCCTTATCACCACTGGCCTGCCCAAGCCAGCTCCCCACACTTCTCCTTCAGGGCTGTGGGGTGGCCACATGAGCTTACCAAATCTAGAGTTCATCTTCTTAGATGAAAATTGCCCACTGTGTCAGCTGGACCCCTGAGTTTCTTGAGCATCCACCTGCATGGGCTGATACTGCTGTGTCAGCCCCATCCCGTGCTGGAGCCATTTCAAAAAGGTCATTCTGTCCATTTGGCTAGAGAAGTATTGCCGACATATCTTTTCTGGCACAAAACAAGCGTTCAGAGCATGCTCTAATAACCAAGCAGCAATCAATCTTTAGAAAATCCCACTGCTAACATTTCCGTATGCCTAATTTAAGTTGCTGCATCCATATATAGCCTGTAAAATGAAATGGCCTGATTTTCAGAGATGCTCAGCTCCTCCACATAAGTGCCTCTGCAAGACAGATGATTTACAAGGCTGTGCTGTTAGGCTTGTTAGCTGCTGGCTCTAAAGTTTAGAAGGCTAACCTAAAGTGACAGAAATAGGAGTTTTGCAGAGGGACCGTCTTAGAGGAGAAATATTTTCATAGAATCGTCCAGGTTGGAAGGGACCTTTAAGATCATCGAGTCCAACCATCAGCCTAACACTGCCAAAACCACCACTAATCCATGTCCTGCAGCACCATGTCTACAAGTCTTTTAAATATCTCCACGGATGGTGATTCCACCACTTCCCTGACCAGCCTGTTCCAATGTTTGACAACCCTTACCATGAAGAAGTTTTTTTTAATATCCAATCTAAGCCTGCCTTGATGTAACATGAGGCTATTTCCTCTTGTCCTGTCACTTGCTACTTGGGAGAAGAGACCGACCCCCAGCTCACTACAACCTCCTTTCAGGTAGTTGTAGAGAGCGATAAGGTTTCCTCTCAGCATCCTCTCCTCCAGGCTAAACAACCCCCACTCCCTCAGCTGCTCCTCATAAGACTTGTGCCCTGGACCCCTCACCAGCTTCGTTGTCTTTCTCTGGACATGTTCCAGCCCCTCAATGTCTTTCTTGTAGTGAGGGGCCCAAAACTGAACACAGTATTCAAGGTGGGGCTTCATCCATACCGAGTACAGGAGGACGATCACTTCCCTAGTCCTGCTGGCCACACTGTTCCTGCAGGCCAGGACACTGTTGGCCTTCTTGGGCACCTGGACACACTGCTGGCTCAGAGGAGCCATACTACCCTCAAGCAGGTCGACACTCCCATCCAACTTGGTGTCACATGCAAACTTACTGAAGGTGCACTCGATCCCCTCATCCAGGTCATTGACAAAGATACTAACAAGAACCAGCTCCAATACTGAACTCCGGGGAACACCACTTGTGACCAGCTGCCAACTGGATTTGACTCCATTCACCACCATTCTTTGAGCCTGGCCTTCCAGCAAGTTTTTTACCCAGGTGAGACGTATTCCATCTAAGTTATGAGAAGCCAGTGTCTCCAGGGAAATGCTGTGGGAAACGGTGTCAAAGGCTTTGAATTTTGTCAAGCAGGACCTGCCTTTCATGAACCCATTCTGACTGGGCCTGATCACCTGGTTATCCTGCATGGGCCAAATAACGACACTCAGGATGATCTGCTCCATGACCTTCCCAGGCACCAAGGTCAGACTGACAGGCCTGTATTTCCTTGGAACCTCCTTCTCTCCCTTCTTGTGGATGGGCATCACGTTTGCTAATCTCCAGTCAACTGGGACCTCCCCAGTTAGCCAGGACTGCCAGTAAATGATGGGAAGTGACTTGGTGAGCACTTCCACCAGCTCCCTCAGTACCCTTGGGTGGATCCCATCTGGCTCCATAGATTTGTGTGTGTGTGTGTCTAAGTGCTGTATTTTACATGAATACACACTGAATCTACAGAGAGAGAGATTGTTACCTGTCCTGGACTATCAGCCAGGGTTTGCAGTCCTATAGGTTGTTTCCACCAGAGAGGGAAATTGATAAAGAAGTCAGGTATTTCTTATATGTGGTCCCATTTATTCAGGACAGCAAGGACAAAAATGCAAGCACTCATGTTCCCTTCACTACAATGACTTAGCAGGGTAACTAGCAGACCTGAAGTCCTCTTTCCAGTAGCCCGTCCAATAAAACATGACCTCCCTATGACTGGAGAGGAGGAACTGCTCCTTCCCCTCCATCAAGTTTACTTCTGCTTTGGAGCCCCATATGTGGAATCAAATAGTACAATACAGTTTCTTTCTCCTTGGCACTAAGTCCCTTTTCTGCCTGCCTGCAAACCCCAGGTCTCTTTTTCTTAGTATCATGCAACATACACCCTTTTTTTGTCTTTTCTCTTTTCTTGCTGGTTGTCCTGCTTCTTCCTCACACAATCAAATATGCCTCAGCATGTACCTTTTTCCTGGAGGCTGATTGTTTCCACTGTTCTCGCCTCTCAAAGTATAGTTACTTGTTTTCTGAAAGGGGCGGGGGCTGTTCTATCCTTTCATAAGAAAGGATCTCACAGGCTTCGCTGTGCCCTGGATGAAGACCTCTAACCAGATCCTTCCTCTGTGTGAGACGTCTTCTGACACAGATTTCACAGACAAAATTCTAAATATTCACTGACAGCTGCAAAGCTGATTCAGGACTGTGAAAAAAATAATTGTGATATAGCAAGAAATGGAAAAAAAAATTAAAAATCCCAGTTTGGACCCACTGTCTAAATCAGAGGGAAAGGTAGCAAAAATTATGGCTTGAGTGGGGTATTTATTTCTTCTTAATGACTAGATGCAGAGACTGATATTTACTTTGTGATAACAAAAGTTCAGCAAAATAGCAAACTGACGAGTAACTATGTAATACTGTACTTGCATGCTCTTCAAAATTTTAATTATTCCAGTGAGTAGACAGAATATAATTTATTCTTCCCGTGAGACAGAAAATGAGCAGAAGACAGACAGCAAGCTCTGCTCTTTTAATTCATTCATCTAGTAATCTGTATTCCACATTTTTGCAAATCAAATTTATCCTGCATAGTAAACGTAGCCTGGCAAGACTTCACTTGAGTATATGTGATTTTACTAATCTCCTTTCAGAAATCCTTGACCACTCCACTTTTTTGCAAACATCAAAGCAGAGATCATGGCAGCTGTCTTTTTTCTTTTGCTAGGCTGGAACAGAAATATCCCATGAGTACACACTGTGAAGTAAAGATGCTGATTTGACAGATTTTAAGATCCTATAGTTAATGCAAATTTGGGACCTCATGCAGAATCTGTATTACAGGTCTCTTCCAAACCTTGGTTTTGGGTGTATAGTAATTGTGAATACTCCGAACACATTCTTTATTAATTTGGTCTTTTTTATGGATCTTGCATGCTTTAAACCGTCTCAACAAACTATGTTATCAATCACTCTTACTTATGTTACCAGACTTGCCACACTTTTAATTTTCCTAACAATGCAAAAGTAAAGGTACTTCCAGTATCAGTTCTTCATTTCTCTCTGCTCATTCTGTTTGTGCTACAGATTTGGAAAAAAATATAGAACCATCTCAAGGAAAAAATGCATTTTCCTGCAATTCTGGTTATAGAAAACTCCACAGTAATTGCTTATGAACCCAAAAGTCTTTTCAGTATCTGCGCACATTTACTAGCATCAGAGGCATCACATTTGCCTATACGCAGTGTTGTTAATCTACTCGTTCAGAAGCACAAGGTGGCAAAAGAGAGCCCCATCAGCTCAAAGACACAGAGCATGTTGGAGTTCAGATGGCAAGTCTGACTCATAGCTCATACCATAGAAATTCTGTGACTTCTGAGGCCAGCGTAACTTAAACCATCTTAAACACAGGTTAAAGTCATGCCAAAGACCCAGTCCAAACAAAACTGAGCACTATGAGGCCACGTAGAAGCATTTTTTTCCAATTGAAGACTCTACTTGTCTGGAGATGCATTGAAAGCACTACATATTTTCATACACTGTCATCTAGGGAAGATCCTCATGTAGCTAGACAGTTAATTACAATTATAGTTAATGAAAAATAACCAATTATTTCTGCTGTGTTCTTTAATCTTACAATTTTACCTATGTTTAGTTTAGCAGCAAATATACAGCCTTAACAATAATAAACTTATTTTGTTAGCCAAAATTACTTTTCCCTCAAGTAATAAACTTCAGACAGCATATACATACAGTCAGAGGAATCTGTTCACAAAGTCAAAAACTGAAATCTGCCTGAGATGTAACACTTGTCTAGAGACAATAATTGATTCAAGCTTCCTTACAACTTATCATGTCTTCCCTAAACTTCAGCTATTAATTTAATAGGATCACAGCATGTGCAAAACTAGTCTCAAAGCAGCATGAGCTTCCAGGCCTGGTATTTTGTATATATCAAAAAGATCTTTCATACAATTTCTTTAGGCAGCTTTCATTTTGTAAAAACAAAATTATTTTTTGAAAGCCTCCAAATTATTGCAAAGTTATTAAAACAGATTGATCCGATTAGCTTCCATATTGAGAGTCTAGGAAATTATGATTTCTGGGCCTACATTCAGAAGCAGGCAAAGACAAGAATTTCGTATTTCAGCCATGTTCTTCTCATTTCTAGAGCCCTCCATACATGAACTGAATTTGGATTCTTGTCATCATGCAGGATGTGGGTAGTTACATGCTTAGCACATTAACATATTGTGGAAACTCTTTACAAGCCATATAGTCAAGCCATGGTAATACAGTAAGTTAAAGAAAAAATTTGCAAAATTCTAGATCCATGCATTGACCTGAAGCTAAAGGTATCTTACGGTATAACAACTTTGTACTAGGAAATCTATCGATCTTCGTATTAGATCCTATCAATCTTTCCTTTATGAAACTTCTAGATTGCTTTTCTTTATCATCAGATATACACAGAAATGCTAATGTTATTTGTATATTTTAGCTCCTGATCTGCATTCAGCTTCTTGCTATATGTCCTAATCATACGTATGTAAGTTAAAAGGCTTGTGTGGACTGGCATTTCTGCAGACAGTACAGCTGGTGGGCATAGGCAACAAATGGATGTAAGTATATAAAGAATAATTCATACCGTAGCACACCTTAGTTATTCTGCTTTAAATAATTCATCAGCATTCAGCCATGGTAGGGGACTTCTTGCCCATGAAAAAGACATGATGTTTACCCGATGCTACACTGGGTCTCCACAGCAGCAGAATCTCCCTGTAGGTAGAATGGGATAAAAAACTGGATGAGATTAAATTTAAAAGATTAAGCAAGGATGAGAAGAAAGAGAGAATGATTAAACCGCCTAAAAAGGCGACCATAGTATCTAGAAGGGGGCAGGTACCTGAGGTGATGTCAAAATCAGTCTCAGTTGATATGTTCTTCCAAATAAAGATCTCAAGTGGCCAGAACATTTCCAAAATAAAAGAGAAGATGAACCTTCTAAAGGTCCTCCTGTCTTCCCCACCGTTTTGTCTGTTATTCCCCTCTTTTCACTGACATTCTTTTTCTCTTTTGCTTTCTTTCCCCATCATATTCAGCTTGAAGCATAGATCCCGTTTCAACTTCTGCTCATCAAATACAGAAAATGTGCATGCATGCACTTGATTAGTATTTGTATTAGCATTCTATGAGGAGAGCTGCCCAATTTAGGAAGCTGAATTCCTCGTGGAAACAGCTATACCGGTACACATCCACATAAGGAAGTGTTAGCATTAGCAATGTTTGTACAAGCAGTTTTAAATAAGCGCGCCAGTCTTTCTGTAAATAAAATGACTGTAAGGAAACAAAACTAATGTGAGGAAAACTATAGATTTCAATGATACTGCTTATGTGAACAAGGTGCTGGGTTGAACAATCTGTTGTGCAAGATAGACCTGCTTCCTCCTGACTAAAAATAGAATGCTGACTGTGAGTCCCAGAGTCATTCTATTTATGAGCCACCCTAACTTTTGAGATCTCACTGGACTGTTCTTACAAATAATGTAGTTTTTTAAAGAAAATCTACCAGTGCCGCTTTGCAAAATATAACAGGACAAATGTCTGATTATGTTTTCCTGCTGCAGTCTCATTACTTCCAATTCGAAATTAATAGAGTCGCATCCTGCAAAACAGCTACACGTTCTCATGCTCTTAGTGGAAGCCAGCACAGTTCACTTAGAAACTATGTGATTAAAGTGAGTAAAAATAGTTACTTTGGAAAAAAAAAAAAAATTCCACATTTAGCTGGACTTCAGTTGTTGCAAGAAATATTTGTGTTTCCAGAAGAATTAGAAGTGGTAGCTTATGATAATAAAAGTTTCATGATTCCCAATACCATGGACAATGCTCCTGTATGTGAAATAAACCAGAATGAAGGTACCAGCAAATTCCATGCCACTAAAGAAAATATCTCTAGTATATCTCAGGGTATTTCTGTTAAATTCGTATACAAAAAAATAGAGTCCATTAATACAAAACACTGATGTTACACAGAGGCAGAGACAGAAGTGTACACCAATTTTCAGAATGTAAAGCATGTTATATATGGACATTGACCTGCTGGAGCGGGTCCAGAGAAGGGCCATGAAGGTGATCAGAGGGCTGGAGCACCTCTGCTACCAAGACGGGCTGAAAGAGTTGAGGTTGCTCAGCCTGGAGAAGAGAAGGCTCCAGGGAGACCTTATTGCAGCCTTCCAGCATTCAAAAGGGGCTTACAAGAAATCTGGAGGAGGGCTTTTACAGGGCATATAGTGATAGGATGAGGGATAATGGCTTCAAACGGGAAGAGTGGAGATTTACATTAGATCTCAGGGAGAAATTTTTCACTCTGAGAGTAGTGAGGATCTGGAATGGGTTTCCCAAAGAAGTTGTGGATGCCCCATCCCTGGAAGAGTTCAAGGCCAGAATGGAAGGGGCTTTGAGCAATCTGGTCTATTGGGAGGTGTCCCTGCCCATGGCAGAGGGGTTGGAACTAGATGATCTTTAAGATCCTTTCCAAACTAAACCATTCCATGATTCTATCATTCTATGATACATGTACTCTGGACATTTAACTTACAGTGTTTCCATCCTGTTTAGAGTGTTTGATGTGTCAGACAAAATCATCCTAACAAGGATGTAAAGGCTTCCTACCATTTCCTACACAACCTTTGTGCTTCTCATTTGGAAACCCTGGTATCATTATTTATAGATAAGGGAACTCTGGATTATCACACAAGAATGAGTTTTTCATCTGTTCATAATTTATTCTAGTCCCACTGCTAGTTTTGGCAATTTAACCGTTAGACAGTCAGACAATAAAAGCTCACAGCATGGTGCTTATCTGTAGAGTTTTGCTCTGTTTTTGCAATCTAGGCAGCAATATTCTTTTGTTAAGTAGGAGCAAAATTCTGTGTACCATGCAAACATGTTTTTAGGTCAGCTATGTGCATTATCTACTGTTGAAACAAATATAAGGCATATATAACCAATGACAGAATCTGGCATTTTATCTCCAAATAGTTTATGCTCACTCAGCTTCAGAACCCTGTTTGGATATAATATAATAAGCAAAATAAAATCCACTTTTAACAGTTTAAATGTGTTATAACCCTTATATATTTTATCATTTTATCCTTGTAATCACAGTTATGCTCACAGGTCCAAATGACAATTAACTATGTTAACCAGCATGCTGACTAGAAGCTGACAGAAGTTATCAGTTAGTTTTCAGTCAGTTGTATCTGCACGGCAGTTAATACTGCACTATTATCAGTTTGCTTTTCTAGTTCCTTTTCTATCCAAGAATTTATAGGGAAATTTTGATAGGCATTTTGACCAACTTTAATAAAACCAGGTAATTCTAATTTTTCATCTCTAAAAAAAAGAACATCCAGTGGTTTTGGTCTTGGTCCCTGGACAATTTTTCAAGGGAGGGTGTGTAGTGTGTTGGCAGCTTTCCCAATTCTCTTGCTGCCAATGGTGATACAACCCCCCTTGTTTTCCCTTTTGCAAAAGTTAAATGATTCCTGACAGGTACAAGAAGACACTGGAGTGCCTGATTCTTCCCACTGAACTGAGAAATGGTGACACACAACCTGATTACAGGCACTGGGAACATAAGACCTCGTACTTGAGTGCTACCCATTATACTTCAAAGATACAGAGCCCTTTCAACACAAAATGCAGAAATGTAACTTCTCTTGACTTTTTGCACATACCTTCTTTACTTTACATACTTTAAAGCATGTACTGCGCTTTAGAAACACAGAATACACACACAGGCCTCCAAAATGCATTAGCCTTTCACATGCAATGTTTCCCAGGGGGAAATAGGTATAATTTTTGTTGGGACTTCTACTAAGCAAGGCTAACCCCACTGTGATGAACCTAAATGGCAGTGAAAAAAATTCAGGTTAGACATTAGGGCAAATTTTTTAATGAGCGGGTGTCATGGTTTCAGCTGGTATAATGATATGGTTTGGATTTGGGATGAGTACGGCATTGACAGTGCACTGGTGGTTTTAGTTGTTGCTAAGCGGTCAAGGCCTTTTCTGCTCCTCACACCATCCCACCAGCAAGGGGCTGCTGGCTGGGGTTCAACCACGACACAGGGATAGTGAACCACTGGATGGATTGTCCAAGGACAGTGTTGAAATCTTTGAAAAAGAGAAAAATTACAGTTACAGCTAATGCTGTCTTGGGGCAGTCAGTTGAACTAGATGAACACTTGAGGTCACCTTCAGCTTTGTTTTTGTATGATACTCTCCTCCATAACTTATTATGAGAAATATCAGCAGAACAAGGCCCCTCAGCCTGGTTGAAGCATGTCCATTGCATCTGACGATGTGCCGTGGACAGCGGCACGAAATCCACTGCAGCGGTGGTTGAGATGACCCACAGGCACCTCAAACAGCCATGCAGAAGTTAGAAGTCATGTCAGCCAGGGTGAATTGCCTCTAGTGGTGAATCTTCACCTTGATAAGCTTGAGGCACAAGCCACAGCGACAGACAAAATTATAGTTAAAAGCAGGACAATTATGTGAGACTCTCCACTTTCTCAGTATCAAAAGGGGAAAAAGGATTGCCTATAGATTTTATAAGAAAGCCACTGACATATTGTTAGCAAACACACTCTCATTCTCCGTTTTCTGCACAGCCAGAGTGTGAGACAGCTCTAGACTTTGGCTTTTTTCATCAGTTTCTTGCAGGCTTCATTCCAACATGGATTATAGAATTGAAAAGGAACAGCAGGGTGGAAGACATCTATTAGGACTGAAGAGCAGCGATGACATTTTTCAGAGGAAGCGTGAGAAATGCTTCATAGGATGCCAGTAATGAGCAGGAAGCAAGTTCTTCAAAACAGTGTCCAGAAAGTGCTTATTGTGTAACTTCTTTATTACAATTAAATATAATCATGATGATGGCAAGAGAGTCTTTAATTTTAGCACCATTAGACAAAATGCAGGTGACAAGTGGTCACTGTCATGTTGAGAATATTTAGTCATCTTTATGAATTGAAACACTGTGCATAATTCCTACTGATTATGTATTTATATCCGGAGCAGATAGATTTCCTTATCACCTCGACTGGTCATCTCAGCAAGGAGGCCAAGATTTGAAAGAACCCTAAAAAATTTGAAAGAGCCCTACTAGGACAAATGAGTATCACTGGGGGGTTTTGTAATTTCTGTTCAAAGTATAATATAATAAAAAAATTCATGCTGGAGTATATTTCATATGGGCTGAAAAAGAGAAGAAAGAAAATATTGCCTGCTCTCCTTACTGCTGCAAAAGAGAGACAGATAAGAAGAAATATTAGCATATTTACGTTGCCAAGACAAATTTAACAAACTTTAATGACTTATTGAAACCAAAGATGTTCTATATGAATATGATATCTAATGTCTACATGTTAAATGTAGTCTCGTTTGAATACAGTGTTTGATTTAGATTATGGCAGGCACAGATGGGAATTTTCTGTTTCTTTTCCAAGGCAGGATTTCTGACCTGTCCAATGACTGATCCCAAGATGAAGGACTGCACAGTCAACTGAGGATTAGAGTTAGATTTCATGAAAACTGAAGGAATTTCCCAACACAAGCAGAATGCATCCGAGACAGCAGTACAGCTCTGCCATGAAAAACTCATTGATCCACGAAAAGCCACAGAATGTGGCTTCTTCCCTGACTCCTTGCTCTGATCTCTTTGCAATTTGTACCAGTAATTAAACTTAAAAGACGCGTTTTAATAAAATGGCAGAAAACAGACATCTTTCGGTGTCCTATATTCACTTTGTGAGGCCTGTAACCTTCTTGTTGTCAAGGTCAGCAGCCTCGTTAGCTTTGCAGTGGCTGAGCTGTTCACAAAGCCAAGTTCACAAAGCCCTCTACAAATGCAGCTGGTTACAGTATTTCAACACTTTAAAAAAAGAACGAAAAAAAAAAGAAAGTTTTTGATCAATAATTACTACTCCCACAGTAAGACAGCCATGAATTATTTTAAACAGACTAGAGTGCACTTAACCTAAACATTTATTTTTGCTGCATTCCTTTTGAAGCATCTAGAAGTTGTGCTGTTGAACAGAGTGGATTTCTCTATTTTAGAGTGAAAAAGTAGGAAGACAAAAAAAAAAAAAGGCAAGGAAGCATAATATTTTATTTCTCATCGGCCAACTGCCTGAATTACTCTGCTGGCCACAACAGAATTAAAGCTGTGAACTTTTGCTTTTAGGATTACAATATTCTGCACGAACATGTGTGTGTATACGTTTGTGACTGGGATATTGGTATATTCAGCTATATATGAACAAGGAATAAAGATACATAACCCTCATTAGAAATCATGTAAATCCAAATCAGTGAGCGTAATCTGGTGTCAGCTGATGTCATGGAAGTGCAGAGTTGCAAGTAAAAGAAAAAATATTAAAAGATGGAAGGAGATAGATGCAGAAATCTGGCCTGACGGATTAAAGTCTACTTTACATCTTGGGCACTTTTTATGCTATAATTTTTTTTCTTGTAATCCATATGGGTGCAAACAACATACATCTGTGTATTGTCATGGGACTACTCTAGTTTTTCAAGTAGAGTTTACATCACAGTTTTCTGCTATCTTTTTCCTTTTCAGAAGTTCAGTGTTTATAACCATAGACATTCTAACCTTGCTCTCTAAAAAAATTGTCCACATTGGATCAAATTTTTACACCCCCTCAAACAAATATCGAGCAAACTAAAGTCAACTTTAATGTCCTCTTCCTATGCTTTGTCCTTTTTCCCCCTCTTAGTTAAGGCTCCCTCAAAGCTTTCCCTCCCTCTGGCTTGGGACTGAGCCTGTACTCCAAGTCTATGGCAGAAGGAGTCAGGGGAGCCTTTCTTTGCAGAAATTCTGCACTTGCCATTCTGCCGACTCAGCAGAGATTTCTGCATGGCTAGGCTGTAAGTCCTAAAATTCAATATTATGCAACAGAATATATCACTTCACAGCAACATTTTAATAAGAGGTCTTAGAAATAGGCTAATAAACCAAGGTTCTAATAAAAAGAAGAGAAAGACAAGAGGACAAAACTATAATATATAGAAGTTATCTTTAAATTTACTATTTAATGGTATGCTCAGCCATTCATTAATCTGCTGCAATAATATATTGAACCTTTCCTGTTATTAATTTGTGTACTTTATCAATGACAGTGGTTATTGGCTATCATTATACATGTGCATACAGATGAATAGAGAGGAAGAAATTTTCTCTTTTTTTCAGTTTGACTTCTTATGGCTTGTAGAGCTCGCAATTTTCCAAAGACTGGACTTTCAGTACTTTCAGCAGCAAGCTTTCCTATCGGAAAAGGCTCAGAAAATGAGGGACTGAGTTATCTTTTAATGTCAGACCAACTTCTGGTGCCAAATCAGGTTAGTCGAGGGCATGAGAAAGAATTATTGTGTAAAACTCACAAAGAAGGAGCATGCAGGTGCTCCAGCTGAGACTGATAAATACATTTTCTTCATCAAGAAGAAGAAAAGGAATGATGTCCTAGAAGACAAGAAACAATTGTGCAGGAGACTTAGGAGCGTAGTTCACCAGAAGGTAGCTGCAAGTTGTCCAGCCATACCTACATGTCGGCCAGGAAGAAATTTAATATCCTGAATGGTTCAAAAGATCATTTGCTGAACTTGGTATGGGATCGATTTCAGTCCCATTTTAATTCCTGTGAGAGAAAACACAATTATGTCCCTGAAATACAGGAATGGGAGTACAGACATCAAGTTCCTCCTGGCTGAGCCCCAGAGGTTTTGTGAAAAGGACAACCATGCACATCATAGATGGAGCAAGAGCAGTTGTTCTTAAGGTATCAGATTCATATGAGATTCCACTATGACAAAAATTTTGCTTCTTTTCATCCTCACCACTCGGCATATTAGCTCACAGGAGGCATGGCACAGAATCGTGATAAAAACACATTGATTTGTTATGTGTTAAGGTTTGCCAAACACTAACCCACAAGCTTGGGACAGAATTAATTGCTTCTGCCAAAGCACTTTATCTAAATGCTGCAACAGTTTAATGAGGAAAACGTTGATTTGAAGGTTGCCCGGAAAAAGGATACATGTAAATATTTATTCCAGGAATCTAAGAGATAAAAATATGACAAAGTTATTCCAATAAAAAACTTGCCAATTGTGCAACTATTTCCCCCCCACACACAGTGTGGTGTCATGGAACCAGTAGAAAAAATCCTCCCAGCCCAGCATGGAACATCGAGTCAGAAAATATGAAATCTTTAATTACAAAATTCCTCCTTCAGCATTTTGCTGAAAATATTAAGGGATTTCTGTGAACTGCAGTTGTTTTCCTTGGCATGCAAGCTGGATTTGGAGGTTTTATACTCCCTGATAGAAGTGGCTGTTGAAAACAGGGCAGAAATAATGAGGACTAAAGCACACGAGTTGTGGCAGGCCTTTTATTATTTCACTGAAAACTGAAAGGGGGAGGAAGGGAATATTTTATGAGTAATGTGTTTCTCATGTTTTGGAGTAAAAGAAATAATAAAAATACGGTGGGAAACGCCATGAAAGATCACATTAGAACTGTGAAATCCACATAGCACTCTATTTTGGGACACAAAAGAAAAAGATTAGCTGGAAAGAAATAAAACTCTGCAAAAATCAGGTCCAATGTGCCATTGTCCAAGAGTACAATCCAGAAGGTATGTTTTTTAGTATTACCTGGTTGCTAATACCAGCAGGGCTGAGATGTGCACTCATAGAATCATAGAATCATAGAATGGTTAGAGTTGGAAGGGACCTTAAAGATCATGAAGTTCCAACCCCCCTGCCATGGGCAGGGACACCTCTGACTACAGCAGGTTGCTCAAAGCCCCATCCAGCCTGGCCTTAAACACTTCCAGGGATGGGGCCTCCACAACTTCCCTGGGTAACCTGTTCCAGTGCCTCACCACCCTCACAGTAAAGAACTTCTTCCTAATATCTAATCTAAATCTCCCCTCTTCCAATTTAAAACCATTACCCCTTGTCCTATCACTAGACTTCCTGACAAAGAGTCCCTCTCCAGCTCTCCTGTAGGCTCCCTTCAGATACTGAAAGGCTGCTATCAGGTCTCCCCGGAGCCTTCTCTTCTCCAGGCTGAACAGCCCCAGCTCTCTCAGCCTGTCCTCATAGGAGAGGTGCTCCATCCCTCTAATCATCTTAGTGGCCCTTCGCTGGACCTGTTCCAACAGTTCCATGTCCTTTCTATGTTGAGGACTCCAGAGCTGGACACAGTACTCCAGGTGGGGTCTCACAAGCGCAGAGTAGAGGGGGAGAATCACCTCCCGTGCCCTGCTGGTCACGCTTCTTTTGATGCAACCCAGGATACGGCTGGCTTTCTGGGCTGCCAGCACGCACTGCCGGCTCATGTTGAGCTTCTCATCCATGAGCACTCCCAAGTCCTTCTCCTCAGGGCTGCTCTCCAGCCATTCTCTGCCCAGCCTGTATTTATGCCTGGCATTGCCACGTCCCAGGTGTAGGACTCTGCACTTGGCTTGGTTGAACTTCATGCCATTTGCATTAGCCCACCTCTCAAGCCTGTCCAGGTCCCTCTGGATGGCATCCCTTCCCTCCAGTGTGTCAACCGTGCCACCGAGCTTGGTGTCATCGGCAAACTTGCTGAGGGTGCACTCAAGTCCCCCAAGGCAAATACACCAAGACAGCGGCAGGCAACAGTCCATGCACGTGAACAGAACCTGGGACCCAAATGCAGTTCTGCTCCTGACCCTACAGGGTCTCTGTATGTGCCCAAATCACAAGGCTTCAGATTCTTGCTTTATCTTTGCTGATCTGATTGTGATTCTACCTTCATCATACTGATGGAGGCTACCCTCCCTGACCTCCTCTCCCACCTGGCTCTGTCTCCTCTGCATACTCCTAGGCTGGAAGTTAGGGGACTGACTTGGGAAGAGGAACCACAGCTCAGAAATGTCTCAGAAGCACATTTCTCAGCGCCTGCGTACGGTGCAAAACCACCGCCTCTCTCAGCAGCTACTTCTCAACAAAAGGGAGCATCAACCCTGTAGGCACATGCCTCCTCCGAGAGGCCTTCAGGGTCTGTATAGCTCTTGCCCCAGCAGAAGCCACACGTGCATCCGGCACCAGGCTCTCCATAGCAGCAGAGCAGTGGCACCACTGGGCCCATGCTTTCTGCTGGGTTTGTGCTGGCCACAGCAGTTGCCCAGAGCTGCTTCCCCAAAGGAGGTCCTCCCTCTACACCAACCACGCAGGCAGAGAAGGCATCGAACACATGGGGCCCAGAGGAAGGCTGGGATTGTGCTTTTCCCATGCTGACCCAGATCATACTGGGTGCTCACCAGTGAGGGCTGAGGACCTTTTCCACAGTGTACAGCAACATGTGCAGCCATGGTGTAGGGTTGTGATTGTCTGTTTTGGACTCAAGTACTGCCCTGTAAGTCCTTTTGAGAAGCCAGTCACCAAATTAATTTCACATTAAACACTGATATTAGTCATATCATTATTATTAAATAGTACATAAATATTTGATGAAGTATTAAACTATTATATTTAACTAATAATTTTTAAAATACGTATCAAATCAAGAGCTAAAAAAAAATAAGACATTCATTCTGGAACAAATTTTTCAGCTCCAGGTACTGAATTCACTTTTCCCATTTCAAAGACAAGGGTGCCAAAAATTGTGTGCACTTCTGTTCCCTATGTTGCACATAGGCATCTATGGTTCATGGATTATGGTCTGAAGACCATGAGAGGCCTGTGAGGCCATAGAAGGTGGTCTACAGCTGGTAAGCAGCTCCATGTTGCCCAATAAAAGTGCTTGGTGGTTTGTGAAAAATAGATGGTGGCCGAACAGAAATGTTAACATTAGACATATCCATTGATTCAAATAGTCCAGAGATCACAGACTGATTCCTCTAACCAGGAACACTTTGAGGAGCCCACCGAGTCACCTTCCCTGCCATTCATTTCAGCTCCCTATCTGCTCATGCAGACCCAGGAAGGTGGCTTTTGGTGGCTGCCAAACACTAGTCACATGCTGATTATTTTAAAGTTCAGGTCTACTTTTGGCTGAAGACTGTTCACTGAGTAAAAATATTAAGCCATGATCTGTAGACTTTCCGGACCAAAAGTGTTTCCTGATCAGGTTTTCTAGCACTAAAAATATATACCCCATTCATATTCCAGAATAGCCAATTCTAGTTGTTTCTGTACCCCTTGCCCATGATAAGCGGCATTTTTGACTGCTACATCATTCAGGGTTTCTAAACCACTTGTACTGACATCACCTCCCAACATTTTTCCCACCTTTACCTGAAACTTAATGGAAAATGCATTAAGGTAATGCTGTTCTGAGGATTATCCATAAGCCTGCAACTGCAATCTTTCAGACTTCTTGAGGATGACAGTTTGGGAAGTCCCTTTTATTTTCTTGTATTTTTAAAAAGTAAAATTTGTGTTTTCATTATTTCCCTGTGTTGCAAAGAGCAGCATGACTGGAAAACCTGTAGTGTGATCTCTGAGAATTGAAATCAAACATAGTAGAGAATGAGAAGTGGGATGGAGAAATCACAGCCTTGGTAGGTGGGCAGAGAGTCTATTCCTGAACAATGACTACTCTTAGGTCAGCTTCTTTCTTGTGGTTGGAAGCCCCTTGGTCCAAGCTGGCAGCTCTGCTGCCTGCGAACAGTGGCTTTTGTCTGCACAAAAATGTCTTTGCTAGAAGATGGGATGGCTCAGTGACATCAAGCAGATGGGCAGAGAGTAGCAGCAGCCCTTACAGGAGCACGTGGCAGAAAGAGCAGAAGATTGCATTTCAGCTACTTGGCTCTGTGAGCCCTTTCTCCATGGAGAGGAAACCAGGCACTTTCTAAGATTAGATCCACCTCTGCTTAGTATCCCTTGCACACACTTTGGTGATTACACACACAAGATGGCAAAATCTACACACTGAGTTTACTTGCCCCTCTTCAGGACATCATGAATTGGGTGCTGTTATCATTTGAGGAAAACACAGTAATCCCAGAGACGACTGGGATGTTCAGCCATGTACCAAACCATGGCCAGAGGAGCATCTGCCCGGGCAAGAGCCCAGGAGAGCTTGGTGGTCTACACCTCCTGGGATGTTTCTCTTCCCAGGTTTGGGATGAGCATACGTGGAAAGGTTAGAGGTGCAGAGCAAAGCACCTGCAGGTCCTGGTACTTTGCAAGGACATCAGTAATTTCAGTCTTCATTCTGCCCCTGTGCTGGCTGGCACCAGAATCACTCTGAAACGCAGTGCTAGCAGTCTCCATCAAGACTAAATACAGCAGCCGGGGACTGCTGCTCTGGAAACTTTCCAGGTGAGCCAATCCAGCACAAAGCAGCGCTGTTAACACGTAATTAAGCGCGTACTGTTTCTCTCCAGCCTACCCCAGAATGGACGTTTCTATGAAGTCTGTGACTTTAAGAGTCAGGTGCTATCCACTGCACACCGGAGAGGTCAAATCTCACCCAAAACGATTTTCTTACCGCTTTGACTAAACAATGACTGTCCTGTTTCCCTTTACTGACTGCCCTTTTATTGATGAGAAAGAAAACTCATTTTTAGAGTGACAAGAGAACTATTTTTCTCCCATTTATTGCAATATCAACCTGGAGAAACTATTGACATCAATAATTCTGAACATCACGAGAGAGGAGAACCAGGCCTCAATGGTCCACAGAGGATTTAAAGGGATCACTGGTTCAGAAAAGGTATAATGCAATTTTCTGTGTCACCAACAATTGTACCTTTCCACCAGCAAGGCAAGCTTCTCTTTCAAGAATGTTTCCCAAAATGTCTTTACAAGGTCAGCATACTCTATGCTCAGCCTTCTCCTGGTGAGTGCTAGTTAGCAGATACTTTAGATAAAGCAAATGAGATAGGAGGAATCGTTTTGTCTTCTCATCTCCAAATTAAGAAAGGCCACTGGATGAAAGTCCAGCTTGCAAGGTGCTGAGCCATCTGTGGACCACCAAAGCCGTGATTCTGAAGTCTGCTTATTTGTACAAAACCCTGCCGATGGATTTCATATGCTTAAGCAAAGCCAGTTCACTGGAACGTTGTTTAAACTACTGTTCATACACAGAAGTATTCCATGAGAAAAAAGGGATTTTTCTGGTTCGCAGAGTGCATTTGAACTCTGTCCTGAACTGCAGAGTCTACAATACATACTGCCCAGAAACACCAAAAAAATCCAAAAGATTCCAACATGAGTGACATGTTGAAATAAACCCAGACCTTCAAGAGCTGACATTAGTTATATGTATTGTGAACAGCTGTCACATAAATCATTTCAAATCTTTGGTCTTTAGTAACACATTTTATTCCTTTCTAGTTTTGTTTTTTTTTTGCTCGTTTTTCAAATTCCCCATAATAAAATCAAAAAAACACATCTTCTTCCTTATCAAAACCAATAAATTTCTTGGCCTCTTGCTTCACGTCTCAGCTACCATGTCACCACTTCATTTAACTTCATTCAGCCAATTCTATATCATGTAAGAAATCATGGTTCTTAAAGTTGTCTTAAATTATTTATTGGAAGTTATTTAGTAATTATTATAATATATAATATAATGGTCTATATTACATACGCAAAAATCCATATTATATAACATAGGTAATATAGACCATTATGTCATAATTGTAGATAATATGACGATATTTTATAATGTAATTAATATATCATATAGACATAATTAATCATATAATTATATTTTTGTTAGTCTCATTGATTTTTTACAATCTGTTCATAAGCTCATATCAATTTCAAAAAATGTTTCCTGTCCACAGCATTTGCCTTTAAAAAAATGAAAAAAAAAATTAAAAGAACTTCTAATCTATTGGCCATTCACTAGCAAGGTACTTTGGCTATTTAATAGATATTATTCATATTAAAAGATAATTTCCACAACTCGTAATATTACTGGCAAACTGGAATTCTTTTAAGAATATTGAGCCTGTAGTTCAGGGTGCTGATACTGAAGCTTTCAGTTGTATCACATCTCTACAGATAAACAGGCCAAACATAGCACAGGGAATATGATCTGGATCTTCCCTGGAGTTTAGAATATCTCGACATAACTTTTGGGGAATATTTTTAAGCTTGGTCATAATCAATGATCTGTTTACAGCATAGAGCTGCAAACCAAAGTGCAAATCTGCAGCCCTCTCTAGCAAGCCAATTAGTGAGAGTCATTATGTAAAGGAGGATATTCCAGCAGAATTTCTGTTTTATTTATGATGTCAGGCTCTACTCAGAGAAATCAGATCCCTTTGGTTTCTGCTTATTTAACAACAGAATTTAGCTACTCATGCACAGAAGAAAAAAATCAAAATGTTAACGAGACACGTTTTATCTTTCAGGACAGTATTTTTCCTGAAGTGTACAAAAACACTTGAAGTATTAGATCATTACACCCAAACTATTTCAGTGGGTTCAGTGCTACAAAAACCACTGATCTAATTACACTTTTTTTCATGCTGTGGGAGTTTTCATCAGTCAATGTGCCAGGACAAAATGCACCTCCATCTATCCACATACAAGCCTGCTTGATTCTGCCAAAGGGAGCATGTATATCCTATCACTTAAGAATGAGAACACATGGTAAAAATAATAGAGAGAAAAGCCAGCTCTATCAACAGCGGGGAATGGACCCAACACATTGTTTTCTTCCACAGCTTGTAGCAAAAGTCATGAAACACTTTAACTTCATAATACCTCCCTGAAAAGGGACTCTCCCCCCCACCCCCCCTCTCTGAACCCCATGTTTCATAATGCCTCACCAAACGGCAGCGTACACCGGTATTTCCCAGGCAAGCATCCACTGGAAGCAGTTCTCGCATCCTTCCACCGCTCACCCACGCTTCAGGATGTGATACGTGTCTCCACCACCCCTTCTGAGACCCCTGGGTTTAGCCACCCCTCTCTGTACGTGCCTTCACGCGTACTGCCTCCTGCTCAGGCTACACGTCGACAGCACTCAACAGCGGCACTAGGAATTTACACTTCGGCAACTAAATTCTCCTTGGACTGGCTGGAGGGTTAGACAAGCTATCCATTGGCTCTGCATTCACTAGATCTCCATTGACTATAGTGGAAACTTTAGATATTCAGTGAGTTTGTACATACCTACAAGTAGACACCTATACGTGTGTCAATTTCTGAACTGAATCCCCATGTGTACACTCAGGTGTAAAGCTTTGAGAGAAAGCAGTCTCAGCATTAACTCAACTGATACCACTCAGACCACCGACAAAAGTGGAATTCAGCTTTAGTAACTCTACTTTTGCAATGTGTTTTGAAATATGTTGAAGTTGGAATACTTCTTGCTTTCATTGTTAGGAAGAATGCTGCAAAAGTAAGAAAAGAAAGGAAGATCCAGGCCAACAGTAAACTGTTCGCTCTACCTTTGTAAGGCAGAGAAGAGAATAAACCCCACTATGTTTTGTGGTAAAGAACAGATAGCGGAAAACGGCCAGATTTTGCATCCTCCCTGGTACAAGTTGCAGGAGGTCAGCTGTGAACACCCGAGACCCTTCCCTGAAGGGTGCTGTTGTTCCTTGTCCTCACTGCAGATGACCAAGCTAAAATGTGAATGATTTGTAACCTCCCCTGGTCCTCCCTTCCAAATGCCACCTGGGACAGCCCCGGCAAGTCAGGCTGCACCTCACATGCTCCCTGCCTTAGTTCTTTCCTGATGAAGCCAATTTAAAGACCAAGTCCCAGCTTGTCAGCAAAACCCAAAATAAAAGGTTTGACTCTATTTGGGGAGGGACTGCAGCTGCTGTGGGTTGGCCAAGAAGGCCAGCCTTTAGCCCTGGTGCCATTTACTTTTATGTGTGAAGTCCAGAGGGTGATGCCGGTGAAGCCAGCCCTTGTCCACCACATAAGCCTTGGGAAGCAGAGCCCAAACATACATGTTCAGATCTGACCAGTCTGGCAGAGAGCTTCCCATGGCAGGACCGTTCTCCTCTGGGAATTTGCATCCCCTTTCCTTATGTAAGTTGATCAAAGGAACCATGATTCACTTAAGATTTGTTCCACTGTAAATAAAACTAAAGCCTTAACCACAAACACTTTACGTGTGCTACTTAGCAGTGTGTAAACTCAATCTCCAGTCCCTTCTGGCTTTTTGCATTTAGTCCAAGACTCATTTATTACCATTCCGTGAATCTAGTGCTATCCTGCTGATCTATAGAAAAAAATACATAGTAAGCAACAACTGAGTATTATAAAAGGTTCCCGCTTTTGCTGTTTAATGCATTATCTGACTCATATATCTTTGCATGACCACAAGGTTTCTGGAAATTAAAGTGTTGGAACGTGACCTGCATGGTACACAAGATTTTCTGGTAAGCTTACAAGGTATCAAAAGATCAGCTCAAATTTGTGGAAGATATAGGTCTAATAAGTGGAAAAATTGGTGTGTGGAAAATGTGGAAAAATGTCTAACTGTTGACAGCTGGCACAGGCATGCTCTCATTTCACGTACAAGCACTTTAGGCACTGCTCTCTCACATAAGTAAACATTTCTCCTTTTTAATGTTGAGGCGTAGTTTTAAAGCCGAGTATCCAAACAAACAAGATGATACAAAGAAAACTCTTAGCACTTCAGCATCCCATAAATGGGACTGATTTGTAAGCAGACCCTGAATTTCACTCTCAGAAGCCAAGGTGTGAAGCAGAAAACTCCCAGGGCAAGGGACTTCAGCTCCACAGCCCGCAGCCAGGGCAGCCGCCGCTGCCATCTCCGCACATCCCGCATGTCAGGTGTGTGCAGGAGAGTTGCCCCAAGTCCTACGGAAACCCTGGGGCTGAACAGATAAACTGTGTTCCCACGAGGTACACTCAGTATTGGAAGCAACTGTCAACCTCAAGGTAATGCTGTGGTCAAAGGTAACAGATTCATTGCACTGCAATTTAAAACATTTGGGGAATACCCGCAAAAGAGGTGCCGAGTAACAGTTTCCATCCTCCTTTTTCATTACATTTTGTCATCAGAATTAGTCAATATGCTAATTTATTAAAAAGACACAATTAGGTAAAGCATTTAGTGTACCAACAAGAACACCAGGGACGTATCACATTGTGTTTTAAGCAAATACAGGATAGAGTAAAATTTTCAGAAGTGTGCAAGTCTGACAGACGTGTACAGGAGATCTCAAGAGACCAGTTAGCAAATGTAACTGGAGTTCCTAAAATTATAAATGGCCATTTCCCATCCCCCAAAGGAATTTCACAGAACGTCAAGTAACTTTGGTAAAGACCTCCTTGTAACAAATAAAAACAATATAGAGATTGGAATTCGGCACGTTGGGGGACCAATCTGACAAGTAATTTAACTCACTGCTTCACTGCAGAAAATTATGACCAAAGCTGATGCGAAAAGAATGTTTTAAAAGAAAATCTTGAGTTATTTCAAAGACAGACTTAATGGATGGGTTTAGGAAGAAGCGGGATGGTGTACACATGAGGAACAGAAGAATTTTCTCCCCTTTTAGTTAACAGGGGTACCTATGAGGGACAAACATTAAAATCAGCAAACTTTGTAACTCCTACCTAAGAATCTGGAAGATTTGTCTGAAGAAGTCTTTTCTTTCTGATTTTTTTAAAATAAATCTTAGAACTCTTGAGAAATTCCAGACAGCTGGATGCCAACAGGAGTCAGGTATGAAAAAGGATGATGAAGAAAGATAATGTGTAGACTACTGCTTCAGAATAACATAGATAATTGGCATGGTGTTTTTTAATCAATACTTTAAAACTACATAGTTGAAGGTTTTGAATTTGAACGCTTCTAGAATTTGTTGATCCTCTTTTCCCATTCTGTCTAGTATACCATCATCTTCAGATCTGAAATGATTTTTTTTAAATGTTACTAAAACAAACCTTATAAACACAGATTTGTTCTTGACAATGATGATGACTACAGGCAAATTTAAACAGTTACCTGTGGCAGTGGTTAATTAATTCACTCTGACAAGAGGGAAAAAAATGATGTGTCTGGATCTCACCACATTATGTAAGGTTGCCATGGTACGTCTACTCCCTGAAAGACAAATCTGGGGCAGGGTTCTCATCCCAAACATACCATCAGTCCAAACCTGCTTGATTGTCATCACTTCCAGACTCTGTCAATAATTAGCAATAAGGTGCTTTCATAATTCTCCTTCCCGTGTTTATACAAAACATATTTCAGATGCATGTGATACAGGAGCTGTGCACTGAGGTGTATACCACTCCTTAACAGTCTGTAAAGAACACTTAATTCTCAACAGGTAAATGATCTGTTTATTGTCAAGTATCAAGCTACTCATTAGATCTTGCCTCTAATGAATGTTTTGTTTACTGTCTGGCCAAGTGATAACTCTGTCTGATATGCCCTGGAGACATCAGCATTCCTAAACCATCTTGAAATCCACAGCTATGTGGAATATGGCTTAAAACTGTTGATTTACTTATTAGAAGACAACCAGGCAAATACATTTGATTTTGAACAGAGTCCCCAGGTAAAGGAGCCAAAAAGAAAAGGCATCATCTCAGACGACATTCCGATCTAGCGATTGTTATCGTGAAAGTAGGTGTTTTAAAATGTCTGGGTCCCAGCTGGCAGAGCTGCATGACTGTCAATAGCTCTTTGGCCAAGGGACTAGAGAATACCTTGAAATTACCAAGCAAAGCATCAGTAGCTAGAAACACCTGCGGTTTTCCTCGCTATACTTGCTACAGATATACTACTTGTCAAGTCTTACATTTTAGCATGATAATCAGTTCATTTTGCTTTTACTTACGGTCTCTCCATTCTTCAAAGCAGTATCCAAGCAGATGACAGGCCACCGAGAGTGTATTCACACAGCCCCAAACAGGGTGACTGGTTCATCCCTGCAGCGTGCAGGGTGCCAGGACAAGCTCAGGGTACTCTGGACAAGGCAGGGACCTCTCGGAGCTAACAAAAGAGACTGTCGGATGGGAATGACCTTTCCCATGCAAAATTTGCTGACCAGTGCATGCTTCACATTGGTAAGAATTTTAGGAAAAACCCTATAGATCTCCTTTAAATTTTAACACATATAAAATCCTGATTTATCTGTTTATCCCCAGCTACCCAAAGTCATAAGATTTATAATCAAGTGGTTGGGTGAGTAGCTTAAATTCATAGTATTTTCAAAATAGTACTTCGTTTCTTGCCTTTTTTATATTTGCTATCTGAATTCTGAGACTTGGGACATATAGTTGAGACTTTTTCCCTGAAAGAGCTTTCACAGAATCACAGAATCACAGAAAGTCAAGGGTTGGAAGGGACCTCTAGAGATCATCTGGTCCACCCCCCTGCCAGAGCAGGTCCACCTACAGCAGGTTGCACAGGATGGTGTCCAGGCGGCTTTTGAACGTCTCCGGAGTCAGAGACTCCACCACCTCTCTGGGCAGCCTGTTCCAGTGCTCTGCCACCCTCAAAGTCAAGAAGTTTCTCCTCATGTTCAGATGGAACTTCCTATGTTCATGTTTGTGCCCATTACCTCTTGTCCTGTCACTGGGCACCACTGAAAGAAGACTGGCCCCCTCCTCCTGGCACCCTCCCTTTAAGTATTTGTAAACATTTATGAGATCCCCCCTCAGTCTTCTCTTCTCCAGACTAAAAAAGACCCAACTCCCTCAGCCTTTCCTCATAAGAAAGATGTTCCAGCCCCCTAATCATCTTCGTGGCCCTTTGCTGCACCCTCTCCAGCAGTTCCCTGTCCTTCTTAAACTGGGAAGACCAGAACTGGACACAGGACTCGAGTTGCAACCTCACCAGGGCAGAGCAGAGGGGAAGGATGACCTCCCTCGGCCTGCTGGCCTCGCTCCTCTTGATGCACCCCAGGGTGCCATTGGCCTTCTTGGCCACAAGGGCACATTGCTGGCTCATGGTCATCCTGTTGTCCACCAGGACTCCCACGTCCCTCTCTGCAGAGCTGCTTCCCAGCAGGTCAGCCCCCAACCTGTACTGGCGCATGGGGTTATTCCTCCCCAGGTGCAGGACCCTACACTTACTTTTGTTGAATTTGGTACAGTTTATCTTTGCCCAGCTCTCTCTTTAATGTCATGTAATCATGTGGATATAAGTTTGTATTGGTGCATTTAAGGATACGCCATTAAAACAGATGCAGTGAGGAAGGGTTTTTTCCTTTGTTTTGAAAGCTTTTAGCAGACTCTGAGTGACACATTTTCTGACTGTTCCAAACCCTATCCCTGAATGAATACCTACCTTAAATTAATGTTGCTCAATGGTGCCAAGAAACATTGTGAGAGTCCTGTGAACTCCTAACCATTCCTTTTGATGGGAGTGCTTATGTACAGTTTAAACACAGGGAATACCAAACACATCTACATTTCCACCTCCAAACTACCGGTTTTTTCTTTACACTAAGTTTTGCTTTCTATAATATGTAATAGAAGAGACATTCTTCCTATATTGTCTCATGCAGTTTTTATTTTCTCCTTTTTCTTGTCACTTTCCTTAACTGAAATTAAAGAAACTATAGCCTGCAAGAGCACGATTTTTTCCTCGTGCATGAAAACATAATGCCCTTCTACGTTATCTCAGTGGGGTGCACTGTGGCTGCAATGCACCAAAAACTCTCAGAAATTAAAAGCAAATAAACAAACTGGGTTTGTGTTAAACAAAACAATGGAAAATTCCTATTAATACAACCAAGCAAGCTTGCAGAAAAGATACGTTCCCTGTTCTTTGCCAAACTCCCCACTTTCTTTTCTGCTCAGCAAGAAAAGTAGCACTGTGCTGCGTTTTCCTGATCAGTGACCATGTTATCATAATGATTCTTTCTTACCATCATAAAATGCTACGAAAAAGTAACTTAGAAAATTGGTAATATTACAGCTGCTCCTTGCAGTTGCCCTCACATCAGGATGTATCACTATTAGCCGCATAACTCAGCCTCAACGTTACAGAGGAAATAGCACTAGCCTGAAATTATTACAAAAGTTTTCAGGGTAAAAGGGACATTTTCATCTCCCACAGCTGAAATCAGTGTGATCACTAACTGTGACCAATAAAATAATCATTTCAACTTCAGCTGTAAGCCTTTGGTAACAGTAACAGCCAAGTCTATTCAATTTGCTTTTAAAGTGCCGGCACAGAGTTCACAGTCATAAATCAGGGCCTTTTTTGTACAAATACAGAACAAAAATGATGATCCTTGCCTCTTAAGTTCCCTGTTCTAAGTATAGGTATTACTTAGTGATGACAAATGTCAGGTTGGTTTCCTATGTGCTTTGCATGACACTCTCTAAAATATGTAACTATGCCCCAGTGACAGCAAACCACACCTGTCTGCAAAAGGAAGTACCTAAGGTAGGAAATTAAACACCTTCAGATTTTCTCTGAATCCCTACCAGCCCACCTGTGATTATTTCTGCAAGTTGAAAAGAAAGGAGACAAAATATACCACTTCCATTTCATAAAATCAGGAAAATTACCCCAAAATAAGTTTAGATGACTAGAGGCATTCAGAACTTCCATGCCATTCCTTTAGGGGCTTGCTCGGTAAGCAAAACCATCTTTTTTTTTTAAACAATAAAAGTATATTACCTGCACTCACCTTTATGGAAATTCTCTACCTTTATAAAATGGCACAACGGCTTAGAAAAGTCCCCAGAAGCCTCAGATTTGGAACACATTTTGCCGACTAGGCCAGGTCAAATCCTGTTGCATTTTTAAAGGAATTGCAATGGTAATGCTACAGGGAAGGGAATTCAGCATGAGGGCAGAAATACTTCATGCATCTTCTCACATCAGCATCTGCAACATTCTTCTAGCTAATTGCTCCTGTGCAGCTAATCCAGTGCCTCAGAAAGATTTAGTGGCTGTGGACACATAAAGAGAAGGTTTCTTATCTCCGTAGTTTGCAATTAGCTTTCTTTCCCAATGTCTCCTGCCTTAGTAAGTCTACACCCTCACAAAACTGAGTTAAAAATAGAAATAAGGTTCAGGAATGCTTGCTGAAATGCCAGGAGTTAATCTGTGCTCACAGTATTTCTCGTAAGTGGTGATGTCTCTGGACCTCCCTCTAACACCTGGTCGTGGCTGTGGCAAATACTTGAGCTACAGTGGAATATGCAAAGAGAATGCAGGACCCAACATTCCCAAGCTGCCATAACAACAAAAATGCAGTCCACAAACACTTACATTTTTGTGTAAGTTCCTTATCAACATGAATACTCATAAATATAGCGTGGAAGGTACTTTGTCTCCAGGTAAGGACTGTGGAGAGCAAGTCCACAAAGCTGAGCACCAGGGAAATGATAACCAAGTCCTTCCGCAAATCTGACTGTGACTGTATGAATTTCTTTTAGCAGCTACATCACCTCTGGGTGATGTTTTAATGCAGTGCTTGTCTTACTAGAATAATTTCTATTTCTACATTCAGACAAGTCAATTTTAATTAATCCCAGACATACAGATAAACCTGCTCAAAAAGAAGTCATTCCCCAGGTTTCACACTCCACTTCCCTGAAGAGCAATTGAACTGTTCAGCAAGAGGCAGAAGCCAGCTGTACATTGGGGAAGTGCACCAAATATTGCACTAGAACAATTAAATAGGTTTAATGAGCCCAGTATTCTAATTTGACCTAAAGTTCAATGCCAGTTTCTGTTGCAAGGTAGTTAAGAGCTTATGCTAGATACTTAAACATGAATTAGCATGCCTGAAACAAAAGAAGACATCTGTGCTAGTAAACAAAATGAGTCTGGAGACAAAACCATACAGCAAGCCCCACACCCACATGGAGAACTTCTCTTCCAGTCCAAAGTAGGGTCTTAGCAGTTGCGATGTGATGGGATGGCCTGTGAAGTTCCCTGAACTATACCCAAATGCTATTTGGGAAAGTGTTAGATGGCTCAGGCCAAAACCACACCAGAGGCATACTGACAGCCAAAGATTATGTGTCACCATGGGACCATGTCCAGTCCTTGTGTAGTTTACTAACTTAGATGTAGTCTACGCATCTAACTCCAGGAAGCCATGTATTTATTGAATCCATCTGTTGATAGTGTTCATGCAGAGCCACAGCACATGTTCAGAGCTTTGCTGTTTTGAGGTGTTTT
Organism: Chionis minor; assembly: GCA_013398295.1. Lineage (NCBI taxonomy): Eukaryota > Metazoa > Chordata > Aves > Charadriiformes > Chionidae > Chionis > Chionis minor. The sequence goes on from VZSF01007135.1 coordinate 81,414, forward strand.
ATACTGAGAAGCATGTGTCCAAGACTATTCTATGGCCATCGGTATCTCCAGTCTATGCCTATATTACCAAACTCTCTTACTCTGCAAAACACAACGTCCTCATACAAAGTTCTCATTTGGAATGGCCTGTGCTAGCTCCAAAATTGCGCCCAGGAATTGCCATGTGCTACTTGGCCTGAGTCAAATCTTGCCAAAAATCATTCGAAGAACCTAACAATAGAGAGGATCTAGTTCCCACACCCAGGTATATACTCTGGTGTGGCTTCATTTATGAATATAGATGTAGCCAGAAACACTGCTTTTATCCATACATGTACGCCAGTACCAGCTACAAGCAGTCAAACACTCTAGAAGGCAGGCCTTCCGTCAGTGATCTTCGTACCTATGTTCAATCTCTACAGGAAAGCTCCAGTCAAGAAGTAATTACAGATTAAAAAAACCCCAAACAAACAGAGAACAACATCTTTTTCTACACATGGAACTTTCTCTACCCAGGGCTTTGAATTAGCAACAACAAAATGACATAATTTGTCTTTTTTATAGCTCAGTATTTTCTTGGACATTAAAAAAAAGAATGGTGTACATGACATCTATCACAAGAAAATATTTAGAATACACGAACATATAAAAAGAACGTTAAGATTTGGAGGCTGCAAATCAAAGTCTAACGCAATCCATTGGAAGATTGCTACATACTTCAGTAAAAGTAGGTGCTAGCTCACAGTTCCAGCAACGTTAAATTTCCAGTAAGTCTATTAGCTAAGTGGGAATTCCTCCAGATTTGCAGAGATGTGTCTGAGAGTGAAATTCAGTCCAACGTGTTTTTTAAACTATTTTTATAATAATGCCAAAATACCTGGCATGAAAAGAATCAAGATACAGGAATTTCTTACCATGATTATTGTAGCTTGTTTAAAATATTATATACACTGAGTATTAAAGCAATATCCATTGTCTCTGGTTTTGGCACATCCAAATTTGTTTTGAGTTTCTTAGTAATTTTAGTACTAAAAATACACAGGTTTTAGGCCAAGTCTTTTATATACACCATATCATATCAGGAAAGAGGAAAAAAAAATGATACACATTACAGATTCTGATTGGCACATTCAGAAATTTTCTGTAATAAACATTGTGGACTTAGAAGGGGTCCTGATCATCTGACCCAGTAGAGTAAAACAGGTGAGAATTTACAAAATTAAGAGACGAAATTGTATTGCATAATTATAGCACTGTAAAGGTCACTCCTATAATCTACCATAAACCAAATCATAATATACTACACACTATTATTTCAAACACTGTGTAACCACTAAAGGGGTAGTAATCAGTAGAACACTTTCAAAATAAGAGGATGTATTGAGTAAAACTTTGAAGCAGTCTTTCCTGGCTCTAGCTCTCTTCAAGGGACGGAATATATGGAATATTTTATTTACAGGACAGAGCTATAATCCAAAGTGGTCTCAAAGCATAGGTACAAGTGCAGAATATTACTTTTCAGGAGTAATAATGATTTGCAAAAATACAGGTGTGGGGATAACTGAGTACATACTCTTTCAAAAAAGGGTTTGGCACTGAAGCCAATATTAAGATGAAAAATCAGAAGTGCCATGCCAGCAGAGGAAAGCCATAGTGGCATATATAAACAGAAATATGCCTCTAAAGACATAAGGAAGTAATATTCCTGTTCTGCTCTGCTTTGGTAAAACTTCAGTTAGACAACTGTACCTGCCGGGTGCCAGCATTACAGTCAAAGCATAAGAAAAGCATACAGTATAAAAGCTAGCTACTCAGTTGCTCCACTGGGATGCCTTTTTGAGTGTGATATTTAAGTACTTCTATGACCTTAGTTTCTGGGATGTTTGCATGGAAGCTGAAAAGGATGAGAAGAACACTGACTGTGTCAGTAACATCTTCTGGCCACTGCTTTTTATTAGTGAGATAAATCGTATAAACATATGAACACTGCTCCCTGTCTTAAGTACTTCTCCAGACTTGAACTGAGTAGCCAATGTACTGCCTTCAATGGGATAAGGCTAGAGCTAAAAATGCAGACCCCAAAATTGCTTTAATTAGCCCAGAAACCCCAAATCCTCAAAAAACTTCTGTTAGAAAAGTCAGTATTAACTAGGTTGCAAGTTCTTCTCCTCAGCTGAACACACTCTGCACCTTAATTTTTTTTCATTGGTATTTATATTAAAAATATGAATAAATCAAGAAATACTGCAGTTCCTTTGAATCCTATTTCTGACATGAGACAGATTTATCATTCCGCTCGCCAAACGAGCAGCTTTCTGACGGATTTTGCTTTGTTCAGGGCTCTGAAGCACTCTTGATCCCTGGGGCAGTGATAAGAGACTCCGCATTCTTACTTTTTGTTGTGTAGACCTTTGACAGCTTGCAGAGAGAGGCAGTTACGATGAAATGCATGTGTCTGAGCATCTCTCTCCATCACACAGTCTTGAACCAGCCATTTCAGTCCCCCGTGCTGCAGCGTACCTGTTTGTACAAAGGACAGAACCACACTGCCTTGTTATACAGGCACAAATATTTGTGGCTTCAAACCTTCAGTATTGTCATAAATTTCACTCAACAGCAGCTGAGTGCTTCAATAACGGCCAGCTTAAGTACTGAAAAGGAAACACACATTCACTCGGTGTTTGAGATATAAATACAGAGAAGTGTTAAGTTCTCTTCATGTGAAGAGGAAGATTATTTCCTTCAGCTGCTGGGAAACCCTGGGAGCTTATAGATGCTTAGCATTTTTCAAGTTTTTGTTCAGTAATAGCATGAAAACTGTAAATACAGTACAGCATCATGCACACATCTCTCTGCTCTGCGGCTGAATACTGCATACAATGGAATCAGTGACCTCTGTAATGGCAGACTCTAACAGAATGAAATATGGTTTCATGTGTATTCATTTTCCCCTTCTCTCTTCCTTGGCATTGCAATCAGCGTACTAAAAGGACAGATTCTTACTGCACTGCAGTACTTCTGCTAATACATTAGCACTTACACAGTCACAACAGTAATTCTTTTCTCTCCATACCTCTTTTCCAGGTAACCATCTCCAGCCAAGCCTATTCAAAACAAAAACAAATTCTGCCCTAAAATTCTCCAAAGCCACTCTGTTCCTACATGCCTTTTGAAAAGGATGGGCTTGGCAGTACGCCAAGCTTTGAGGCTAAATCTCTGGGATACTTTGGACCAAGTAGCTTTTCTGCTCACAAGATCCTGACATATCTGGCAGTGCAATGACCTGAATGTTCCCACTGATACTGGCCAGACCCTCACCACTGTCTAATGTAAACTCTTCTCAACGGAGTCAGAGGAAATTACTAAACACTTGTCATTAAAGTCCCTAGCAAATTGTAGGGCTTTTCACAGCAAGATGACAATCCATTGATCTTGCAAGTACATGGAATAGCCATAATTTGCACATTCTGCAGAATGATGAATGGGAAGTGCAGGGTTTCAATGTAACAAGCAGAGAGGCTGCCTTATATATTCTCTATTTCTTAAAACAAAAAAGAAATGGCAGATGGATGGATATGATGGCAAGTTGCAACCTCACCCACACACAAATTAGATCCCTTACCCCTGCTCAGTGCAATCCGCTGGCTCAGTCAGAAAGGGGAAATACTGAGATGCTTTGCAGTGCCCTGAGCTTAATGGCGGCCACGCTCCACCTTCTACTGCATATATAAATCAAATACAGTCGCATGTGGGACTGTGTGAGCAAAACTCTAGTCAAGGGAAGTGGTTATTATGCGGCACTCAGCCCTTGTGCAGCTGCATCTCAACACTGTGGTTTCTCTTTTGGCCCCCAGCGCAACAGCGACAAGAAAAAATCGGAGCAAGCCCAGAAGCAGGTTAAGTGCAATGGTTAAAGATTTGGAGCACAAAGAATGTACAGAAAGATTTGGATGTACAAAGAGATGCTGAAGAAACTGCATGTGTTTAGCTGGGAGAAGGGAAGGCTGCAGGGGGGACCTTTTAATAGTCTTCCGTTTCCAAAAGGGATTTTATAGAGAAGACTGAGCTAGACTCTCCTCAGAGTTGCACAGTGAAAGGACAAGAAAGGATGCAAGCTGCAGTAATGAAAACTCCTGTCAGAGATGAGGGAAAAATCCACAGTGAGGGTAACCTGAACAGGCTGCCCAGAGAAATTGTGCAATCTCCATCCTTGGAGATACTCAGAATTCAGCTAAACATGGCCCTGAACAAACCCCATCTACCTCCAAAGACAGCCCTGCTTTGAGCAGGAGTCTGAACTGGACAACCTTTGAATGTCCCTTTCAAGCTGTGTTTTTCTGTGAGTCTCTAAGTATTTACCAAGAAAACAGGCACACAAGTCTAACAGTCTTTTGTCTATTAACTTGCAAAGCAACTACAGACTGCCAATGCAGAGAGGGAGCAGGACTTCAGAGGCAATGTCCTGCGTGTGGCGCAGGAAAAAACTTTTAGGCCTTGACAGATAGTAAAACTATGAGTCAGTCACAATTATAACCTAATGTTAACTGAGCTACTATGCAAAGTACTGAAGACCAAAAAAACCGACCTTGTCAGAGCACTCAGGTTTTACAGGCATAGAAGTTTAGGGGCAGCGAGCGGCAAGAGGCGGGGCAATTCCCCAAGGGAAGGCGAGCTGGGAGCTGAGGGTGACTGTCCGTCCATCCGTGCCCTCACTGACCAGGACACAGCCCCACGCTACCTGTGCAGCAGTGCTGCTAACCGGGTGCAAGGGCAGTCCCAGACATCGTGAGGACATGAATCAGGTCCATGGTCCATCCAGGGACCATCAGGAGATTAAGGACAAAGACAGTACTGGAGACAAGGCTGTAGCAAAGGTCCAAGACCCTTCCAGAAGGTAGGACCAGAGACACGGCTGAACACAGGTCCATCCACTGCACATCTGAGGCCAGGACTGGATGCCCAAACCTGAGCTAAAATGGAGCCCCCGGGCAGTGGTGGGGGTGGAGGCTCCAGGTAAGGCTGGTCAGGCCCATTAAAGTCTGTTAATGCTCTCAGAGCCCTGTCAAATTCACACTTTAAAGATACATCTTGTCTAAATCTATGTGGCCCCAGTCTGTTATTATCAAATCATGTTAAGAATAAATAAAAAAAAAAAGCTTGGTGACTCTGAAGACCATTTTCCACAATGCAGCACAAGGTGAAATACGTTTCTTATCATCAGAAAAAGAGCAATGAAGTGTGATTCAATTAAACAAACTTTCCTACTGCATAGTAATAAATTAAGCCACTACATCTAATTTTGACAAGATCCCTAAATTCCTTAGCATCATGCCTTCTGCTTTTATAGTGGTATCTCACAGGTCAGACCTATTCACTATAATATAAGAAACTGATTGACATCTTGACTTTTTTTCTCCATTCCAGCTTGTGCATTGTGGTCACACTTCAAGAGAAATTGAAAATGCTGTCTGAGCCAGATTCATTTCGGTGAAATACACATAGGATAAATTTGGCCAGCTGTCACAGATCATAGAATCACAGAATGGTTAGAGTTGGAAGGGACCTTAAAGATCATCAAGTTCCAACCCCCCTGCCATGGGCAGGGACACCTCTGACTACAGCAGGTTGCTCAAAGCCCCATCCAGCCTGGCCTTAAACACTTCCAGGGATGGGGCCTCCACAACTTCCCTGGGTAACCTGTTCCAGTGCCTCAGCACCCTCACAGTAAAGAACTTCTTCCTAATATCTAATCTAAATCTCCCCTCTTCCAATTTAAAACCATTACCCCTTGTCCTATCACTAGACTTCCTGACAAAGAGTCCCTCTCCAGCTCTCCTGTAGGCTCCCTTCAGATACTGAAAGGCTGCTATCAGGTCTCCCCGGAGCCTTCTCTTCTCCAGGCTGAACAGCCCCAGCTCTCTCAGCCTGTCCTCATAGGAGAGGTGCTCCATCCCTCTAATCATCTTAGTGGCCCTTCGCTGGACCTGTTCCAACAGTTCGATGTCCTTTCTATGTTGAGGACTCCAGAGCTGGACACAGTACTCCAGGTGGGGTCTCACAAGCGCAGAGTAGAGGGGGAGAATCACCTCCCGTGCCCTGCTGGCCACGCTTCTTTTGATGCAACCCAGGATACGGTTGGCTTTCTGGGCTGCCAGCGCGCACTGCCGGCTCATGTTGAGCTTCTCATCCATGAGCACTCCCAAGTCCTTCTCCTCAGGGCTGCTCTCCAGCCATTCTCTGCCCAGCCTGTATTTATGCCTGGGATTGCCACGTCCCAGGTGTAGGACTCTGCACTTGGCTTGGTTGAACTTCATGACATTTGCATTAGCCCACCTCTCAAGCCTGTCCAGGTCCCTCTGGATGGCATCCCTTCCCTCCAGTGTGTCAACCGCGCCACCGAGCTTGGTGTCATCGGCAAACTTGCTGAGGGTGCACTCGATCCCACTGTCCATGTCTCCAACAAAGATGTTAAATAGCACTGGTCCCAGTACTGACCCTTGTGGGACACCACTCGTCACTGGCCGCCACGTGGACACTGACCCATTAACCACAACCCTTTGAGTGCGGCCATCCAGCCAGTTCCTTATCCACCAGTTGAGATCTCTCAACTTATTTTAGAATAACTTCAACAACGTTAAATAAGCCTCCCCAGAAACTGGAAATGGTCCATCAATTGCTATATTTAATACCAATGGATTAAATGCTGACCACCAGCTCTGGCACTGGTTGGAAATTTGACTCTTGCTGTATCCCCTACACATGTCAAAGGATATTTCACGTATGTTAGAGGCATAGTTCCTCATGGTAGGAAGTTCCTTCTGCCCTCCATACTATATATAGATTTTCATAATCATCTGGTACCTGAATCTGGTTTTCCAACACGTAAAGTGCCTTCACTTTTTATTTACTTCCCTGAAATTCGTGCATGCTATGAATTTCCATGAAACAGGCCCAAACCCGTATCTTTAGGGATGGTTCCTAGATGTTATGAAATCAGTGACAGCGTCCTCCCAAGACATCCTGAAAAATGAAAATTTGTTAGTCTGAGCCTATACAGAACTCCTGCTGTGAAAATAAAGCAAAGCTTCCCACCATGAGATAAAGTTATCACCAGTAAGGGCGAGCATATGGATAATGAGCTAAGAACTGCTTGAAGCCTCTGCTGGCACTTTAGCAACAGCTTTTGTATCATTTGCTTTCAGCAAAGCCCACGAACTGAACCAAGTTTGCTATATTTTAGCAAACAGAAAAACTATTTTGTTGCTTCCTAGCTACTTAAAGCTCCACTCCACTGATTACTGGTGTTATTGTTGTTACTGCCCCACAGAGCTGTATGGCATACCACCAGTTTCCATCTTGAAGGCAGGTATACTACTGGTCCAGGGAGGGGAGGAGTCTGTGTTCACAGTGGGCACCAGTGCTCCCACTGAGTTTCTTCAGGTACCAGAGAGCGCACTGGTTCTAGAGTCCCCTCCTGTCGCAACCGCACAAGCTGTCTCAAGTATCTTGCCACCGTGTCAGGCAGGAGCGTGTCAATCACAGGCCAGTGTGGCAGGGCTTCCAGCCCCACCATGGATCTCAGCAGTCAGCTGAAACTGCACCAAAAGCCCTCCCTCCGCTGGGAACATTGGTGCTGCAGCTGCTGCTCCTTCTCCTTCTGGGCTTCCAATACATAAACATGACATTCATTCACTACAAGGAAGTTCGCAGCAGTGCAATTAAGTTAGTTTTTAATTGTTAAGTTTCTCATCAACTGAAACCAACATCTTTTGTACAAAATCATTTTTCACCTGTGCTTCCTTTGGGCCACTGTTTTTTCTCAATGCTAGCATGTTATCCTTCTGTGGTACCGCTACGCTGGAATCCTGATATACGCATTTATTAGCAAGAGTGCTTGCAGTTTCCTAAGATCAGAACCCAAAGCAATTGGCCAGTATCGAGTGAATGACTCACCCTTCACTCCAACCTCCTTTCAACAAGTCCCTTTTCAAAGGGACACTTGTCCTTCTCCATCGGGATAGCTGCCTTTCCCGTACCCAGTCACTTTCCCCTGCAGCCAAAGGCTGGAGTTATTCTTCCACTTCCTTCCCTACAAAAGAAACACTGTTATCTCAATGTCTGTGTCACTCAGCTTTCTGAGTTTCTCTCCTGGTTCCTTAGCAATTACTCCATCAAGCTTAAGTTTTTGCAGGTACTGTAAAAGTCTGTGCTTATCCCTTGGAGAATTTTGTGCTCTTAGCATGAGGGACGGTCTGGAAAGCACAAGTGAAGTCTACAAAAATGAAGCAAATGCATTATTATTGCTACTAGCCTCACAGAATCACAGCAACTACAAAAGACCTTAAGTTCCTCTATTCTACCATCATATACCAAAGCAGGATCACCTATACCTGGGTTATTCCTGGTAGACATCTCTCTAACCTCTTCTTAAAGTTCTTCAAAGACAGAGATGCCATGACCTTACCGAGGCAGCTTTTTCATCCCTTTAATGTTCATACTGTTAGAAAACTTCCATGGTGTGTAACCTGGATTTTCTAATGTAATTTAAGCCCTTACATCTCATTGCATGCATATAACATAGACATAGAGAACAAATTATTCCCTTAATCTTCACTGAAGACTTTTACCTATTTGAAGTTTGACACTCTTTTCCCTGTCTTTTTCGCCTGATAATCCTTTCTTCTTTCATCTAAATAACCCTTGTTTGTTCGGTCTTTCCTTATAGGTGACATTTTCCAGACTTCTGATACTTTTTTCTTGATCTCCGCCTGAATTTCTCCTTTTCTTCTTCCACAAACTGGAAACCTCTGCTCCCGCAGAAACCTCACTAATACTGTGGTGTGAATTACTTCATGTGTCTTGTTGCAAGCCATATTTCTTTTCATCTGGGGATCTTCATCTAAATGAGGTGTAGTAAGTATGTAGGTATCATCTGTGTGTGCAAGCAAGCAGCAGAATAACACATCACTTCCATTGGTTTTCTTTCATTAGCTCTTCCTGAGCCTCACGTTTGTCAAGCATTCCATCATTGGAATTATGAAAGAAAAACACAGAGTGAAGCCCTGGACAAATTCCAGTACAGATGAGACAAATTATAGCACTCAGTATTAATACAATTGTCAGAGGCTACTCTAAAGCCAATACCGAGGAGACACAGAGAGGTCAGAGTTACAAAGACACAAAAAACATATGCAACTTGAGTTTTAAAGGTGCCCGTTCTCTTCTGGCTATGTGAGAACTACACGCAGGCAGTTCTGCTGGGAAAGTGCTAAATCATAGAGTGCTTTGGGTTGGAAGGGACCTTCCAAGATCATCTAGTTCCAACCCCCCTGCCAGGGGTAGCAACACCTCCCACTACACCAGGTTCCTCAAAGCCCCATCCAACCTGACCTTGAAGATTGCCAATGATGGGGCACCCACAACTTCTCTGGGCAACCTGTTCAAGTGTCTCACCACCCTCATCATAAAAAATGTCTTCCTTATGATCAATCTAAATCTTCCTGCTTTCAATTTAAATCCATTACCCCTTGACCTGTCACTACAGCCTCCTTTAAGTATTGAAAGGCCAAAACAGGGTGTCCCCAAAGCCTTTTCTTCTCCAGGTTGAACAGCCCCAACTCTCTCAGCTTGTCTTTACAGGAGAGGTGTTCCATCCCTCCGATCATTTCTCTGGCCCTCCACTGGACCCACTATAACAGTCCATGTATTTCTTGTGCTGAGAGCTCCAGAGCAGGATGCAGTAGTCCAAGTGGGGTCTCATGAGAGCTGCTGGCCACAATCACTACAGCTCCAAACAAAAGTTAGTGGAATCCACACTTGGCTTAGACCCTTTATTCCAGTTCATAGGAAAGGGAGTTACCTGAACACATCATCCCCATGTGACTAGAAAAATAAGCCCTTAGGATCTGGTCGACCAAAAGAAATACTACTAATGGGACTAAATAACCGACAGTAATAACAGAAATTTTGGCAGCAGTTGAATACAATTTGCAAAATGAATACTACAAAAAGACAGGTCCTCTATTATTTTTGCCAACTTTTTAATTAAAAAAGTGAATCATGCTTCATGTAAACGTACTTCCTAATTTTACGACTCACTGGACTTAGTGAGCAGGAAAAGAAACCCGTTATCTGAAAAGTTAATGGACTTCCACAGTCTGGTTTAAGGCCCATGGGCTAGACCTGTTAAGAGAGACTGGAACCTAAATATTTGATAGCAGGTTCTGCAAATGGGAACCCACATTTTGAATTTATAATCTTTATGTTTAGAAACGTTATTTAAAATTAAGTACAATTGCCTGTAGCTCATTAGTAGGACTCCATCAGGGTAGATCTTTATAAAAGCCTCCCTTTTTCTGGAGCTGGATCCTTGACTGGGGGCCACAGGGATGTAGTACCAGGGATCCACAGCTCAGCACCATCTCCTAAGCACATGCATAATTATTCTTCAAATACTAGGCAAGAGTCACTCTTTTCTTTTCCAAACACAGCCAAAGTAGAAAGGGTCCAGAAAGTAGGAAACCTGAATTCAGTTCCTTCCTGGTGGACTGCTGTTGGAAGGAGGCTGCACTGCCTACCATTCCCTGCTGAAGTTGTGCCGTTATTCAGCAAAGAGGGCACTGATGAAACCACAGAATAAAAAAATCAAGACAGCAGGAACATAGCTCAAGCATATTGATATAGACAAGTAGGCAGAATCGTAAGCAGGAAGATATACAATGCATATGATACATAACGTAATATTTCTAGCAAGGTATACAGCCTAGTGATTAAATTACTTAGATCTAAAAACCTCCTTGGAGTTCAACTTCCAAGACAGCAAGCAGAGTTCACCCAGTTATATTCCTACATGAAGGGCAGGACCAGTGCTAGCAGTAAGGACTTAAACCTAGGACTCGCACTCCCTTATTCCAAGTGCCTTAATCACTGAATAAATAACGTGTCCACAGCTAAGAAAGCCATTTCCAATTCTGGGGAGCAAGCTACTCTCCACAGACAGGCATTTTAAAAATACGTATTTTTTGTTAGTTTCACCCAGAAGCATTAATTTAATGTAGCTCAAGTCTATGTATCTCAATACAATCCACCCGAGAAGTTAATTCAGGAGATTTCCATGTCATATTGACTCTTCATCAAAGGTGGAAGACAAGTCTTTTTGTATGCTGGAATTAACAGAGAGCTATCATGATGTATACAGCTGCACAGTATCCTTCTATTCTTCTGTGGACCTTGCAGCTTATCGTCATGCACAAATGTTACTCATGAAAACATTCAAAATACCAAACCTAAAATAGAATAGGTGGAACTTTGATTCAGACTTAAAGCAGAGCATGGGGAAAGTCCTATATTTTGTGCTAAGTAGGAAAAAGGAACTACTGTTTTTCTCGCAGAGCTCTGAGTAAAAGCTGGCTTTGAAAGAAACCATTGCATACCCTTCACAGAGAAACCTCATTCACTGATCAACTAATGTGGTGTTTTTTCCTGGTATATTGAAGTTTGATGGTCATTTGATGATCTTGTATCTTTCTCTCACTGTGAAAATATCAGTTACTGGATACAGGTTTTTTTAGAATGAGGAGATAGTCAGTTTCTCTTAAACTATTATATTCATAATTGAAATGCAAAATATGTTCTGATATACATCTGTCTTGCCCCCACGTATTTTCAAGAAAACTTATGTCAGGTAAAAATAACAGAATTCCCATAACAATGTTATTTTCCATTTTAATTGTGGTTTTCTGTTATCAAATTATCATCTTTCTTAAAATTTTCTGTTTGAAAAATAAATTATAAGCCAATGTGCAATCACCAGAAATATCAGTTACAACTTAAGTAACTGGCTAAAATACTGAAATTATGAGAGAATAGTACAGGTGAGAGGAATAAAAATTGGTTACAGGAAAGGATATTTATTGTTAAGGGATTGAGAGTCAAGAATTAAGAATTTTGAACTTGTTTCTGTTACTATCTTGGTGTAGCTTTCAGCAAGTCGCTTTATCTTTTCTAGTTACATTTCATTGGTAAAATGGGAATAATAGCGTTTCCTTCCATCATAGGAGTATTAATGAGGCTATGCATGTTGGTGAAGAAGGCTATTATGGCACTGAGTGATGTGGAAAAGGTTTCAAGTAATTAAAAGAGAATTTGCATTTATTTTCTTCCTTTCATCTGATGTTTAATAGCCCAGTTGTCAGCAACAGAGTATTTGTCAACAAGTGAGATAATGACCTAGCAACCAGAGACTTGAGAAACAGTTTAAATTCCACGTTTTGTCTCTGCATTTGCATACTCCATACTTTATAGCAGCTCCGCCAAGAAAAAAGTGACTGATATGAACAAAGGAAAAGGGGATTTTTAGTAAAGTTCTTTTCTGTTTCTGAGGAAAGCACTACCTTCTCAGACCTGATGTGGAATTTATTTGTCTGAGTTAACTCAACAACCGGCAGGTGGTTAACGCCTGTTTGGCTGCCTACAGCGCTCGTGCTGCTGTGTGCGAGTTAAGTGTAACCGTGCTCTACTTGTCAAAGGCTGTAATAGAACAAGTTGCAGCGCAGGAAGCAGAGATATAAAGCCACTAGCAAGAAGCTGAAAAATATAACCCCTTAACCCCATTGCTAAGGGATACTCCTCAGCTGGAACTCAGTGACACCCTTTGGGAAAACACAGTACAGAAAAGTGAAGGTAAAGATGAAAGATGGTGCGAAGATGCCTTTATCTTTAGCTAGGTCTGAACTACTCTGTAATGAATGCAGTTCTTAACGCCCATCAGAGCATCCAAAAGATGCTGAAACTAATGATTTCCTTATTTTGCAGCCTTCAGTAGACAAGATGCAATGGAGCTGTATATATTGTGAGAACGCATCATTTATTCCAGAAATCCGGTCTTCCCCTCCTCTCTGCCCTAACCTGACTGCCAGCATTTATAGAAGGTTCTGCATTGAAGATTACTTGGTTTTTCATGGCTTGGGTTTTTGGGGTTTTGGTTTGGTTTGGGGTTTTTAATGTTTGAAAAAATGTAGAAGGTATTGATCAGAACTGGATTTCACAGTCCCTGGTTTTTTATATGACCACATTCAGATGGGATCCTTCTCTTGGTCTTCTGATTTCAGAAATTAAATGGGTGATGTTCAGTGGCTTGATGGGTAATGGTGAAAAGTTTGGTCGATAACCTGCTTCACAGCTATATAAATCTCCACATGGTGTGAATTTACTTCTCATTTTCATCTACCACTGTCACATTAAAAAAATGAAACAAAAGAGCAAAATATGGAAATTGTCACTAATAATGCAGGACTTGCACTATCCTGTGTTCAGATGTCTCTGAACCAGGTAAAAAAAATGCAGGTCTCAACCCCCTCACAGATATGCTAACAGAAGCAAAAATCTCTGTCATTTGAAATTTCATTTTAAAGTCAGGAGAAAAAGGCAGAGTTTATATAAGGAAATGGAATCAAGACTATGACAGTAGACATTGTAAAATTGTGATAGGACAAGGGGTAATGGTTTTAAATTGGAAGAGGGGAGATTTAGATTAGACATTAGGAAGAAGTTCTTTACTGTGAGGGTGGTGAGGCACTGGAACAGGTTACCCAGGGAAGTTGTGGAGGCCCCATCCCTGGAAGTGTTTAAGGCCAGGCTGGATGGGGCTTTGAGCAACCTGCTGTAGTCAGAGGTGTCCCTGCCCATGGCAGGGGGGTTGGAACTTGATGATCTTTAAGGTCCCTTCCAACTCTAACCATTCTATAATTCTATGATTCTATGATTTAGAAAAATGCTCTGAAAACACTACACTCTGACAGTTACAGTAAGCAATAGCTCAACAGTGCAACAGCATGAAGAAAACAACATGTCCCCATGTTTTAGTGACTAATCTGAGGCTGTGAGAGCCAGGAAGGGAATAAAGCTTCTTTTAAGGGCCATTTAGGAATTTTCCTTAATGGAAGAGCGTCGGTGCACCAAGAGGAAACCATGGATTGAGCATCAGAGCAATCCTATTTATCAGAGCATATGACAAAAATCCTGCAATAATCAAGGCACTTTAGTGCTGGAACTTTCACGGAAAAGAGTGCTAGCTGCAGCAAATATTGCCTACAGTAACAAGAACTACCAACAGAGTGATATGTCTGTTTCCACATCATGTGGGTAACATTATTGAGCTCTCTTGTGCGTCTGCTTTAGTGCAATGTTTAATTACATACCACATACAGCTCTTCCCAAGCTGTGCTGAGTATCAAATCAAGGCAGCCTACTGAAGGAGGCACTTATCTGTAGCAGTCTAATTTCCTGAGAGAATAAGAAGGTCTCTAGTGAATAAGGCAGGGTACTTCTGGAACAAAAAAGCTGATCTAAAGCTTAAGGTAACTGAATCTTTTGCTCATCCTTTTTGCTTCTAGCCTCCCAGCAATCGTTTCTGTCTTTGTTTCTTCCACAGAGTTCCTATGTGATGCTAGGCTCCCTCTTAGATAAGTATTTTACAGATGATCACTACCTTCTTGTTTTCTGTCTTTCTTAAGGGCTGGAGGCTTGACAAAAGTGCTAAATGCCCCTTTGTCCCAGCCAAGCAATTTGGAAGACCTACCTCAAAGGCATGAGAACTTTGTATCTGAAGAGAAAAAAAGGCTGTCAGTATGCTTTACATTGAGAAGACAACTGTATTTCTCTTTTACTTTATTCTTAGTAAAAAAATTCCTTGTTTCCACTGAGTATTTCCAAACAAACAAAAATTAGGAGTACCTGCCACTTACACTATGACTGTATAAAATACTCCAGAGACAGTTCGCTATGACTGAGTAGCCAAGTATCACAATAAGGCTTGCAGGCATCCTGCTAAATTTTCCTCCAGTCCTAAAACAGAACGGCCACGGCCTGACTGTGTCCCTGGCATGTGCTGACCGAATTATGCCCAGGCACCAGCTGGGAGACTGCTGGTTTGCATGGGACAAAATTTTGCCAGGATGCAGGCTAACAATTAGCAGTACTGGCAGTCAAGTGTCCTGGCTGTTTTTAGCCTTGTTGTGTAAACATAGTCTCCAAGTTTCAGCTCTGATGGGTTTAAGTATTAGCATGATAAACAACTGAGAATTGCATCTGATCACAGAAGTATGATACATCTGTAATAACAGGCAGAGATGCAAGTATTGATCATCCCGCCCTGAGTTACTTCTTCTTTGGGGGCCTTTTTCAAGTGGTAGTTTCATATATTCTTTTCATCAAGTTGCCATACGAGTTTTATAGCTTTTAATTGAAGCACTCTGGGATCAGGTCATTCATTATTTCTATTTCATTCGGGTATTAATTAAAAAAAACATATGAATTTGTGTAAGTAAAATAGTTTGAAGTCTGCCTTCCTATGACAGTATCATCTAAAGTGCTGTGGATGATTTACATTGATTCCATATTTATAGTTCATTACCAGTATAATTAGAAGGATTTATTCCATGAAATGACAGTAAAGGTATATTTCTATTACGTACTTGATTAAATCTCCTTCTGAAACATTTGGTGTTTAGACATGGTAATAACAGGATAGCAGATTTTAACATTGTTTCAGCATTTTAATTCCCCTGTTGCTGTTCTTAATACACTAATTGTACCAACCCACAGTAATAAAAATAACACAAACCTAAACAGCACTTTTCTCTGTGAAGGATGCCTAAACATTTTACAAACTATCCATCATTCTTCACTACAGATATAAGGCTTTCTGGAATTGCCTCTGGCACGTGATTAATGGTAACAGCTCAAGTCACTCTGAGTCAGGAAATAATTTCATACTACTCAAGATGGGCAACAGATTACATATCCAGGATAAAGTTATCTCAATTAGAGTCCAAGGCAATCTTTTGAACAAGTATTTCAGCACTTTCAGAAAACGGCATGGATTATTTCACAAGTAAAATTATTTAGGACCACACTTTTTATCATACATTCCTTTACACTGGCACAATAGCCTTCCTCTCATTTGGAGGGTCTCATTAATTGTTAATTCCTGGGCAACTTTACCACGTCTGGCTTGGACAGTACACGTACCTAATACCTGCACAAATGGCTACTGGAGCTGCACTGTATCTGGATTTATCTGATTTATCTAGACGACAGCAGGATCAGACTTGCCCAATCACCAGCACTACCTACAGGACTCCTCTTTCTTCTCAATTTGCTGGATGGATGTAAACAACTTGGTTGCTGGGAGCTGTTAATAAGCCAGTCTGAAGTGACTTGCAGCAGCTACAAAACAAAGTTACTGAAAAAGATAGCTAATATTACTGTAGAGAAATGTTTGGTTTTTTTTTTTTAAATTAGAATATAAAACTTTTAATGACCATTCCTACGGGGTACAACGTGCTTGACACTTAAATTCCCTCATGCAAATATGTCTATGGGCAGATTTCATAATGCATATGGGAAGTGACATTACTAAGAAAGCACGTATGAAAGTTATTCCAGAGAAAAGGCAGCTTTAAAGCAGAATACCTGTGTTAGACCAAGCCGTGTGATGGGGGACCACAGAAGTTTAAGTGACTTAACCAAGGTCAATCAGTGAGATAATGGCTAAATGAAAAAGAAGATGTGACATTGCATATATGATAAATGTGAGCAGTGAGAGCTTCAAAGAGGACAGTTATGCAGGTGGCTAAATGCAAATAAATGAGTAAGGAAAACAGGATGACATATTTCTCCATTGTGAAAGTGGACCTGGGATACAACATTTAATTTTAATGAAAAATCTGGGACTACGTTTATGATTTTAAAAAACTCCCACTTAACTATAAGTTATTTTCTGAGGACATCAAGCTAATGACTTACGGTATTTGTATGTAAACAAGTTGTGCAGATTTTCTTCCTAAGTATCTGCATGAGCTCATGTCTGCAAGTCAAGTGAAAACCCACTAAAATACAGAAAACTCATTTTTGTTTGCAGATGAGAGAACATGGAGGGCCGTTTGGCTGAGACATCAGACACCACAACAATTAACAGCGTCATTTCAGAGCTCACTGAATCCGGGTGACATCTTACTACATGTCTTTTACGCTTAACACTTGTTGGTGAGACTATGTGCAACATGTTATACTCTTTCTCCCTTCAAGTTACTTTAGTTCATTTCAGATTCAAGTATGCAAATTTCCTCTGTAATCTATAAAGCTTCAGGCCTGATTCTTCAAGGCCTTGCACCTTTATAGCAATAATCCACTTCATGGATGACAGAAAATAACAGATGACACCACAGCCTCAGAGCCTTTTCTGTGCTAGGCCAGGCACTGATAGCTCTCTGAGCCACCCTATGCTGTCTGATTTTGACTTCTGGAGACAACTGATTACTTGAGGCTTACCAGAATGCAAGGGGCTCCCATACACGTTGGAAATTTGCCTTCTAATCTAGAATCACCAAGAAGCTTATCATGTTCAGAGGGAGAGAGAAGACCAAGTTATTCAGTAGAATAAGAGCCCTTATTATCTGAAACTCAACTAAAATCATCACCCCAGCCTGGTAGTGAGTTTGACTGCCAAGGGAACCTCCCCCCATGACATTTCTGGCCTGCTTCCTCTTCACAGATCATTAAGTGGAGTTACTCCTGACTTACTCCAGTGGTGGCCTAGAGAAGTATGCCTTTTGACTCTAAATTCACCTGGTTTGGAAACTATAAACCAAGGTGATCCAGCTGATCCAGGCGATGAGAAAGTAAGTGAAGCAAAAGGAGTTTGTCAAGCATTGGAACAAGTGGCCCAGGGAACTGGTGCAATCACCATCCCTGGAGGTATTTAAAAGACAGGTAGACGTGGTGTTGAGGGACATGGTTTAGGGGTGATTTACCAGTTTATGGTTGGACTTGATGATCTCAAAGGTCTCTTCCAACCTGAACCAGATTCTGTGATTCTGAGTCTCACGGGCAGTCCAGCTGAGAATGACTTCATACTCAGTCCTCACAAGCAATTAGAGTGCTAGTAGGGAGTGTAAGTGGAATCCTTCTGTTTCAAACATACATTGGAAGCAAATGCTTTTCAGCAGTTTTTATCCTGCAAGGGGCAACAGGGGTATAGCTTGAGCACAGATATTACATTTTTTGTTCTCTGCATGGACCTGTCCTCTCAACAGCAAACCCGCTATTCTTGAACCAGTTGGATCTGTGCATAGAAACAGCCCTTTGAGGAACAGCAGCAAAACTTCCGCAGCACAAATGCTCCTTATATCCTACCTCCTCAGTTTGGAATTTAACCTCCAGGATTGGTTCCTTGATGCACTACAGTATATTTGGTTCCACGATATATCTAATTAGACAATTTGACATTAAGACTGTGTCTTAATCTTCTTGTGCCTTAACATGCTTCAACAGTTCAAGCATGAGGTGTTTGGTTTTAGTTCTATTTTACTTTCAAATCATCACATTGTAAGCTTTAGTCGGATGTGCAAAAAAATACCTGTGATACTGCCAAAATATCTTCCTCATTTCACCATAAATATTACAGTCCAGGTCCTTATGTCCCAACACATAGCCTTGGGAAGCCAGTTATATTCTGCAAGGTTTGAGTACTGGCATATTCTCTTCAGGCTGCAGAGCAACAATAAAACGCCTCCCATTGCTATGCAACTAAAGGCTTCAAATAAGGCAGGTACATTAGTTAGTATATGCTAAAATCCCCCTGATTTCTGAGAGATTTGCATGCGGTTTATGTCAAGCACGTTTTTTGTTGACTCATTGTCCTTTGAGATGTACTCACCTAAGAGTTAACATACCGCCTACACCAAAGAAGAGAGTAGCTCATGTAGACATGTATTCAACAGGTCTGCTCTTGTTCAACCTGAAAATCTCCTTCTATACAGACACAGAAAAGTTTCTGGAACATGGCTTTCCAGTGCCCAGGAGAGTCTTCCTGCTGTTCCCGGACATCCTAGATTCTCTTCGTTCCCTGAGTGAAAGGGTCATTTGAGCTTTACCCCTGAATCTTCTGCTCTTGCAGGCTGTGTCAGGAAAGGTGAGTGAGTAGAATCTGTCTTATATTTAGACACATTATTCACCAGACAGGAACAATAAAATCGCTCATATCTGAAAGGAGACAGAAAATAAGCAGGTATTATCATTCAGAATCAGATGGAAATATGTCCTGAAATACAAAGGCTCACATTAGGACTTTTTTTTCTCTCTGTGCACTGTTGCCACCAAGAAGCTTACACTATCTTATAATTACCTCCTAAGGACGGAAAAGAAAGGCATTGTCAGGAAGTAGACGTGACTGCAAAGTCATCTTTACAGGCTTTGGAAACTACATTTTGAAAAACAATAACAATAATAATAGGATTTTTTAAGATGAAAGTAAATCCAAGGAGAGTCCTGGGAAGGCAGGGTTGACACACCACGTGTTTTGCCAGATTCAGATTGTGAATGCTTTGAATATGAATAAATGCTTCTAAGAGTTAAGAATGATTATTGCTGCACATTCATAAAGAAGTCCCTTCCTTCTCAACAGTACTAATAGCATCTGCAGTGCTGAGACTCATAAAACATTACTGTTGGCTTTCAGGATGATTCATAGGCCTATTTTAACAGAGAGAGGCATCTTACATAGCATTGGGAGTCAGCAGTTCCTCCCTTCTGATCTGGGCTCTGATACAAAATTTTCTTTATAGCCTTGAGCAGTTCATTTAATCTTTCTGCCTCATACTCCACATCTGTGAAATATGAAGTAACCATATTCAGCTAACAGTGAAGAAAGGTCATTGTTTTTCTCCTCCAAAAATATTTCCCTTAGGACATACCTCACCTTGCAGTCACATGAGAACTCGAAGTTATCCTGTGGATTTTGAACCTTTGAGACTGGGTTAAAAGGTGGCCTGTACTCGATGCCACAGAATTTCTCTCCACAGAAATACCAAGGCAAGCTCGGAACCTGAATCCTGGATACACACACTATCTGGCCATAGCACAGACCTGAATATAGATAATGTGGATGCCCAGTGAGCTTCTGCTTGAAGGTGGAAGGAAGGGTACACCTAAAAGACAATACGGATGTAGCTCTTGCAGTTGGGAAGAGGGCTTCAATCCCCAAATCTCTATTCCACTGTACAATTTTATTTAAAAAAAAAAAAAAAAAAAAAAAAAAACGGAAGGCTTCTCCCTCAGCCATGCACA
>VZSF01007135.1:101530-147623 GCA_013398295.1 Chionis minor
CCCAAAAATCTATTCCACTTTACAATTTTATTTAAAAAAAAAAAAAAAGAAAAAAAAAAAAGGCAGGCCTCTGTCTCAGCCATGAGCACTGCTATGGTTTACTTCTGCAGAAAACTCTGCAGCATGCTAATTCCGTCAATGCCCACTTCATTTTACAGGAAACTCGTCCATTGCCCAGAATAATATTCTACAAAACAAATAGGAATTTTTTTTCTTTCAAAATAGTAGCAATATGAAAAGGATAGCTCCATAGCCCAGAAGAATATTCTACAAAAGAAATGAGATTTTTTTTCTTTCAAAATGGTAGCAATATTAAAAGGATATATTTATGAATAGTCCAGAAATTTTACCCCACATTTCGTTAATCCTTAAATTCTTTTAGTCCTTAAAGGTCCAAAGTTCCCATTTACTGTAGAATTGTATTATGGTATCACAGAACTAATGACTCATCAGCACTCATGGGATTTTGACAGATATGGGATGCTCCATAAATGACACCATCGGGAACCTAGCAAGTTCAAATGAGAGCGTGCTGGGTGTCTGGCTGGGATGGACATAGTTATCCTAAAAAATCACCACAGTGAGAAAGACATATTCAGAAAAAATATCTGATATTTTTTATCATTTTTTATCATTTATGATTAAATAAATCAACGAGCAGTGTGGATTAGGGAAGTTTCCCTGAGCAGCTGGGCAGTCCTATACAGGTATATGCATGCTATTGCCCCAACATGATATCTGAAGTACACCAGGAAGCGAAAAGGAACTCTGAGCATCAAAAATTCTGTTCCTCTCCACTGGCTAATGACATCAACCAAACCAAAAAGTTTAGACCATTGTGAAAGGAGAAACGCAGCTGTAATCTCTCCTCCCACACTAACACCACAATTTCATCTCTCTGCAGTTTTTCAGTCTTTTTTTTTTTTTTTCTCTTTAAATTAAATGAGTCATACAGCTTAGTGTCTACTACCCTCTGTGGGAGAGCTGGAAATGAAAATTTGAGTCGTAAGTTCTAAAAATGTATTTCATCATAAAACAAAATGGCTTTCAAATTCTATGCATACACTGAGGAGCAAAGGAGTGGAGCCTTTGACCTTCAGACCCTCTGTAATCATCCAGTCAGTAAAAGCTACATTTAGCCTTTGTTCAGATTGATGAAACTCTAATAAATACTCTTTCATGGGAGGGCAGACTCTAACTCTGAGTAATTACAAGCTTTTCTATTGGATTTAGATCGGTTTCTCGAGGTTCTGTATCTTGACAGAAGAAACATATGGTACTCTAAATACGCTTTATTTTTTCAAATTTCATGCAAAATCTACTCTAAAAAATAATCTCTGTGGTTCTCTTTCATTCAATTCCTTGACTAATGTTTATTTTTACTGGTTGAGAAACCAGTATTTCTAATGTATACTGTTGCCATCTAGTGTCAAAAAACCAGCGGTGTATTTGAAGTTCCATTTTCCATTTTTATGAGGTTTAAGCACATATTTGTATGTCTTCACCAATCTTTAAAGTAGTTTGATTCTCTTTTGTATTCATTCTCTTCACCTTATCAACCATTTGTGATAAAGGCCACCCAGCTACTACCATGCCTACCGCATACGTCCTAATGGGAATCAGTGCTTTGGTTTCAATTCTGTTAGGCCACCTAGTCATGGTACAGCAGTTGGGAACTATGGTGGGAACTGACATTGTTCCCCAAAAGCTGGGAGGAATATGGGATGTCCTGCAGGAAAATGAAAGATGATCACAGAGGAAGTGAATCTCACCTAACTACACATATTTACAATTTACCTTTCAGGCTCCCTCTCCAGTTCCTGGAAAGACACAGGCCAGCTCGGGAAACAATTTCATCCTAAGAAGTGTAAAACGGGTCAAATTACTCATGTGCCTAAAAATGGCCTATTTCTTGCCCCTGAGTATATAGCCAGCATCAGGTATCAAGCTCAGGTGGAGATATCGAAACTAGAGATGGCTAAAGTCAGATGAGATGAATCCTACCTTAACTTACTCTCATGAGGTCTGAAAAGAATTTACTAACTGTCCAAATTTGGACTTGAGCTTGTCATTTAAATAGCCCTGTTCAGAATATTCCTCCTGAGTGGTAATGAGATTTTCAAGTTATGGGCTCACTGAGGGCATCTAGTATCCTCTAAATCTTTTCTAATCATTTCAAGAGAGGTCTACAGAACACTGGAGGAGGAAGGACAATTTGATTCCGTAATTGATTAAAGCAAAGATACAGCAAAGCTGCCAAGACAATCCCTTTAGACCTGGAACCCCAAAGCATAATACAACCCAATAATTCATCATAATGGCAAGCAACTGGAGAACAGGGATCCAGTTGTGGCATTTTCCTGCAATATTTAGACAGACAGCAGAAGGGGTTTTATTTTTGTTTTTCTGGGTTTTTATTTTTTTAAGCCAACATTTTTCATAGAATTGAATCTACATTAAAAGAGAAATTTTGGCTCATCCTAGTCCACTGGAGTCTTGCCACTGATTTCAGTGAGACCAGGACTGCATTCTCAGTGTTCCTGCTGCCTAGTCTATCAGTAGCTAAAGCTTATGGAGGACAGCGATACATGAAGGAGCGTACGAGGTGAAAGCTCAAGCCAAAAGCGAGAGTGTCTTGGAAAGAGAACGATTCAAGAAATGTGCAAGTTTTTCCTCTCTTTTCTGTCAAGTGTTCCTGTCTATTAAAATGTACGCTCCCAAGTCTCATAATTCCCGTGACTCTCCCCACATGTGTTTAAATTTCTGTTAACACAGTTAGCTCTGCTTCCATATGGCACAGGAGTGGCACTTAGTTGCTGTGATTAACTCTAAGCATTGGCTGAGAAGGTAAATGAAAAGGCACGCTTTCTGCTGAAGCAATTTGTCAGTGAAGTACTGCAAGCCATATGTTTCTCTGCCTTCTTCCAAATATTTGTGCTGATGTTGCTAGAAGGCGATTTCATCCAAGGAAAAGGAGATGCATGGTAGACTGTGCTGTGATAGATTAGTGAAATATACAGAACTCGCCTAATGCATTTTCATCCTCTGAACTCAGTG
Organism: Chionis minor; assembly: GCA_013398295.1. NCBI lineage: Eukaryota > Metazoa > Chordata > Aves > Charadriiformes > Chionidae > Chionis > Chionis minor. The sequence goes on from VZSF01007135.1 coordinate 104,588, forward strand.
CTTCACAGCCACTGAACTGGTGCTGCCACTAGAATTCATCAGACTATTCCTCCCACCACCAGCACTGCCGGTTTGTGGGGCCCATTACATTCTTGCACTGTTGGAAGCTGTGAACAGTTTGCTAACACCTATCACCATGCTCAAAGCATGAACATAATACATAAAATTGTGTAAAAAACAAAAAAAAAATCAGATCAATGGCTGGTACTGCATTAAATTAAACGAACGTCCTCAAGTAAGGGTAAATAATTTCAAATTGGTTTTAATTCAGTAATTTTTCTGACATGAAAATAAAATAAATTCTCCAGCCTGCCACAGACTTATTTGAAAAATCCCACCTTTATCTCTTTATGTCTATAAGTAACCTGCTGCCTCTCTTTCTACCACACTTATATCAGCTAGGATACAATAAATGGTGAGGATAAGGATGTGCTGGTCTTAGGTAAGGAGGATATAAACCATACAGAGCACTCTGTTACCTGTCTCATTCCTCCCTCTTCACCCACAGGAAGGTTCTGCCAACTTCTGGATTTGTGTTATGAGCAAATGTGCAGGTGGTTCAACTCCCTTAGTACTGAAGAAAGCTGCTAAATCAGAACATTCCAACTACGAGGCTTTGAACCAGGTCCCAGGAAAACCATGCCACCTTGCTAGCCATGTTGACTAATCAGTTAGAGCACAATTATGGGTGAAAACCACCTTCAGCACCCTCATGGGAAAGACACTGGACTTAAAACATCATTTTTAGTGCCAATTTACTTTCTGTGATCCCACAAAAAGTACTAAGAGCTGAATGTTGTAGAAGCGCAGCTGCTGCAAGAGCCATGGGATATGATTGAGGCTGTGTTGAGAAATAGATGGGAGCTATTTTAAAACTATACAGCCTAAATCTTGTACTCATTTCCCCAGGCATTAGCTCCACAACCTGGAGGTTCCACTGATTCTGGGTGCAGATATTTTGGCAAATAGCTTTCCAGTGTGACAGAACCATAATGTTATGGAATAACATAGTCTGTACTCAAGAGATGATGCATCTCCTTCTTAACTTCTTACACAACAACAGCATCTTGGGGCCAATCTTCACCCTGCCAAATCTGACTGAAGTTACTGAGCCCAGTTCATCTCACAAATGTAATCACTGCAGCACCACTTTTTTCAAGTTACTGCCATGAGATTAACATTCCCTAAAACAGGTACTTTCCATAACAAGCATAGAAGTGACTACCAAAGGAATAAGCATCCAAAATGTTAGTTATATTCAGATGAAACTTCATCTGTCACTACAGGAACTCAACCTAGTCCAGCTTTAACAGTTGAAAAAACACTTTTCCCCTGACCCTCTTACCTCTACTATGCCAAATACATTTTGTACAGATCCCAACTCTGGAGCCAAAAGATCTAGTACCTAAGTTATAAATTACTTCATCCTTCATGTTTTTTTATTTAATTAAATGAATAAAATATGTGTGCTATAAAATAGAGACACAAAAATAGTACATGGCATGCATTTACAGTTTAGAAATGTCAGCAAATTTAATCAGGAAATGATCTCCTTAATATAAATGAATACAGGAAAGCGATTAACTATTTTTAATTTAGCAACAACAAATTGTAATATCTTTCAGATGTGTAAATCAGAATGATGTGCTAACTTTAATGATCAATAGGTAACTGCTGCATCCTCCCAAAGCTGAAGAATTAGTATGAGTGGAAGTTAACAGCAACAATCAATTATTAGTACAATCATAAATATGTTTTTTTAAGTATGTTGATTTAAATGTGATGAAGATCCCATAGAACAGGATTCTACAGGGTGCAATCCTGCTGCCATTACCGAGGAAAAACTCCTTTCGGTTTCAGTAGTTTTCACAAGTGGTGGCATCACAAAACTGGACCTTTGTAACAATCATAGAAATACAAAGGATTTGACTGGGCCATCTTTAAACAAGTTAGCTGTATGTTTAAACAAACTGGCTACATCTGTACTGTCCTTTATAGAGTGCACCAAATCCCAGTTCATCCCAAAGAGCTGCTGCTAGTGATTAGGAGTGACTGCTAACCTCTCCCATTATATGAATTCTTCAGCCTTGGGAAGAGGAAGCAATTACCTCCAGACCATTAGAGACAGCACAGCTTTCTGATGTAGTGCTGCCCTCACGTGCAGCCTGCATGCCGGGTGTTTTCTATGAAGGATCCTTAGGAGTTCTCCTTTGTTGCCTTTTTCCAAGAGGCGCTGGAACATCCAGAGCCTGCAGAGTTCCAGATGCACACAGCAGGCGATGCGCTCTGCAGGATGTTTTCAGCACTGTACACACCCAAAGTTTCCTTTGGGGGACAGCAGTGGCATACACCAGAGAGATCTGAGATGCCCGTTACGTTATGTCAGATGTAAAAGAATGCCATCTTGCCCTAAAATTAATATTCCAGATGTTTAATATGATAGTGTGGATGCAGTCATTGGGTACCTTTTTGTTTTCTCAAAGGTTCCACAGGATGATCTAGACGTTAAATACTGTATCTTCAAAAGAGCAGTAAATGTCCACGGGCTGGGGAGACAATACCGGTCCAGGGCAGCCTTTTTCTCAGGTCAGACCTAGTAAGAACAAAACACCCCACAGAACCCAGACACCAACTCAAAGGAGACAGGCCACCAGCCCACGCTGTCTGCTGTGGCAAGTCCTTCAGTTTTTTACTGAGGAGCAATGTGGGATCTACACTGTCTGAAACCTAGAAAGTCAAGGTAGGAAGAAAGAAATAGAAGAAAGGGAAGAGAGAAAAAAAAAAAAGAGAATCAAGGAAATGTGATTCCTGTTCCATTCTCAGAGTTTTAAAGACATTTACTTATCCTTCGGGTACAGACAGGCAATCATTGCTGCAGTAAATGTTCATTTAACGAGGGTGCTTGCAGGAGAAAAATATGTAACTGATTCTTGCCTCTAGATGGTGGGTAACTGCACACCTAGCTAAACAGCAATCCCAATGCTATCAGCAAGACTATTCACACTGTTTATTGGTATTTGCTAGCATAAATTTCCAACTTGAAAGGCACATTGCTCACTTCCTGCTGTTTCGCCAGTCTGATATGGCTGTTAATGAGTCAGGTTTATCTTAATAGGTTTTAAAAATGATTTAATTCTTTGCATATTGCTTTTGTTCAAATAACGAATGAATGAAAGAAATCCTTGTGTCTTCCAGCCCTATGTGCTTCTGAAAATTACTGTGGTTAGTTTAATTATAATCCTCCTTTTTCCATCAAAATGCTCCAGGAAAAAGAATTTTGCTACACACAAGGCCTTTAACTATTTCCTAAAAAATTCCTATCCATTTCCACAGATTTTATATTTAAGATATCTATAAATCATAATTAAAGTTTCCAATAAACAGGTGAAGAAATGTACACTCGGAATTAATAGTTCTAAGCCTTGCTGAGAACTGGATACATAGACTGCCCAGGAGTCTCGCTCTGTGCAGTAGAATAGTTCCAAGAGCTATGCAGAAATCTATTAACGACTTAAGAAAGTGCTGCTTTTGTTTCTTCCTTCTTAAAAGGCAAAACAAGACAAAAACTAAAACCACCAAACCACCAAGAAAACAAACCTGAAATTTGCACAGACCTTTCATGACAGTTTTTAGTACTAGACTGGCAGTGAATTTAACTATAAAGTTTAGAACTGTAGTTGCATATATGAGTTGCTTTTCTTCCGTATAAACAAGCCTGATTCATTTCCTTTGAAATAAAGGTCAAAATCTTCCTTGACTCCCTTGGGGCTTGGATGGCACTTAAGGAAGGCTGTCATACAAAGTGGTGTTCATATTAATACAGTAAGCAAAGAACAAATGACCAAATGCAGGAAGTTCAACCCATAAAGCTTTACTGGACAAAATCACGATAACAATAAAAAGCTAGCAGTTCAGATTCTTCAGTAGGAAATGGGAATTTAAGGATTGTAATTACGCGGTGAGCAATACTATGAATAAGGATCATAAAAGTATATTGTGCTCCTATTTCACAAAATATATTACTTTTCAAGACTTCCTCTGTTTAGTGCTTCAAAAGGGAAACCTTTACAACCACAGATCACATAGGATTTCTAATAATGAGGACTACTAAAGGCGTAGTATAGAATTACTGATCATGTATTAATCTGATAGACCTTGAGTAGTTAAATTAGCTGAAAATATACAATGTATAGAGTATATATTACAGAGCAACCTCTATAATAAACCTTCAGGTTTTCGTTTCACTCATTAGAATCACTTATCTTCACATCTTTCCAAGAACTGACAAAATTATTCTGAACCACTCTAATACCTTGCCAACTAAAGGCTTTGTCAGCTTACTTGCTGTTTCATCTCTGGGTCAGATTGATAATCCATTGGTGCCACTCTCCTTCAGCAGCACTGCACATTACTCTATTAAAAAAACCCCAGCATTTTGTTATTTACAACCACAATTTATTTCCCAAAAAAAAGACTAATAGGCAGGCTTACACATGCCCAAAGACTAGATAAAAACACTCATTTCCAGCTGTTGTGAGGAGGTGCTGCATTTTAAATATGACAGTGACTCCCTCTGGCCAAACTCATGAACAACCTGAGCTCAAGAATGAATGATGGCTTTGAAGAGAAAGCCGGTAACTCAAAACCTCCTGAGAAAGGAGAGAGTGAAAATGCAAAGTTTCAAAGTCATTGCAGGACACCTGAAAGGGATGAAAGCATAAACTGTATCTATCCATCTATCTGTCACTACTAATGGCAGCCATAACACATCTCAAAGGAAGTAGCCATTAAAACCCAATCTGATACACAAATGTCTATGATGACTCAGTGCCCCTCAAAGCTGCTAAAACATCACTCCTTGTCAAAAAGTCACACAATTTTGTTCTTGTTTCAAATCTTAGAGTGAGGTAATAGACATAATCCATGGTACTAGCTACGTTTGTAATAAAAAATAAGCATCAGGGCAAAGCCTTCATCCCACAGAAGGAGACACACACACCAGCATAATTTACAATGCCCCAGTGTTGTTCATGGGATTATCCCAAAACCCCAATTCTGATACCCACCTCTACAGAAATAATTGCAGTTTTTTTCCAACATCTCTCCTTCTTCCTTGTGACCCTATATCATTACAGCCTCGTCCTCTCCCTTACATTGTCAAAATTGCAAGAACATGTAAGATATGAAAACTGAAAACTACCAAAACCTCAAGAAATTAAGCCATTCAGTTCAACATGCAAAGTTTACTAGAGAAAAATTTCCAGTAAGAGTGGAAGATTTTCCACTATACATAGGCATAGTATCAAAGTAATTGAAGCAAGAAATGTTAGCTTGTTTTAGAAATTACTCTGGAGTCTGTTGTCAGTGGAAAGACACACTGACTTTAAGGGTCTTCAATCAGATTTTTTATTGCATGAGACCTTTTCTCTTTCCTTACTATGCATCCGCAATTCACTTCAGAAAGCAAACCTAAAAGAGGACATTACAAAGCCACATTTCTTTGACACCACTGAGCTAAAGAGCAGTAACTGACTGTGTAAACCAACACTTTTATTTTTACCTTGAACTACCTTAAGTTAGGATTCTGCACGTCATGTAGACGAAACATTTAGATTAAAATGTGTTTATTGGCTTCCGTTATATTTTTGATAAATCCTTGAGCCTGATTCTGTTCTCACACTGCCATAAGCAAGATGACATAAGTTGACTAACAACTATTATTTAAGGGTGCATCACCTGTATAAGCAAAAGCTAAGTACACTAATATTTTTTCTTCAAAATGCTTTCTTTTTTATTTCCTGAATGGTTGTGTTTATCCAAATAGTGTTACTGTTATACCAAACACTGTTGAGATACAGCCAGTTACTGACAGCATTAGTAATTTAGTTTGGTTTTATGCAATTCCATTAAACAGTCCTTATATCACAGACATAGCTAGATGGGATAGAAGCATGCTATAGACAGACATTTTAATTATGAGTAGATATACAAAAGAAGGTCTGTAGGGAATTACACTCTGTTTTTCAGACCACTTCTCCAAGGTCATTTTTAATTCTTAGCATATCTTTCCACATTCTTAGAGATCCTGCTAGTTTCCCACCGTCTACCAATTTAGCGTGCATACACTCTATACCGTATTCCAGCTCACTACAGAGATCATGTTAGTTCCAGATTTTTCCACCAGAAGTTAAATTCAAAAAATAAAATTTCTTGTTTTTCTTTTTTTTAATAGACACTGTATTTGCCCTTTTGCAGTTCTGCCATACTTCTCCAATCCTCCATATGTTTTCTGCACAACTGCTGGTATCTTTAAGATCGCTTACTGTGTAAGTAACCCAATTTATCAGGTCCAGCCGAACTGATGAGCATCTAATTTCTCTAAATGCACTCTAGCTATCTTCCTCTTTCTCTGAAAACTCCTATTTTTCTCCATGTCCGTCTTCCTCTGGAAACCTATCCTTTGCAGCTCACAGTTCTGTTAGCCATCTCCTTTAGCTGAGCCTTTAGTAACCATCAATGCGTAGCACTTTGTAGAACAATAGACTAATAGTTTAACACTTTTTTTAGCCTTCCCGGTGCCTCTAGTAGTTTTCATTCAGTTCCCTGCAGTCAGATTCAACTACATCATATAGTCCCCCTCATATACTGATTAAGCATCTCTTTAAAATTAATTAGATTTCTTTGTTCCAATTCTTCCTATGGGAAAAGCTGAGAGAACGAAGAGAGGAAAAGGAGAGAGAATCTCTCTCCTATAACTGTTAGGTATCTTCTCATTTATAGACTAATTTTGTATCTATTTTAATTACTACAACATTGTCTTCAGTTTCAATCCATTTTCTCCTTGACCTGTGTGCCTCGCTTTTGCTGCAGCAGTCACTTTCTCTTACGAACATATTTGAAACCACTGATCCAAAACAATTTATCGGTTGTATGGATGCATACAGATACGGTGAAAACAGCTGGTAACTTACCAATATGGGAAGTCTGCTTCTAAAAATTGTTTTTTTCTGATTAAAGTTTCCAAGTAGAATGTCAGAAAATCTCTCGCCATCCTTCATTAGCATAAAAGCAATGAACCTTACTTGTCTAAGTAATTTCTTACCAATTTCTATAGCTTGAACTGACATGAAATTCCACCCCACACAGCAAATCCCTGAACATTTCCTTTCTTAGGTATCTCTCTCTTATATAGTCAAAGCTCTTATTTTTTGAAAAATGAAAATTTCTTTTCCAAAACTTACTTTTGACCTCACATTTCCCTCACTGAGTTAGTTGCAGTATCCGAACTGTCATTGATCAAACTGTAATTCCTGTTGGTGTCCCAGCGCTTTCAATTAAAGATTTTTCTCAAGATAAGGTACATGCTGTTTTTTCAGATTGTTTCTCTGGAGTTTAACTAAAATCATGTTTCTCACTGAAACACTGAAACTTCTTTTATTTCTCCCTTAATGTTATTTCCCAGCAAACTGTTACCATTTTTTTCCTAGAATAATTGCTAGTTTTCAAAAGTCTTTGCCCTACACTATGTAGTATTTATTCCCACTAAAATAAATCCGGGTTTATATTCAACACTGAATTATAAAATAAAACATCTTTCGTATTAAAATGCTACATCCAATCTTGACTTGTGAATCTTTGCTGAAAATAATCACACCTTTGAATGTATATATGTGAATTCGTTTTTTCACAAAGGTCTTATAAGATGTTTCTTCTCATGAAGGCTTTCCATTCCCCGTGGTCTTCGGAGAGCAATTTCTCTGAGTACATTTACATCCCTGTGGAGCAGGAAGCTGAGAGGGATCCCGGGGCTGGCAAGGCAGGGGCTTCGCCTGCCAGGGCCTGTCTGCAGAAGGCAAGCAGGATCACAGATGGTGGCCAGGTTCCACCAAGAGTCCAGATCATCAGGAGTCAGATCCTCACCTTAGTGAGGCAGGTCCAAGGTCAAGTTGAGATGTCAGCCCGCAGGTGCAGCTCACCAGGTGACATGGCCAGGCCAGTTCCCCACAGTGCTGTCGGGAGCCTCTTTCCACTGTTCCCAGAGGGAAGGGGGCTGGCCTGGGCTGCACCCTCTCTGAGCTGGTCCTGAGCTCCAGCAGCCAAGCCTCCAGCAAGGGGGATGCTCTCTTACCCATCTATAGTTATCCTAACGCACTTCAATATTTAAATTCGCATCATTTGGGGAGAGTAATAAACGTAATGAAGGAAGAGCAGCAGCATTACCTATTGTTTTGGCAGTACCAATGATAAAGATTAAGAAAAAAAAAAATGATGCCAACCACAAAAGAAACTCCTGAACTGTGTAATGTACTGGAAAACACACATTAAGTAATATTTAGGACAAAAAAACTTTTGTCCAAGCTTTGGTTGCTTTTTTTTTTACAGGTTGGAAGCTTTCTTGAAAAATGAAACTGTAAGCAACTGACTCCTTGGAAAAATGACAACTGCTTGGGTTATGTATTCTTTTCCGGTTTTGTTTTACCTCTAAAATACTATGACTTCTGTCTTTATTATTGTCATGAGCTCCCTTCTGCCGTCTAATGATTTTCTTACTGCTGCATCACTTTCCTGTTTCTTTCTATTAGCATTAAATGTTGCTAAGTAACTGAATGAGGCTGTGGTATTACTTGGCATAACTATTCTATACTTTAAAATATGTATAGAGATTAGTCAGCAAAATGAAAATGACTCTCCCAAGGGAATGAAGGCCATCTGCATCCACTACAACTCTCATTTGCAGATGATTTCTAAGAAAAAGTATAAAGGAATCCTACAAACGTGATGCACATTTTCAAACCGGGTAGTTCAGGAAATATGAATGTTGATGAAAAATTGCTTCACCTTCTCCATGAGGTTATCCTAAGCCACCCTAAATAACACCACTTATTTTGTTTTTAATCATGTGTCTCACTCAGCTCTTACAAGCCAAGTAACTTTAAAGCAAAATAGCTTGGCTTTCCATGAGTGCAGAGAATTCACCTTTGCTGTAGCTTATTACATAGAAATAATAATTTAAGCAATTTTATAGCAAAGACCCTGGGAAGACTGAATTTGCCACTTTATTTAGCTCTCCTAATTTCATGTTAACGCAGCAATGATCTAGACTGTCTCATCTGTACTACTCACACGAACTTACTAGCAACAACAAGGGTAACCATCCCAACGGCAAACTGGAGACAATCTGGGTTTAACGGCACCTTCACTTTACATCCCCTTTACATCCCTCTGAAACAGTCAAAACCAGTAACAGTCACACTGCAGACCAGTTTGTTCAATTTCCACTGTGAAGTTTTAAACTGTTTAGAGAAGGTCCAGATGAAGACTGGGACACCAGAATAGAAAAAACCACAAAGAACTTTATGAAAAATGTCTGAAGCAGAAATCCTCAAAAATTGTGAGTTGCCCAATGTTGACTAGAATTGCCTTAAAAGTCTCCACATTCCTTTATGCTATTTTTATGTTTCAAATCCCCTAAAAATGAACAACATATTTTCTTTTGTACACTTTTAACATAGACATGCACTACACACAAAAAATATTTTTAAATAAATTGCTCAGCCTTAGAATTTGAATCCCCCAGATGAATTTTCCTAAGTAGGAACTTGGACTCTCAAGAAAACAACTGTTTTTTTCCGTGGGAAATATTTCTAAATTTGCTTGTTTGGAAATTTATCAGCCTTAGTTAAAAAAAAAAAAAAAAAAAAGGCAGATTGACAGAAATCATAAATACTAATTAGTAAAAAGGCATCTGTTAGGGAGCACAAAGCTAAGATTACGCTTGCAATAGAGAGGATGGCTCAACACTAACTATGGGCAATAATCACTTTACATCTGCTTTTTGATTTAGTACATGATTTTTATTCATTGGGAATTAAACCACATATACACAAAGTCTATATACCAAGTGTCTCACTACTACAAAAAAAAAAAAAAAAAATCACATTGTTGCAGCTCCCTCTAATGTACAATTAATGTAAGTATGCTGAAGCCAGCAGGTAAAATACTGTAATAGCTGGATATGAGTAGCACTGAATATTCAGGAAAGAGAGTTGTCATGGAAAACTCAATTACTTATGCACCTCAGCTATTAATGACTTTATTAAATTTGCAGCACAAGTCAAAAAATGTGACTGCCCAAGCTGGGAAATCTCACTTGTCCTTGTCCTTCTAGAACCTATACCATAAAAGAGAAAAGTGGTACAAGAAATACATCGCTTCCCTTAAAAACTTAATTAAATAACTCAATTAGAAACAGTGGACTATTAAAATAGGATAGTGAGAAACAAAAACAAAACTAAAAACACCTTCTCCCCAACACCCTCTTCTTCCCAGACTCAACTCCACTCTGATTCTTGAGTCTTCTGCTGCCTCCTCCCCTCCATGAGTGCCATGGGGATGGGGAACACAGAATGGGGTCCATTCATAACGTGCTGTCTCTACCACACCTTCCTCCTCACGCTGTTCTCTGCTCCAGCGTAGAGTCCCTCTCACAGGATACTGTCCTTCACAAACTGCTCCAAAGCGAGTCCTTCCCACAAGGCGGCACTTCTTCATGAAGTAAGCTCCACCTTACTCTTTTTCAGTGTTTTAGTGCTGCCTAGTCCTCAGGGACACACATGAGCACTACATTACGCTTTCTGAACTGCAGCGCTCTTGGATTAGATGTTTTGGTCATGATGCTCTACTAGTGAAATCCCACCTGCCCTAAAAGATCAACCCCACCTGAGCTGTGAAGTAACTGTGTACTCCTTGTATGTCCACACGCCACAGGATACCTCAAGAGGCAGAGAGAAAACATAGAAGGAACCTAAAGACAAATGGATTTTTGCTACACGATGAAGGAATTTTCTAGATCTAGATCCAAAAGAGCAAAAAAGACCTTTTCATGGGCTGGGCAAGGAGTGTTACAAGTTCCTGGCAGAACAGTGTGGTTGAGACACATGTTTACAACAAAATTATTCAGGCCAGTGAATGTGAAAATAACTGCAGGCAGACACAACTGTCGCACCAGTTGTGTTTGGCTGAAGGCTGCGCACAGCAGCCAGTGATGTCAGCAACAATCTCAATGAGTTGAGGAAATGAGAGAAGGCTAAAATCAGCGTGCTACCCCACAAAAGGTTCCAGACCACCATAAACCGTCAATATTGACCCACATCCTTTTCCAATGTGAGGCTGGGAAACTCTTTTCCATCATGGTATTCTCCAATGGGACAACCAGGCTGGCAGAGACTGTGACCTACAGCCTTTTACCATGCAAAGACAGTGCCTTTGCCATGCCTCTATTTGGGTCAGGACTACATGGTCTTGAAAAATACTAGAGTATTGGGTTTTTTCCTCTCTTCACGAAGAGATGAATCCTACAACTAAGACAGTAATTTAATTACTAAAAGGGATATACTGAGAACACAATCAATCCCATGTCAAAAAGAACTACTCATGGAATTTCTTCAAGCCAGAAGACAGAGAAGAAGCCCTTCTAAGACACCTAAGCATACACTGAATTCTGTGCTCTCATAGCATTGAAGCTATTTTGTAAGATCATAACCTCTAGTTTCACATGGGACAGAGCTGCAAAAGGATTAGGGAATGCTTCCAGGTAGGAAAAACTTGCAGCAAGTGCAGTAGTGTCAGTCCCAAGCATTTAAAAAAATTAAAGGTCAACCCCTTGTTCTACAGTACAAAATATTTCAGACGAATTTGTGTTTTGTTTTAAAACACAATTTTACTTTTAGCTCCTTGACTCTCTCTTTTTGTAACTTTCTCCACATTCATACAGGAGAAAATTACTGATTTTTATGTGAAAGCTGAAATGTTCATACAATCACATATTTGTGACTTAAAGCTTTAAGAAACAAAGAGCTCCATAAGCTTGGTTTCCTACCAACTTGTTCCCCATTCACCCCAAATTCTTCCTTTATAAAGATAAGCCTAGTGTAGCTCCAAGCCTCAACTAACATCTCTAAGCCACCAAAAGAAAACGTGCCCTGTCTACGGGGGATGCCCACAAGGGCTGCAGCTAGCCAAGGTATTGACTGACTCACAGTTGTCTGCTGCTCCCAGGCACCCGAATCCCTCCTGCTCTCCCCAAGGCAGCCCTGGATGCATAGAATCATACAATAGTTCAGGTTGGAAGGGACCTTTAAAGCTCATCTAGTCCAACCCCCCTGCAATAAGCAGGGGCATCTTCACCTACATCAGGTTGCTCAAAGCGACGTCCAACCTGACCTGGAATGTTTCCAGGGATGGGGCATCTACCACCTCTCTGGGCAACCCGTGCCAGTGTTTCCCCACCCTCACTGTAAAAAATGTCTTCCTTATACCTAGTCTGAGTCTACCTTCTTTTAGTTTAAAGCCATTACCCCTTGTCCTGTCACAACAGGCCCTGCTAAAACATTTGTCCCTACCTCTCCTGTGGGCCCCCTTCAGATACCTCAGCTGAGCTCTCAAGGCCTCAGAAAGGTCTCCCCGGAGCCTTCTCTTCTCCAGGCCGCGCAGCCCCAACTCCCTCAGCCTGTCCTCGCAGGTTCCAGCCCCCGCCTTCCTCCAGCCGGCGGTAACCCCGCTGCCCCCCGACACGCACTTCTGCTTCGAAGCGGGCCGAGGGGCCTCAGCGCTGAAGTGCAGGCCGGGCAGGCAGCACGACCGGCCCTTCTCCGAGGGCCCCACCGCGGGTGCCGCGCTACCCGCACGGCCAGCCCGCCTCACTCAGCGCCCGGAGCTCCGACCGGAGCCCCCAGGAACCCCCCTCTGCGGGAGGGACCAGCCGCCACACCGCCCGCCTCACCGCCCGCCGGGCCTCCGCTCCGCTCCGCTCCGCCCGCGCCTCACGCCCCGCCCCGCCCCCCGCGCCGACCAAAACATTGACTCGTGCGCTTCGCTCCCCCCTCACGTGACCCGCCCCGGCCCCGGCCGCCGATGACGCCACCGCCCCCCTTCCGCCAATGGAGAAGGGCGCTGCCGGGTAGCAACAAGGGCAGCGGCCAATCAGCGGGGCGGGGGGAGCGCAGCCCCATGTTACTTCCGCCAATAGCCCCGCGGCCCGGGCCGAGCGCGCCAGGGGCTGCCGGGCCGGGCGGGGGCTGCGGGGAGCGGCGGTACCGCTGGTCTGAGGTGAGGTGAGGGGCGGGAGCCCCGGGCTGCGGCGGGAGGAAGCCCCGGGCGTGAGGGGCTGGTGGGGAGCCGTGGGCCGTGGGCGGGGAGCCCCGGGCCGGGAGGGCGGCGGTGTGGCCGCGGCGGTGAGGCCCAGGTGCGAGGGGCCGGGTGCGCCGATGAGGCGGGGAGGGGTGCGGGGACTGTGTGTGTGAGGCCCGCGGGCCCCGGGGGTTTGGGGCCGAGCGGGGGCAGAATGGGTGGGCAGGGCTTTGGGGGGTTGGGTCTCAGGGGCGCCTGGAGCTTCAAGGAGTTTGGGATAAGGTGTGAGGGGCGGGATGGGCAGAGGGGTTTGGGTCAAGGAACGAGGTATGGTGGGAGCTGGGGGACAGGACTCTGGCGCCCGCCTGGAGGAGCGGGATGTTGGGGTGCCAATAGGCTGCGCGAGGATGGGAGGGCTGGGAGAAGCGAGGGCTGAGGTGGCAACAGGCTGGAGGGAAGAAGCCCAGGGGAGGCAGCTCGGTTGGAGAGGAGGCGCATTTGTGCCCGTGGGGAACTAACAACCACGTGGCCTGGATGCCCTAAAAATTGTGGTGTGGGGCAGTAACGATCAGAATAGGGGTGGGCAAGAGGAAAAGCTGAGGAATTGGTGAATTGTGGTCTTGCAGATGTTCGAGACTTGATTTGAGACAGTCATTTAGTATGAAAAAAACATGAGGTGGGGTGAACTCTGTAAACAGACAGACCTCTGAGTCCCAGAGGTTGACTGGGCTGCCTCTTGGAAGAAGGTAGTCTGGAAGTCATCTGCCAGTAGTGAGAGCGTAAAGGAGCGTCTTTTGTTGAAAGTTGAGCTGCTGAAGAGATTTTGTTAGCATGCTGAAGGAAGAGATGGGTGGGGATTGTTAGGAAACAGGAGAACCTTGCCTGTTCCCATCATGTTGGCAACAGTCTTGCTACTGCATAACAACAATGGTTTGAGTCATAATGACTTGTTCTTAAGTATATGAATATATAGACAGAAGTGCTCTCCAGTACAGTGGCAGAGTAATAGGGTGAGTTTCTGCAATTCTGAATGGCTTTGCAGTGATACTTGCTCATGTGGTGAGTTATCTCATGGGAAGCAGAACTCCCTTACAAGTGCAAGGACGGCTGGAGCAGTTACTGTAATCTCAAGCTGTACTAAGCCGACCCACACAGCCCTCCTCTTCTGGTGGTTCTTGTTTCTTTAGTCCTTTTTCCCCCTCTCTCCTGAGGAAGAAAATGTATGATGTAAAGTGAAGAACTCTTGTTCTTATTTGTTTTCAGGAAGAAGTTAAATGCAGTCAATATCTTGTCTTAAACCCTTGTTATTAGCTAATGACAACATTCCTTTTCTGGTCCTTTTTTGCTTTAAAGAACCCTGTCCCACTGCACTTTCCCCAAAATCCAAGTCTAGGGAGCTCATCTTTGGTTGTTGTGAAAGTTTTCACAAGTGAACAGCTGCTTGCTGTTACTGAAGGTCTACTACATAGGGTACGCTGGAACGCTGCAATGCAAACTCTGGTCTGGAAGCCCCGGGAATGCTTCAGTGTAGTGCTGTATGGGGAAGCAAAGTCTGAGTGGGGACAGAGCAAAAGCATGAATTTTCTTACCTGTCCAGGCAGTCATACTCTATGATTGCTTATTTTATAAAAGGCATGTGTAGGAGAGATGTTTATGATACACTGCAGCTTCTTAAAATTTGGTCACTTGCTTCTGAACAATCAAATCTACACTTCAATCCTATAGGAATTGAGAAGCAATGGGATTTTTTTTTTTCTAGTTGCATATGTGCTGTTACTAAACGGAATAATTCTACATTTCTGACTCCGTGAGCTACAACTTTTGAGCATGAGTACAGGTCATTTTGTGGAATGGCTGCTGGTGGGTGCACTCTTAGCTGGTGCAATAATGAAACTATGTCTTGGACTACAAATATCTGTTTCTTTGGGGGGAAAAAAATTAGACTGACATGCACCAATGTCACAGAATTACTGACTTTTTGTAACTTTCCACAAATGTTTAAGTAATTTTAAAGAAGTTGATCTGTGAGTTTTCTAGTAGCTTTTTTTTTAATCTTAGAAAGATAACGTGCTGAATATTTCGTACATATACAGAAATGATTCGTGTCTCTGAGCTTTTTTAAGTATGCTTTTCCAGGATTTCTGGAGCAGACATCAGTAGCCTTCAGGGGTTAGGTGGCTGTGCACTCCCTGATACAGTTGTTATTAATTTGAAAACACTTAATGTAATTTTTTTGAGGAGGGGTAACAGAACATTTATTCTGTGTTGAAACCTTGCAATGAAAGACCATAACTACTCAAGTTATAGAGATCTGGAAAGCAGTCTGGTTTAGAGCATGTAACTATTGAAGCATGTCATTTTAAACACCAGTACAGCTCCCTAGGAGGAAGTTATATGTAGTACTTAAACTGGTGGCCTGATGTCCTGAAACCACAGGGTTTTTTTCCAATATGTAAGAGTTTATAAAGCACACTAAGCATCCTATTCTGTAAATTATGATTACTTTAGACTTCAGCTACTTCCATCCACTTGAAAAAATACTTATATTTTCCTGTATTATTTTCAGGAAGCTTTTTATTTATTCTCATTTTTTGTGACTTACCCTGTTAACTTCCAACAGTACATGTTCCCACCTTGCTGCAAATATGTGATCTTGGTTTTTTCACTTCCTTTTCCCAACAATCCTTTATCAATGTATGTATTCTTGAAGTATTTTATATCTTTTTCAAGTTATCCCATTCAATCTATAATGATCTCTGTTACCCTGAATTTTCTCTAGATTTTAGTTTTTGCATAATGGCATACACCTACAATAGTGCTTTATTTTTCTATCAGAGCTGCTGATGAAGAAGAGTGAGCTCTGTATCTCTAGACATGGTTCAAAAACTTTAGGTTTATATTTGTCTAAGATGATGTTCTTGACTTGTTGACTGCTGTTTTCTGAGTCTCTTTCAGTGATATAAGTAATTTTCAGATAAATTCTGCTTATCTTGTCAGGAGTAAAAATACATTAATCTTTGTTATTCTGAAATATAATTATGACCACCAGCTATTTAAACAATTGTGTTATAAAGACAAGAGGCCTTAATTTCAGTCAAATAGAGAAGAGTTCTAAACAACTGGGGGTGGGGGGGAAGTATGTTATGATTCATATTACTCCTAGGAAGCAGTAATAAGATTGGAAAAGCAGACAGGCATGAATAGAGTTTGTGGCTGGAGGAAAGGATGTGGTAAATATTGGAAAAGATTCCTGTTAGATGCAGAGGACGGCTGAGTTATGAGCAGAACGGGGTCTTTAGTCAATGATGAGGGCTAGAATGTTTTGTGTGGTGTGTGATTTTTTTTTAATTAAAAAAATATTATTGGCTTACTTATATTTTTTCAGGATTTGTATGTGTCTCTGCCTTCTATTGTTCCAATTAGTATATTGGGCAGATGCTGGTCAAGAGTACAAATAAACTCATAGTGATGTTTGACTCACGTGGCCTAATATTTCTTCAAGTTGAAAAAAAATAAGAAAATGTATACTTGTTAGGAACAAAAGCTGTTGGCGTTAATATATTAATGTATGTTTCAAATATGATAATGCTCTTTTCCCTGTGTAGCTTGCATGTGAAATCTCTAGTTAAAATAAGGAGCAACATGTATGCATGATGAATGGGAAGAAGAGGGCAAAAGCTAGCAAGGTCAGAGTCTTCAAAGTGTAGAAAACTTTTTTGTTTGAATTCTTACTTAATGCGTCAGGAATGAAATCTCCCTTTTTCAAAAGAGTAGCAGAACACTGTTTGAATGATATACCTATGATGACTTGCATCCATTTGTAGGAATTTCAGGAGACATTTCACAATTTACTTTATGTTGCAGTCTCCATTTGTCCTGGCATCCAGTTAATAGCCTACTGTGGGAGGTGACCATCGACAACAAATGAAAAATATTTGGGAAAATGAAAATTCCTTTACTGAAACATCATTATACAGTGTAGCACAAACTCAGTATTTATAAGCCTTCAAAAGAATAAAAGGAGCAACACTGATTTTTGTGGCCTGTCAAACTCTTTAACAACTATTTATTAATCAGATCTCAAAATCAGTAATCTGTCTGATCATGGTGGAGCAGATTACACAGGATACGATTTTGCTCCTTTTGGTATCATCCATTTCCTGGACTACCATGATTCTTTTCTTTGTTCTCTAAAGAACTAGGAAACCTTCCTTGATCTAATAAATGCTGAAAGACAAGAAGAATGAGGTTACAGAATCAAAAACGTATTTAAGAAACCACTGAATGTGTTTCTTAAAAGGGTGCTCTACAGGGAACTTTCCTCAAGAGAATCATTATACCTTTTTTAAGGTTAAAGAAAAAACTGATAATGACAAGAAATTTTGCAACTTTTCTTAGTAATTAAATAATATACAAACAATCTTCTTGCTGCTTATAGAGAAACCATGCCATTTTTGGGCCAAGACTGGAGGTCCCCTGGATGGAGATGGGTTAAAACAGAAGATGGATGGAAGCGATGTGAACCCTTCAGTCCTGCACTTGAGGATGGGAATAATCAGCTGAATGATATCAGTCACACTGTGTAAGTTTAAAAAAAAAAGTGATTCTGCATAAGTTAATGGCAGGTGGGAAGACAAAGATTGACTTAATTTCCATTCAGATTGCAGGTGTTTGTGGTAGATGATATTATCTGCATATGTTAGAAGTGTACAAATGCAATCATGTGTTTTGTGTAGTTGGGCAGACAGGAGACCCCTATGGAGCCTCTCTGTCTTTTGTTACTGCTTCATGAGTTGCTTGTTTTAGGCAGACAGATCCTACCTTATGTAGTATGTCTTTAAAAATAATAATAAAAAAAAGCTCTTTTAGAAAAAGTTCAAACAAATAAAAAAACCTGTGAAGTACTATTTAAAGATAAAAGGGATCCTTATAAGTTGCAAGTGTAACAGGCATATTGAAATGTTACCTGGAAGTGAATGAAGACTGTCTGCTGATTGTGTGTTTGATTAGGACTGTTTGTGGCAATCATATAATGCCTTTGCTCCAAATACACAATTAATGGTAGCTTCATGGTAGTTCCCTAACCCAATGTGACTGTACATGCTCCTGTAGAACAGGTGAGAAAAGTAATAATAAAGCAAAGTAATACTTGTGGCAGATGCCCACAGACTGGTGTGATATAAATAGCTTTGTCCAAACAAATTTCTACTTGGTTTCCCCAGGAAGAAGTAATTCTCAGGGATAGTGTTCTTGGTCATAAATTCCAGCATACTGTGCTCATAATGAGAAAAGGGAGTATTCGGTGTTTTGTTGTTAGTCCAGTAAATGATACAGTAACTGATCTGATTTAGAGGGAGTTTACTGGCAAGCTAGCACTTGCTGTGCTTGTACACCTGTGTTTTCTGAATATATGAAGTAAACCTCAGGAGAGTTATCAAGTAGTGAAGAATTATTAATTTTATCTTGACATACTGTTTTCTTCGTGTCTCTTTTGTTTTCATATTCATATGTCACTGATATTATTTGGACTTCTTTTTCCACATAGTCTGACCACTGGGGATACAAAAGGCTATGCTTGTCTGGAAGAGTGTTCAGTAAGCCTCCAACATAGAAATTTTCTTAAATACATTTGTGGGGGAAAAAAATCTCTTCTTCTCTGTTTCATATATCTTTAATAATCTAGTCGGCAAATGAAAGGAAATCTAATTTAATTTTGATAGCTATTTGCATACTTACTGAATAATTTTGTAGGTTGCTTTAGTGAATATTGTTCAGTGAGTATGACATAAATGATCATTGTTTTTGTGAATATCATTAAGGCTTTTGTTCTTCTGATCCTAATTATATGTTGAGATATATTTATCTTCAGATGGCAAGGTGAGGTATTTTTACCGCTGCTTCAAGCAAAACTGCTAGATTTTTTTTTTCCTTAATCTTGAAATAACTTAGTATTGAAATCATCTGGAGTTGTCTTGCTAGAAACAAATTTAAATCAACAGGTTTTGGAAAGACATAAGTAAGTAGTAAAGTTCAGAACTAAAAGAGGTGCATTAATTTGAAGGGACTGGCCATAAAATGCTCTATGGGGGGAAAGTTTTCATTAAATCTGAGGTGTTTCATGATTTGGGTTTCTTAGGCTAGCTTGCGAATTTGTCAGAAGCTCAGTCTCGGGGACCAGCCTAGTTTGCAGCAGATGTCCTCATCTGTAGCAATTCCCCAGTTCCTCATCTTTATCTTGCACATCTCCTACTTAGTGAAGCCAAACCACACCATATTCTGTAGCCCTATTTTTTTTTCCAATTCTCCTCCTGTCTATTCAGCGAAGAGTGTATATTGTCCAAACTTAGACGACAGAATTCAAGCTGGTGCTTCTTGGCAAAGTAGCACTATGTGGAGTAATTTCACTACGGTTTGAACTTTTTATCTATGACTTAACCTGCACTGCTAAACAGCCATTAATGTCTATTTGCACAATATTATAGAACAATTTAGTGTGGAAAGTGTCTCAGGGGGTCATCTGGTCCAAACACAGGCTCAAAGCAGGGTCAGCTGCGGTTGGGTTGTGTAGGGCCCTGCCCAGTTGAGCTTTGTGCATTTCCAAGAGTAGAGATTCCTCTTTGGGCTCCTGTTCCAAGTTCTGTAGCCTTGCTGTGATTATCTTTTTTTTTTTTTTTTGTGTCCTGTTCCCTACCCTCCCAGTCTAATAAGAATTTCTTTTATCACTGATTGTCTCCATTACCACTTGACCTTTCACCGCCCACCTCCTCTGACCTTACACTCAGGCTCTGTCTTCTCTATGCCCTTGTATTAGATATCAACAATAATCAGATTTCCCTCCACCACCACCTCTTAACACTGAGCAAGCTTAGTTCTCTTACCCTCGTGTATCGTGTGCTCCAGTACCTAATCACCTCGGTACCTCCCCGCTGGACTTGTGCCAGTGGTTTCATCGTATTGTGGAGCCCCAAACTAGACACAGTACTCCAGATGTATTTTCTTATGCCAGATAAAGGGGCATGGTTACTTTCAATCTGCGGGATACACTTTTGTGAACTCAGACCAAGGTGCAGTTGGCTTTCTACAACACAAGGGCACACTGTTGACCTGTGTTCAGCTTGTTATCCACAAGACCCCTGTCCCCTTTTTCTGCTTCCCATCCCGCCTGTACCCAGCATATACCCGGGCATGGGGTTCTTCTGTCCCGTGTGCAGGGTTCCGTGTTGAAGTACAGCAGTGTATTGTGTCTTGCTGACTGGTTCTCTGCACCATCATAGAATGGTTTGGGTCGGAGGGGACCTTACAGATCATCTAGTTCCATCCCTCCTGCCATGGGCAAGGACAAGTTCCACTAGACCAGGTTGCTCAAAGCCCCATCCAGCCTGGCCTTGAACACTTCCAGGGATGGGTCCTCCCCAACTTCCCTGGGCAACCTGTTCCAGTGCCTCACCACCCTCAGAGCGAAGAATCTTCAGCCATTTGGAAACAATTACCTGTGTAAATTGAATAGGCAGCTCAGCTTAGGGTATCTGTTAACATGATATAGCACTGAGTAAGGGTGAGGCTTGATAAAATGCTTCCTTCTTGTGGAAGAAGCATATCATAATAAACAATATGTAAGTACTTATTTGTCTCTTTTTAAACTGCCCTGTGAATAGGGATGATGCTGTATGCTAGTCTGGCGGCCCTAATAGGGTGTTATTTATCTTCAGTCATTAAACAAAGTAATATTTTTCATCAAAATATTCTGTAGAAATATATACTAAAGCTAATACTTGAGTATTGTGTTTCGGGGAGCAGTTACAGCAGCTTTCCTTTAAAAAGAAGTAAATTCAAGCTATGTAGTTGGCTGAAAGCCTGTTCACTATTACTTGTATTATCTTCTGTGAGAAAAAGTATGGATAGAGTTACTTGCCAAACTTTGCCTTTTATTAATTATGAATACTTTCCCTTCAGAAATTAAAAAGATCTACTCACGGATTCAGAAAGAAACCTTCAAGACATGTAAATAACTTACATAAATTGAAGAATTTTTTTTATTAAAATAGAACTTTTAATCTTATTCAATTAGTGAGCCTTGGTGAATCCAGTTGATAAATTTGTCAAAAATAGCGGACCTAATGATAACCATCCTTGAACAAATATAATCATTTGTGCAGTAACAATTTAAATGATTCGAAATAACATTTCAACAGTTGCACTTTAAATTAGTTCCATTTATGGAAAGTGAGATGGAAAAAATGAGACTCAGATCTGTAGCTCTTACTTATATAATAATATTAATTATCAAATAAGCAAAGAGTGCCTTGTGTTCGGGATATACAGTAGTTGGAAGTGTGGTTGTGGTAGTGTGCATTCAAGCTCTGTGGGCTGAATGCTGGCTATGACTATCTGCAATTTCTACCCATAAATTCTAGCATAGATACAACTCTAGCATTGTGGCGCTGCCCTTGAAGCTGGGTGAGGGAGAAAGAACAGCACTGCCTTACAGAATTGTATGGAAATATCCCTCAATAGCCTGCAATTTGGGAGTAAAGCTGTCTTATGCTTTCCTTTTGAGGTAAGAGAAGAAATCAGACTAATCTAGTAAGATTTTCATGATGGTAGTATTCCTTTTGTTGTGTGTTAGGCTCATATGAACTACTTGTGCTGGCAGGGTACTCATTTGAGTCTGCCATGTCTCCTGTCTAATTCTGTGAGATACAGTGTTCACGAAAGTGTTTTACACGCTGGATAGGAGTCTTTGGCTTTGAATCTAGTCTTAGATCATTTTGGCACTTGACAAATATATTGGTACAGGCACTTACCTCAGGATTTTCCATGTGTGGTGGAGCTGTAAATGGCTTTGAGTCTCTTCTAAAATGCTTGGTGTGTCTCTGTAGGTAAATGCATGACTTGAGGGCATTCCTTCCTCCATGAGAAAAGAAGCAAGGGGATGAGGAAGAATAGTTGGAGTTCAGATAGCCCTGTCAAGTTTTCCAGCATTTTAAGTGTTATACCCAAGAGGTTATTTAAATACTGCTATGAAACTAATTTTTTAAAAAACCTGAAATTCGTGCATGCTTTATGTAGGGTATTGTAGTTCTAAGGACACCAAGTACTTTGCTTTTGTAAGCTTTAGAATATTTTTTTTATGAATGGCATCATCAAGACAAGAAAGTAAGAACAGCTGTAAATTGGCAGTATTATGTATGCATTTTAATACTTCCAGGTGCACTCAGATGTGATGTTGCAGTATTATGGTGAAAACATTAAATTAAGGCTTCTGTTACACCATATGGCATGTGCAGCAATTGATTTGATTTCTAGTATCTTAGCTTGGGGAGTGGGGGGGGAGGAGGTGGGACTGGGGTTGCTCTTGGAAATGGTGGAGCATTGCTACTTACCAAGCAGCTTTCCAGATTCCTAGAAGAAAGGCTAACAGTTGCTGGGGAAGCGCCTGTTTTTCTGTCCCATTCTTATGTCTGTGGGACCCTTATTTTCATTCTCTGTTAAGAGTCTTAAAGTTTGTCAAGAAGAGTGGTGGTGGGTATGTAGGGAAAGACTCGCCACATGAAGAGGGACAGAATAGGAGGAAATAAAGCCCCCTATGAGAAGATCCTCAGAGATAAGTGAAATTGGTCTTTTCTCTAAAATAACTTGAAGAATTCCAGGAATGTCACAGGCAAATTTTAATGTCAGACAAAGGTGTTTGAAATAGCCCTCTTCATTGTCACAATTCCTTGTCTTAATTGATGGTTCTTAAGCTGCCTTGCTTGTTTGTCTGATGTTTGAGGAAGTGTATATTATGGAGAGGCAGGGGTGGGCTTTAAATCACTTGAGGTATGTTACTGGTCTGATTTGCTTTCTAGGGACACTTCCTCTCTAGGAACAAAAGGAATCCTGCCAGATTAACCTTCCTCTTCTAAAGCTGGCACTCAGGAATGCTGCCTCCTCTCCCCATTGCACTGGGTCAATGAGAATGGGGGTGTTTCTGTTCTGCTCGAGTTATGTTGCAGAGTGTCAGCCCATATCTCTCTGGTCTTCTGTCTGGTGTTGGGAAGATAAAGCTACAGCTGGGAGCTTTGGGCTCTGTTTCCAATTCTGCAGCAACTTTTCTGATTCTGCAATAACTTCTCATGTGTTGTGGTGATCCAGTCAATATGCTAAAACATAATGGAACTAATGATTTCAGTGAGCTTAAAAAGATATTTCTTTTATGATAGCTTTAGAAAAAAACTTGATGTATTGGAAAGTTACATAATCCAAGTAATTTGCCACTACTGATGTACTCCTTTTGTCAGTTGCCAGTTCCTTTTCTCCAAACTTTCGCTGTTTGACCAGATACCATATCTGGCAATGTTGCATACGATACTGAAGTTGTTGAGTCTTTACGCGCTGCTTTGAAAGTGGTAAGACGTGAACTAAGGCCCGCTCCTTTGACAGAGCTCTATAAGAATGCAGAGGTATGTTAGGTTTTTTCACGATTTAAACCTAAGATGAAACCAACCTTCTATCTCTGAGTCTTCTCAGCTTGTGTATCTTTAAGATGAGCTAGCATTCACTGATTATAGCAATTAAAAAGCTGGAGCTTCTCTACAGTATGATTTAATCATCCTCATTAACAAGTGGTTCAAGCCTGAAAATATTAACTGTATACACTAGTAGCAATAAACTAATAAAATTTAATTTTTTGTAACTTAATGCCCCAGTACAGTTATTTTTGCATAAACTGATGTCCTTCAGTTTTACAATGTTCAGCTGTTGCTTGTGCAATTTGAAGTTCAAACTGATATTGAAAACTTCATCTGGCAAACTTGGATTAAAAAAGTAACAAATAGAAAGGGGTTTGTATATAACTTGTCAAAGAATAATAATGGAGAAATAAAAGTTAAGCCTCACTACCATGTATCGTTAGTTATTCTGCCTATCTCTGCAAGACTGTGGCCTTCACCAAAAGTATCTTCCTTCTGTGCTAGAACAATGAGCACCCATTCTAATCCATATTGCTGTTCCTTATAATAATCTGTAAAAATGGAGAGCAAAACTTGATGAAGCGACTTCATGTAGCACAGGCAGTTTTTAAATGTATGTGAATTTTAGAAAAGTCAGTTTATCCAACAAAACTTATTAAATAGTGTGAGTATATATACAAAAAATAGATATAAAGAAATATATATAAAGAAACTATCTCTCTATATATACACACTGTGTATAATTTATTCAGTCCTCAGTGTTAGGTTAACAGAAGTGACATAGATATAGCTGATTCTGGAGGAGAGGAGGGCAGACCACGTGGATCTTGATGCCATACAAATCATTGGTAAAACATTATTGTGACACCTAAATTACGTACAGTGTTGCGATTCGGGCATTGATTAAAACAAAGACTTTCTTTGCCCCCAAGCTGACAGTGGTAAGAGAGATGTCTCTTTGCTGGCTTGCTGCCTGTGTGATAATGTTCATTAATTCTGCACTGACTTTTACCTGCGTGCACAGTTTTTCGGGGCTTGGTCCATTTCAATGAATTTTTGTACACTAGAGCTTTGCAGACAGCCAACTGCCCACTCAGTGCTGTCTCCCCAGTAGTCCTTCTTAAATGTCAGTAAAAATTTAGAAGGTACCTATTAAGAAGATATTTTGTGTCAAAGTGATTAAATACATAAAAATTCAACCCCAGTGGGAGAAAAAGAGCAAGACAGCTTCTCTCAAGATATGTGTTGCTATAGACAATCAGGTAGAGGAACATCAATAAAAGTATGATTATTTTTTTCCAGCTCGCATACTTTAATGCAGAGAATTAGAAGATGTATGCATCTTAAATATTTAATCACTGCTGTTCTAATTAGATGTGTTTATTTCAGCATCTTAACTGGTGATGATGAAGATGAAGAAATATACAGTACTGAAGATTGTGAGTTTGCAGCCAAGAAAAGGAAAAAAGATCATTTCAGGAATAACACAGATTCACAGTGTAAGGCTGGGATTTTTTTCATTTATTTTAGAAGACTCCTGTAGGCTCAGCAAAACTTTATAGTAGCCATTCATTTATATTAATCTTTTGAATGGCCTTCTGAGTTATGTTTACTTCTGTATTAGCAAACAAATTCTGGTGTCAGAAGTGATACATTGTGGCATTGATCATCTTTTGGGTGGGTGGTTTTTTTTTTTTCAGAGATCCATAGGCAAGTCACTTAATAATAATTCCTGAATAGTAAATGCCTTCTGATACTAACTACCATTTTGTTTTGTTGACTAGCTCTAGATTCAGTTCTTCTGGATGCTTATGGAAGCTTGTGCTTTCCAAAGCGGCTGTTTTATTTTTGCTTAATTCAAATTCTGATTAGTGTTACAGCTCCAGAATCAGTTCATAAATAAGTATATTTTGTTGTAATGCCTGTAACTCTTGGTAAAGACTTTATCAACATCGAATGCCTTGAAAATAGTCTCTTTTTAAAAAAAAAAGACGCTTTTGTCAGTTCTCTTTTAAAATATATTCTGTATTTTAAACTGCAAATATGTGTATGACAGCAAGTAAACTTATTGAAGTAGAGAATTTGGTAGCGCAGGTAAAAAAGGTTAAGTTGATAAGCAGCTTTTTGGTGTTTCGAATGCTTTGATCTTGAAGTGATCTCCATTATTTGTATATTCACCAAATTGAAAGAGATGGTCTTGCAGAAAGCTGCGAGCTTCCCCAGGCTTTTCTGAGCGTAAAACATTTCAAAAGATTCAAGTGGCTGTAGGTAGCAGCATGCTTTCATTTGACAACATACCAGGATTCTGAAAGCTGAAGGTCTGCCTACTTGCCTTTTCAGTCTTGTATAGTTGACTTCCCTGCAGCATACTGCAACTGGTTGAACCAAGTGAATGCAGAGCAGGCACCTTTACAGAGGAAAGTAGATGAGATGGGTGGAGTGTTCAGGAACACAAAGGTTGCTCGTTTTTGTACTTTGCTGTGTTAAATGCAAAGGAGCCTGTTGGATTAAAAAAAATCGGGGATTTTGTAGGACAAATTAGCTGTTGTTTGTACATAGTTGGCAAAAGTTGTGCTACATCTGCCAGCTGTGTGCCAACTCTAATGTTTGATTTATAGAATTATTTAACTTACCTTTTTGTTTTTGGAAGTGCATAACTTCTGAAAACTTGTAGTCATCCTTTTCACCCTTTATAAACTTTCTTTGTTAGAACTGTTCTACCACCTCTCTTACCTTATAAAGCATTTTACTGAGGATGGTCTGTTTTCTTCAGTTACTTTCTAGAAGGCATTACTTAAAGTGGAAGCCTAAAAATGCTTATATTTTGATTTTTATTTTAGGTTTTTATCGTGAAAAGTGGATTTATGTTCATAAAGAAAGCACCAGGGAAGTAAGTCATGCATGCTGTGGGTCAATTCCTACAATCTTTGTGCTGCTTGATTGACAAATAGTGTATTAAAAAAACGTGTTTGTGCAGTGTCATCTTGGGGGTTATATTCAGCTCTCTCTTCATTGGCAATATACTACACCTGCAGGGGGTGAGGCAAAGGCAGCTGGTAAAGTGACTTTTACATGGGTCACTGTGGCAGAGATGTGGGAACTTGCAAGGACAGACGTAATAGTTCTCCACACCCATCTGTCTCTTTTCTGTATTGTGTGTCTTTGAAATAAAACTGAATGTATTTGCAAAACTGGAGTAACGTCTCCAAGAATTGCCTGGTATTTTGGAATCCTGGCGTGCATTTGAATATAAGTAAGTAAAACTTCAGTTTCAAACTTTACAAAGAGGACCTTTGTATTCCATAAAGTCCAGGTGCTTTCAGTTTGGGATACAAACTGTATCATGCAACTCTAAAGGGAACGTGAAAGATCTCAGAATGACCTCTTGGAAAGCCAAGAGTTAAAATACATCCATTGTATGTAGAAATAAACTGTCTTGCAGTTTGAGTTTCATTCCTGTGTTGATTCCTATGGTTGTCTGGGATGGGTGGAACTTGGACAGGGTAAGGATGTCTTTCATCCACAGTAATGCCAGCTGGGACAGAGGGAAGGAGGTGAGGGTGATGGCCTCTAGCCACAGAGGTGAAAGTTGGCTTTGTGCTTTAAAGCTGAGAGAGATCATAAGGAGGTGTGTACTTGGGAAGAGCATGGTATTGTGGAGAAAACTTACATAGAAGAGACACTGGAAGACTTCACCTTGCAGGCCAGTGGCCTAGAGGCTGCGCTTCTACATCTGAAGGGTATTACAAGGTCTTTCACCACATTCATAGCACTCTCTCCCAGTTTTACCTTCATCTGTGATAGATGTAGTTATTTACATTGATCTACAAAAGTCTTAAGCATGCTCTTTGTGCCATCTCAAATTCCGGGAAAGAAGGAGGGGGAGACAATAGGCTGTCACCAGTCGTTACGGAGTTTTGAATGATAAGGTGGCTAAGCTGATTTTGCAAACTACGTTCAGGCCAAAACACAAATTGCCTAAAATCACTCTTGCTGTCCTTCATAACCTCTACATTGAGGTTATTTTTTTCCCCCTCACACTAGTGCAGAAACTGGTGTACTAATGATGTGTGATTATTTGCTTAGGTCTCTTGTCCATTCAGAGAGTGGACAAAATAGTCTGGTGTACAAATTGGCTTATTCTTGTCACTGCTGTTGTCTTCTAATAATTGACCATTCTCCTTCCCTATTTGTTTTTTTTAAAAAAAAACCAACGAAAACAGGGATGGCTAGAACTAATCACTGATCTTTTTCAAGTAATTCCATGTATAGATTCAAAAGCTTAGAGTTAAAAGTTAAGTAGCAGAATGGGAAAAAGTAGCAAGGAATAAGCGTACTTGAACCAAAAAAAAATTCAGAGCGACAATTTAAGCTAACCTAAAACATAATTTACAGAGGCTCAAGTTTTCCTTACAGGTTGTAAACTTACTTGATCTTGAAATGGCTGTCTTGCAACTAGAAACTTCCTTTTTTTTCCAAACTGGGTACTGAATTTTAGGGCAAAATGACAAGAGTAGGAAAGTCTTGATAAGAAATATGTGAAATGTCATAGGAGAGTATTGAAAATAAAACTAAAACAAGTGCAGGTATGTAGCTGAAATGAAGTAGGAGGTGCTCTTTGAGTAATTTTGTCATGATGGTACATTGGGAAAGGTAGAACTGAATCTTCTTCGAAATGTGCTTTCAGCTGTTCAAGGGAGTTCTCATGTTAATGTATTGACGTGTGGCCTTTTGATAACTGTTAGCCAGACAACAGCCACAAATATTTAAATTTCAACCAAAGTTTTGTTGTCTGCAAGTGTTAATTCACTGCTATTATCCAGCCAAGTTGTGCATACTGTGAAGTGTGTGGTATGCTTGGATCTCAGGTATATTAACTATATGAGCAAGCAGTATGATCCTGAACTTAGTCATTAATCGATACCAGCACTCTGCAGTAGATAGTAAACGGTCTCCTGTGGTACATCCAGGGTAAGCTTTCGCTGGATCACAGAAAGGAATGTTCAGTTGTACTGACATCTTTTCACCATCACATAATTCACTGAGGAAGTCTGTCTAGGAATGAACTTCAAATAATTATTTATCCCCCTCTTTCCCTGGGCTGCCAAGCCATACTAGCACACTGCTCTCTGCAGGTATCTCTTTCCTCAGTTGCAGGGTTTTTCTAGCTTCATTATATTTGTTCCAAGGCTTCTGTCTGGCTTTGTGGCTCTAAATTTACTCAGTTTGTGTGATTCCCACATTGCTTCAGGCTGCCACTACCATCCTAAGTAGTTCCACAACAGCCTCTGAAACTTTTACCTTAAGGGACCTGTGCAGAAGCACCAGAAGAAAATGCAACTTCTCTTGCTCTTGGTATTATCTTGGTGCTACTAAAAAGAATCGTGCCTAAAATTCTAGCACCCAGAAAATGAATTCTAGATGTTGGGACCATTTGTTCTTCCATTCCCAGGAGCAAGTAGCTGTGTTCTTATGCTCAAATGTGAACATAAACTCAGTTAATGCTTATGGTTGTAAGCTCAGACTGCTGCACAAACAAGCCCTACCTTGTTCTGAGGCAAATGGGGAGTGTGATAGCCATGAGAAGGTGCCAGCATTGTGGCCGTGCAATAGTAGAGTAGCTTCCCAGGACACTCGGACACAGTGATTAGAGATTGCATGATTATTATGAATTTGAAGGCATCACTGTTGAGTAATATTGCCTATGTACCTGTTAATTCACAGTAGCATATCTGGTTTAATTTGTTCTACAAGAAATTAAGTGTTCAGTCCAGATACATTGTATGTCCAGGGAGCATGGTATACATAAGCATCAGTTGCATGGCAGAGTGCTTTTCTGAATATTTGGCTCAATTTTACCTTTGTTTCTTTCCATTTAAAGTGTCTTTATTCTTATTCTCAGAGACATGGCTATTGCACTTTGGGAGAAGCTTTTAACCGCTTAGACTTTTCAAGTGCAATTCAGGACATCAGAAGGTTCAATTACGTGGTCAAAGTAAGATCTTGATTTTATATGCATATTTTAAAAATGCATTTGGTGATGTGCCTGTGTGTACAAAAAAGTAATTTTTCACTGAATGGCTGATGACTTGTGACTGTAATAAATATCCTGTTTGTATGTAATTTATACTGTATAGATGCAACTTTAAACTGAGTAATTTTTCTTTGGTGAAAACTCATTATATTGCTCTATGAAATTCTATACCTTAAGGAGGATGGTAATGGCCAGTATGCTATGTATTTACAGGGAAACACTGATGGTGATTTTAATTGTTCTTCAGTCTGGGTAGTGAACTGTCTTTAAAGGAGAAGTAATTCCTATACAACCAAAACTAACAGTGTAGTACATCTTAAATATACTTTACTATGTCTTAAATATCCTTAAAATGGCAATTTCCGGAAGAATATTTGATGTGTAAATATTCTGCAGTTTGTTTTTTCTGCAGCTTCTTAACAGTCCTGTGATTCATTGCACTTTTTTTAATCTAGGACAAGATATATATATACTTCTACTTTTGTTAATGTCCCTTAAAACTCCAGACTCCGGCTTTTTCAGTCTTTTTGTCTTCCAGAAATGAGTTTTACTGCAAGTTGTCTCTTACAAATAGTGACATGAAGTATATAGAAACAAATACAGTACACTAATCTCATGATTCCTTGGAAAGTCCCTTTCGCACTATGTTAGCTTCTGTGGGTCAGGTCTAGTCTTAAGTTGAGAATTAAGTGCATGAAACCTGTAAGTTGTGGACAACGGTGCTATCTGCCTGTTTTCTGAAACGACGTAACTTGTACTTTGGAGAACCGCATAGTGTCATGCCTTAATTTCCTTGATGCCTAACCAGCTGCCTACTTGGAAAGATTGTTCTGGGAGATACTGATCTTTCTCTCTAGCCCCAAGTTTGTGTGTTTTTTGGGGTTTTTTTTGTCGTCTTAACTTGAGGTAGTAAAGTGCTTGTCCTAGAGAAGCCCAAAATGTGAGACACATCAGGACTAAAGTTCAGCTCAGTGGTGAGGCTGTTCACAAATAATGTAGTGGTTGGGATGTATCCAGAACTTGAAAACACACGAGTCAAAATTAAATAAACATACCAGGAGAACACCCTTACCACTAGGCAGTGGAGTATTTGGAGAGCAAACACATTCTACCCATCCTTGCGAAGCTGAGACAGTGTATTATATGTCCAGAAAAACAAGAGATGTGGGACCAAAGGAAATAAAGCAAAAAGGATTTGCTTCCAGGCTGTTACTAGAGTAACGGTAAACCTTAAGAAATTAGGGTGGATTTAGAATAGCAGGCAAACTTCCAAAATCCTTTTCGCATTTTAGAATTTACTTGAAATTTTTTAAACTTTAGAATTGTTTTAAAATTTCAAAAGAATATTTACAGCTTTGCATCAGTTCCTCCAAGGTGACAGAGGCAAACTTACCAAAAGTATAGAAACTGCACGCCTAAGACCTTGAAAGTTACTGAGCTGCTGATAAACATGATCAATGTGAATGACAGCTGCTGCTCATTCTGTAGCTGTAGAACTTGACTTGAGAAACATTTGTGGTGTTGTATCTAATAAATTAAAACATCTATATGGATGTCAGTAATATGCAAAGTTGCAACAGATTTTTAAAAAGGATATTTAATCTTCTCTATTGGGTTTTAAGCCAGTCTGCAACTGAGACCTAATGTAAGAAGCAGGTCATCCCATACCCATCAGCAGACACAAATTCTTATTTACTTCCCTGAAGTTTCTAATGGTGGAGATGTTTTGTGTAGATCTCCTTTAACACAGTGCAGCAGTTCCTATTTCTTCTCCTCTAAGAATTATTGCTAGTTATGCACGGACATGGTGATTCCTTTTATGTGTGTTCTGCTTGCTGCATTTAAGATAGGAAGATACAAATCAAGAAGATGGTTTTACGTACCAGGCCATACTGGATAGCTCTCCTTTGATCCTAAACCACCAAGGCGATCCATTCTGATTCTGCAACTAACTAAAAACCTCCCAGTTGCTATTAAAAGTTAATATAGATGCCTTCCCAGGCCTATTTTAGGGTGGGCAGTGGGAGGAGGAGGGTAGGATCAGCTGTTTTCCTGCACTTGTTTGTGCTGTAGTGTAGTGATAATTTCTTAGCTGCTAAGTGTATGATACATTGAGTTTGATATGGGTGGTCTTTTTTTTCAAAATGTTTCCATTTGAATAAACAGTTGGTCCATTCAAAGCTACAATCTGTAGTAGAGAACGTAAGCCATGGCTACGCTCCTATCAGTAAGACTGAACTCACATGTCAGATCCTTGTACTTGTGCACCTGCTAAAATTGTCTTAATTCTTGCATATTAACCTTCACTGAATTGGAATCTTCATTAAAATCAGCCAGGGAAACTTGTTTCTTTGATTTGATCTTTAATCTGAGTGACATAACTGAATTTTTTTTAATTAATCAAGAGAAATGTAAATACTTGCTTGAACTGGCAAACTGCCAATTGGCAAGCTTGACAAAATTGCAAAATTGGCAAACTACCTCTGGGTGTGCTCTAAATTATTAATCAAACTAAAAGGCTTTGAAAACACCAGGAAAGAGGTCCTGATACTGAGTCTCAAAAACTGTATAAATAGATTGCTTGTGTTTAAATACATCAGGAGAATTATTTCCTCCTTTCATAGCACATAATGTTTTGTCAGAGATCATGCAGAGAAGCCAGAAGGAACATTATTAAATCAGGGAGAGAACAGGTGTATTCTCTCTTCCTCCAAAGGAAAACTGATGTTGAGTAGTGTCCAATTGGTGTTTTAGAAATGAAGATGCAAAATAATTTTTGGCAGGCTTAGTCTTTGTTCCCCCTGTGTGCCAGTACTTGGTGCTGTCCTACAAAGCGTGGCTCTGCAGGTTAGTGTTTCAAGTACTCTGTAGAGGATGCTGGTTTCTGCTCCCTGCTTTCCCTTTCTGATGTGTTGAGAACACTTACTCTGAACTCAGCATCATGAAATGCCGTTGTAAAGCTGAGTGCCACGCTTCTGAACGTTGCGGTACTGCTGTAACATCAAAGTCTCTCTTACATTCTGTACAGAGAGACCACTTTTTGTTGGCGAGGCGATGGTCCTTACCAGCTATGAAACAACCTGAAATGTAAAAGCAACGGTGTCAGAATGGAGCAGGGGCTGCCTCTAGCAGCCAAAGCTTGGCATTCATGCGCAGCAAGAACTTAAGCTATTCTTGTTACTTCCCCTAAACCATTCCCACTGTTGTCTCTGCTTTTCTGTTTGCAGTAGTTCCAGAGAGAAATGTGTGAACAGATAGGAGATCTTTACTATATAGTTAAGGGAAAGTTACTAATACAGTATGAATACTGCATATTATTAGAGTACTGTGGTTTCGTCTACCAGGGACCTGAATGTGGGAGTAATACAGAATTTTTTCACGTAGTTTAGGTAAACTATGGCATTTCCTCTCCCTGAGCAGAAAGTAGTGCAGTAAGTCCATCACACCTTGATTTGACCAGTATTATACTTTCACTCAGAAATTGGAAGTCTGGTGGTTGGTATCAGTTCACAGTGGTGTTCCTGGCCACCAAATCTGTCAAGGGCTTCAGGACCTACCCACATAAAAGACCGCATTTGTGTTTGTGAGTCTCCAAAACAGACTCCTTCCATTGTTTCAGTCCAGCTTATGAAGACCATATGTCATGTGCTCTGCCACAGAGATAAACATGAGTATTTGTGTAGTATTTTGAAAACATACATCTCATCATGAGTTGCTCATGGGATGCCAGTGGGAATGCCAAAAGCTTTCAGTGATCGTCTTGCTGCTTTTCCACAAAATATGGTTGCAGGGCTCTAGGCTGTTGTAGGTGAATGTATATACTGAAAGTGTGTATTTGAAACCATCCTTCTGTCCTCCTTAGGAGTTTTAATTCTTTGTCATAGCTTTTGCAGTTAATTGCAAAATCCCAGTTAACTTCACTGAGTGGTGCAGCACAGAAGAACTACTTTAACATTTTGGACAAAATCGTACGGAAGGGTAAGACCTAAGGTTTTGTAATCTGCTTGTTCAGATCTAATCACTGTGACTAATGTATCAGTTGATTTTTTTGTTTGTTTGTTTTGTTACCATTTTCACATTGTAAGACAAAGCAATAGCATATTTAATTAGCGAAATGTTTCATACTTCCCATCCCACAGTGGCAGTAAGTTGCTTTCTCTTGATTATTGAATCATGTCTGTTGAAACAGATTGGTGAAGTTAAATGACAATTAGATTCTATTCAGAAACCATTGGTTGCTACTGAATTATACTCTTTATGAAATGTGAAAGCTTTCAGATTAGTGACATACTTGTTTTTCAGTTTGCATGGTGTACTGAGATTTAAAATACATAACTACTTAATTGTTTATTTTTTAAAAAAGCTATTATATATTATTGAAGAAAATACTTTCTGGTGACCACACTAAATGGGAGATGTAATACTATCTACTTTGAACAGAAGAAATCAGTTTTATAACTAAATGTTCAGCATTAAGTTTATTAAATGCATAGCATGAAATGTTACATCAAATTTGCCTATGAAGTTGTTAATTATTCATCTTGTGCTTATGGAACAGCATTAATGAATGTCATGGTGGGAATTAGGGCAGCTATTTGTACACAAACAGTTGAGTTGTAATTAGTCTATCTAAAAAAGTGTTGATTAGCTTGAGGTAACTGTATTAGCTTGGTTAACTCACTTAACCAAAATTGTATTTGGTTTTCTTTTATTTTCCAGTCATGGAAGACCAATATAATCCACGATTAATCAAAGATCTTCTACAGGATCTGAGTTCTACTCTCTGTATACTGATTAGGGGAGTGGGAAAATCTGTGTTGGTAGGCAACATCAATATTTGGATTTGCCGATTAGAAACTATCCTTCTGTGGCAACAACAACTAAAAAATCTTCAGATGAACAAGGTATATTATTAAATCATACTAAAATAATTGGGGGAGGGGAATTGAACATTGGTTTATGATTTGTAAGTAAAAGTTTCAGATACATACATCTTAAACACTTTTATTTGTTGTCTTTGTTTTTAGAGAGGTGATAGGAAATTAATGAAATGGAATCAACTTAATTTTCTATTGGTTTAGTAGCTCTTTTTCTATGAGGGCTGCTACAGTGCCTGTACTGCTGGCTTGTGGTGGAGATGTATAGATGTAATTGTTTTTCTCACCCAAATAGATTTCAAAACATTTGCCTCTAGATTGTCAGATAGAGATGGAAAAAATAGCAATTTTTAATTCCGAAGTAAGTGTTCTACTAAAGAAATAAAAAAAATTAAAAGGAATTTTAGATAAAGAGAACAAATACAATATTCAAGTAGCAATTTTACAGCTTTATTCATTAGCACAGTCGCTTTTTGTAAAAAAAAGGATAATGACTTCAGCATCTGATCATGCAACTTTGTTCAGAGCATGTGGTACGTGCTGCTCTGGGTTTTTATAGTGGAAACTTCTGATGGTAAGCAGGAAATTTTTTTAACCTGCCTGGGTTACTCTTGGAGGAAGAAACGCTGCAAGATACTGCTCACAGTCGAGTCATACAACTGTTTCATCTGCTTGCTTTCAGCTATGAAATTTTGAAATTGTCCTTGCTGTGGTGCCGGGTATCTGAACAAAACAGCTAATTTTTGGACTAGAAAGGAGAAACGGGCAACCCAATCTCAGCAGTTTTCATATGCCAAGCAACCACAGCATAGACGGTTTTGAGACGCTGCAGTTGCCGTGTTTATTTCTTCCCAGCGTGCCCCTTCCATCTGAGCTGGTTTACATTGGTTGAAATAACTGGTGGGGACACCTTGCATCTGTAATGCTCACATACTCCTGAGCAGAACAATAGTCCCAGAGAGGTTTATAACAGATGACACTGTGGAAAGCCTAGTCTATAAGTGGGATGGATGGTTGTGAAATAAACTGACACAAGTGAGAGCCTGCTGGAGTGTCTGCCTTGCAGCTGGGCAGCTCTGCTAGGTGGCGCCGGCAGCTGCCCATGCTCCCTGCCTTGCCAGCCGGGATACCATCTCCAGCCCTGCTGGAGATGCGGTCGTGTAGGAGTTATGATGCGGTCGTGTAGGAGTTATGATGCGGTCGTGTAGGAGTTATGATGCGGTCGTGTAGGAGTTATGCTGTGGGTTACCCCGTTAAAGAGAGAGTTCAGCAGAGGCGTATATTCTTAATGAAAACTTTCTCAGCGGTCTGATCTGTCACCCCCTGCAGAATTCCTCATTTATACATGGGGGGAAATATCTCCAGACTTCGGAAACAAGCCTACTCTTTTCTGCCCCTGACTTTCATAATGTTTTAATTCTGTATTTCTGCTCTTCAGTCCTATACTCTGTACTGTATGCTGTACTCTAGTTGTCTTAAGGAAAGCTTACATGTGCTCTGTTTCTGAATAAAAATTGAGAAACTGTAGTTATCCTACAAATTATAAATCGTTGGTTCGTACCTTTATTTTAGTTAGGGTTTTAGCATGCTTATCTCAAAGAATTGAATATATTGTAGAGTCTTGAATTATTTTCTGAGAACGGTATTGTTCTAAAATTATTTGAAATTTAAATAAAGAATTTAAGATATGTTTGGTTTAACAGCCGGAAAGCTATAAGTTATGAAGCTACAGTCTGCAGCTCCTTTTGTACCTGTAGTCATTTAAGTTTTCAACAGCGGTTAGAGAATAAGGGTAACCAAGTAATCAAAGTATCACAGAATTAATCATAGATACTACTAAATGGTTTTGTACAAACTAAACTAAGACCGGAGTTACCTCTAATGTAAGGATCTTGTTTGTATCTTATACTGTCAAGTTTTTGTAGTTAAAAATCTTCAACTCTTATTTCCAGCAAGTCAACAATGGTCTTACGCTTAGTGATCTCCCTCTGCACATGCTGAATAACATCTTATACAGGTTCTCTGATGGCTGGGATATTATTACTCTGGGTCAAGTGACCCCAACTTTGTACATGCTCAGTGAGGACAGACAGTTGTGGAAAAAACTCTGCCAGTACCATTTTGCAGAAAAACAGGTAATAAACTCTTATCAATTGCATAAGCCTGGGCCTTATCTTTGCATATGGTATACTAATAATGAAGCGTGAACGTACCATTTTTGAGATAAAAATGTGACAGTGTGCGGTAATAGTGAAAATGTTCTCTTTTACTGGGGGCTTGGTTTATACTATAGAACGTATTAGCATGTCTGTGAGTTTAGGGTAACTATCAGGCTGTTTTGTTGCATTATTTTAAAAAAAAGTCTACCATAAGATGTTTTGGTGAGGCAGAGGATGCCTCTACCACAACAAGTGCGGTGGAGGATACCTCTAAGGTGTTTCTAATTTTAGTTCCTAAAGTAGAATTTGGTTTACTAACCAAGGCAGGCAGACAGATTGCTCAGACTTTTAGGCTACGTGAACAGTCTGGTGAAGCCAAAACTGAATTTTTGCAAAAAAGAATAGAACAAATGCTTGAGATTTTGAAATTAAGAACAAAAAGAAATAGTACTTTTTTTTTTGTCACTTTCTCATAGAATGCACTAAAGTAATCTAGGAATGTCTCCAGAACTCTCTTCATTTTCTGACAGTAATATATGCTGGGTCAAAATCAGACTAGGTGAAAATAAACCTATGAAAATAGAAGTTACCTGATCAGAGCTGGAGGAAGAACTTTAAAAACATAGGACTTTCCAGGCTGGAGGAAGTGAAAATACGTATTCTTAAATCTGACAGATTGAAGTGGTACCACTTGGTCAGTGACTGCCAGGTTTAGTAGTAGTATAACTGGAAAGGTAGGAGTGATGCTGAATTAACTCATGTGTAGTTGACCCAAATAAGAATTTTGGTAAGATGAAAGGCTTTAGAATTGGCTTCATGGAGAATACAGACAGAGGCAAGCTGAAAACCCCTCCTTTAGAAGCAGCTCAGAAGAATGCAGGGTGAAGTTAATGAGGATAAGAAGTTTAAGCTTAATGTAGGAGTTGAATAGATTTTGAAGCTCGATGAGGTAAGCTTTATTGAACAGTGACAAAACTGGTTAGAGAGGAAGCTGCTAACTCAGGTGATGCTGGGGAAAAGATCACATAAGCATCTCAATAGAATTAACTATCCCTGTGCCTTACAAGGCACCCTTGCACACAGTGTTTCCAGTGCATTCCTAAATGTTCACATTCTGTTTCTTAATAGCTTAATGATAGAAATCTAATGATTTTATTTATTTTCCAATATCAATTCTGCTTTTTCTGTTTAAAAGTGTGCTACCTTAATAAGATACAGAATCATGTTAGGCTGTTTTTCCTGTCCTCTGCAGTATATGTGTTGAAGCATTGAAACAACCACAAAAACATACTTGATATTTGAAGAGAGCTTCTGGAAAAAATGAGAACTCTACACAGGGAAGCTATTACGAAACAAAGTGAAGTGTATGTGAAATCACAAAGGCAGTGCTATTCTCCCCATCTAGGAATCGTCTTCTGAATGAAGAAAGCCTTTAATGTATTAGCATTAGTCCACACTGAGTGCAACAGAAGGCTTTTATAAATACATACTTAATAAACCTTGGCTGTGTATTAAGATGGGGAGAAATGGCCATTTTGCATCAGCTAATCTTTACATGTAGATTATGTCCTCAAGAACTGCATTAATCAGTGATTATTGCTATCCTTCTAGAAAGATCATAACTAAATGGGAAAAATAATCATGTGTATACTTTAAAATTAAATAAAAAGCATTACTTAAATCCATAACTGTCTTAACAGAGAACTGCTATTTGTAATGCACCATAATTTATTTAAATCTTATTCTGGAGTGGTTTTTTTTTAAAGTATAAAAATAATTATTTATGGCACTAAATATTGTTTTTGTTATATGGTTCTTGACTATAATTAGAATAATTTCAAGACAGAGTTAGATCAGCTGTGTATGGCCTACTTTTTCTTGGCAAATATGCACCCTCCAACTTTTAGTGTTTTTCCTTCCATTTTTTGCGGCTAGATCTCTTTCACTGCTTTGCAGAGATGTATGATTTCAGATGTACTGACTTCAAAGAATTCCAGTTACAAAACTTCAGTTTAACTACCTTTTTTTTTTCTCCCCAGTCCTTTACCTGGTTTGACTAGTTGTTTCACAATTTTAAAGGAAGATATTAATTTTATGTCCAGTTTTGCAGGCATTTGATTCCATCAGAGAAAGGTCACATTGACTGGAAGCTGATGTACTTTGCACTTCAGAAATACTACCCAATAAAGGAACAGTATGGGGACACCTTGCATTTCTGTCGGCACTGCAGTATTCTGTTTTGGAAGGTAAGAGCTTTGAAACAGGTAATCAGAAATAAGTTCAAACAGCTACTGGTGATCATCTGAAAGGAAAAATATTAAGATCATCTTGTCAGCTTTCTCATCTGAAATGAAACTCCCATATAAAATCAGTATTAAATTCCAAAGGTCTTTATGTAGGGTTCTTATATCTTGATACCTGATAACCTCAGTACTTAGAATTGCAAGGAAAAGTGCCAGGTGGAAAGAGTTGCGCTCTGTGTCTTCTTGTATCTATTTAATCTGATGCAAAGTTGTTAGGAACTTGTACAAAGATAACCATTTTATGACATCCCTTTTCTAATGATGGCAATCAAGCAGTCTCTAATGAGAACTTATTACGATAGTATTACTGCCACATGGGTGTAAAACTCGGTATTTTTGTAGTCTTGCTTCTGTCCCAAATGAAGCTTGGAGCAATGTTTGAAACATCATTCAAAATGCATTTTATGTTGATTTTCATATCTGCTGTGAAGTATATTCTGTCTTAGAGGATGATTTTAATTCCTGTAGGGCATTTTCATGTTTAACTCGTGTATGAACACAGTCTTGCTCTTACTTTGTGTTGCACCATAATTAGTCTTCCAGTGAGATTTCTTTAATTTTACAGCTCAAAGACCAGATATGGGTAGTGCTAAGTAGACAGCAAAGAGCAAGAAATATTTGAGGAATCTTGGAAAATACTCATGTTCCACTCGACAGAAATGCGTTGCTCTTGTGTTGTCTTTCTGTGATTTTTTTTTTTTAAGAGGAGTTGCATGTCAGTGTGAGACTTTTTTATTTTCCATAGAAAAAAAAAATGAGGCTAGCTTTCGGAGAAGTAGCATGTAGAAGAATGATGTTATCTTGAAGTTGAGTGTACTTGATATCACAGGAGCCCTTCCAGGTACTAATATGTTTTGCTAAATTAATAGTAGGAAAGCAGGTAGTCAGAATTGGCTTCTGTTGTGAAAAGCCTAGGCATTTGCTGAAGAACCTGTGTCAAGAATGACAAAGAACTCTTCATTACAGTGGAATAAGTCTTTATTATGTTGCCCAGTATGTAGGGTAAAGGTTTTTTTTTTCTCTGAAAGCAGAAAATGTAAAGGTAAGCACACACACACATGCATGCAGGTATCAGATTTGTTTGGATTGCCTGGCTTTGCTGTGTAAATTTTTACTTACAGCAAAGTCTCATTCTGATCTTGGTATAATTGAAAGTATAGCACTTCATTAGGCATGACTAAAATGTGTTTGGAATTAAATGTTTACCTTTGGAGACTGTGTGACAGTAAGAGGCAGTGAACCTGTGCAGGCAGATGTCTTGTAACCCTGACTACTCCAATGTACTACTGGAATAATAGCACTCATCTTGTGGTTTTTAGTGAAACCCCACCCAGTGAGTTGTAAAGGTACTTTGTCGGGATTAATGAGCAGTACCTACTAGATCACCATTCTGGTGCTGACTGCCTTATCCTGGGGGTTTAGGCAGGTCTGAAAGTGATGGTGTGGTTATAGATTAATTGCATGCTTTTACTAAAATTCTGTAGCAGGTGTTTGGGGTTGGCTGTTTTAACAAGACCACAGTCAGCAAGTTGAGGAAAGTGACTATCCCTTTTCACTTGGCGCTCCTCTGGGATACTACATCCAGCTGGGGATCCCTAATACAAAAGAGACACTGATAAACTGGATGGAGTTCAGGTGAGGGCCAGATAATCAGGAAGGCTTGAGGACTTGCCTTGTGGACTGGAGGACTTGCCGTGTGAGGAGAGGCTGGAGAAGACACTTCAGAGGAACCTAAAAGCCTGCCATGAGGACAGCCAAGCAAGGGAACTGTTTGACTGTAGAGGTTGTGCAGTTTTGTATCCTTGGATGTTTTCAAGTCCTGATTGGATAAAGCTTGGAACAACCTGGTTTCATCTCATAGCTTAGCCTGATTTGAGCAGAAGGCTGGACTAGAGACCTCCTGAGATGCCTCTCAATGTGATTATTCTGTGAGCCTGCATTGCAGTTTTCCCTCTCTAGCTCTTGAAATCTGAGCCTTGTCCCCGTCTTGAAATCAATGTTTAATCAGGCTGGAATAGATTGTTAAACTAATTGCTTTCTGCACAACTGTCACTCTTATTAGTAGGGACACTAAAACAGGTTAATCATTGGTCTGAAAAACAGTCCCTCTTGTTTACAGGGCAATGTAAGTAAAGTAGTGCTAGTCACTCTGAGCTATATGGGGGTAAAAGTAGTTCTGCGTTTTCATGCACTCCTATCTATGTCCTTTCCCAAGCTTTCTAAACAAAGATGGGAAACAAAACAGGGGGGCTTTATTAGAAAAATTATGTGTTAGTTGAGAATATTAATCAGAAAGGACTTTCATCATGCTTTGACAGTTCACTCAAGCTTCAGTATCATCGCCGCTCATGGCTGGGACAGGTGTACTCTTCACTAGGTAAGAAGCTGGCTGGAAGGCTGGGCCCAAAGAGTGATGGTGAATGGAGTTAAATCCAGTTGGCAGCCAATCACAAGTGGTGTTCCCCAGCACTCAGTATTGGCGCTAGTTCTGTTTAATGTATTTATCAGTGATCTAAATGAGGGGATCGAGTGCACCCCGAGTAAGCTTGCAGGCAACCCCAAGTTGGGTGGGAGTGTTGAACTATTTGCGGGTAGGATGGCCCTACGGAGGGATCTGGACAGGCTGGATCGATGGGCCAAGTCCAAGGGTATGAGGTTCAACAAGGCCAAGTGACAGGTTCTGCACTTGGGTCACAACAACCCCAGGCAGCGCTACAGGCTTGGGGAAGAGTGGCTGGAAAGCTGCCTGGCAGAAAAGGACCTGGGGGTGTTGATCAACAGCCAGCTGAATATGAGCCAGCAGCGTGCCCAGGTGGCCAAGAAGGCCAACAGCATCCTGGCTAGTATCTGGAATAGTGTGGCCAGCAGGAGCAGGGAAGTGATTGTCCCCCTGTACTCAGCACTGGTGAGGCCCCACCTCCAATACTGTGTTCAGTTTTGGGCCCCTCACTGCGGGGAAGACATTGAGGTGCTGGAGTGTGTCCAGAGAAGGGCAACGAAGCTGGTGAGGGGTCTGGAGCACAAGTCTTCTGAGGAGCAGTTGAGGGAACTGTGTTTGTTTAGTCTGGAGAAAGAGGCTCAGGGGATACCTCGTTGTTCTCTCCAACTACCTAAAAGGAGGTTGTAGCGAGATGGGGGTTAGTCTCTTCTTTCAAGTAACAAGCAATAGGACAACAGGAAACAGCTACAAGTTATGCCAGGAGAGGTTTGGATATTAGGAAAAAATTATTCACAGAAAGGATGATCAAATACTGGAACAGGGAAGTGGTTGAGTTGCCATCCCTGGAGGTATTTAAAAGATGTGTAGACATGGTGTTGAGGGACATGGTTTAGTCGTGGTTTTGGCAGTGTTGTGTTGATGGTTGGACTCGATCTTAAAGGTCTCTTCCAAACTAGGCGATTCTATGACCATACTTGATTAGGCAGATTATTAAATGAAATGACAAAGGGGAAGTCAGGCAAACAAGCCAGGAGGCCTGCATGGCTGAACAAGGACCTCCTGGACAATCTCAAGCAGAAAAAGGAAGTCTACAGAGGATGGCAGCAAGGACAGGTAGTCTGGGAGGAATACAGAGAAATTGTTTGAGCAGGCCGGGATCAGGTTAGGAAAGCTAAAGCCTAGATAGAGTTAAATCTGGCCAGGGACGTCAGTGCCAAAGAGGAAGCATTCAATAGGTCTGTCAGTGACAAAGGAAGACCAGGGAAAACGTGGGCCCACTCAGAAAAAAAAACAGCCGCCCTGGTCACCAGGGACATGGACAAGGCTGAGGTACTTAAAAACTTTTTTGCTTCAATCTTCACTGGTAAAGGCTCTAACCACACTGCCCAAGTGGCAGAAGGCAAAGGCAGGGGCTGGAAGAATGAGGAACAGCCTGCTGTAGGAGAAGACAGGTTCAAGAGCAGCTGAGGAACTTGAAGGTGCACAAGTCCATAGGACCTGATTCATCTGTGGGTCTTGAGGGAACTAGCAGGTGAAGTTGCTAAGCTGTTGTACATCATATTTGAGAAGTCGTGGTGGTCTGGTAAAGTTCCTCCTGACTGGAAAAGGGGAAACATAAGCCCCATTTCTGAATGGGGCGGGGGG
>VZSF01007135.1:153666-195428 GCA_013398295.1 Chionis minor
CGGGGGGGGGGGCGGGGAGCGGGCGGGAGGTGTTCCTGAAACATGAATGAAGCTACTCTGCACTACCACAATCAAACTCAAAAGGCCTAATTGCTCAACAAGTTGGTCTAAAACAGTTAAAGAAATACGGTGAATTCTGAAGAAGAACAAGTTCCTATCAGTTTGTTTACAGCGAAAGCAGTTGCATGTACCTATATGTGATTTGGTTTTTTTTTTTTTTGGCCTTTTTTATTTGGGGGTGGAGGGAGATTGCAGGTATGGAAAGAGAACTTACTTTTTTTTCCCATCCTTCATTTTGCAGGATACAGGACACCCCTGCACAGCCAGTGATCCAGACACCTGTCTCATGCCAGTATCTCCTCAGCATTTCATTGATCTCTTCAAATTTTGAAATGTTCAGTAGCTGTTCTGCTGTGTTTTGTGGCCATTTTTGTGAAGAGTCTGGCAGGATACCGTATGCTTTTTGTGCAATATATTTAAGTGTAATGTTTTGTTGTAGTTTTAAAAAAAAAGATATGGAGCAGATCATCAGACGAGCTTATTTGGCGTACTGGTTTTGTGCAGAAAAGAGCTGAGGAGAAGGGAAACACAGTAGGAAAATGTAGTTGTCGAGAAGTCCACAGTGGACTCTTCAAGTCCGAGAAAAGACCATTTTAATCTCAACTTTGAATCCAATCTTTTGACGCCTTAATCATTGGTTAAAATTATGTGGGGGAGTTCTGAAAACTTTATGGAAGAGTTAAACTACTCTTATAGGGACCAAAGGGGGGTTTTTATATTAATCCTTCTTTCTTTAAGTCACTGTTTTCAAAACACCTCCATATAATTTGCACTATTATAAATAATAGGCCAATACTGTCTTGGACTCTTAATACTTCAGTACAAT
Source organism: Chionis minor (assembly GCA_013398295.1). Taxonomy (NCBI): domain Eukaryota; kingdom Metazoa; phylum Chordata; class Aves; order Charadriiformes; family Chionidae; genus Chionis; species Chionis minor. Next base: position 154,553 of record VZSF01007135.1, read on the forward strand.
ACCAAGGTGGCATTAATCATGGTGAGCTAGCAAATACAACAGAGCTGGGGTTATAGCTCTTGTTGAACCCATGAATGAAGGAAACCAACCAATCTTTGTACATACATTATGCAAAAATATTTATTTTTCTTAAGGACTTTATTAAATGTATAACATATCTCAGCACATCCTGCATAACTCAAGAGACAGATCTGGGGCTACTGGAAAGTAAATTTTTTTTGATGGTAGCTACAGCCTTCATTTATACTGTTTGGTATGTCAACAAATGCAACTGCATTAATTCATCTTCTAAGAAGAAGACATTATTGAAACTTAATGAGAATGGAGTTGCTTGTTTCTGGACTGGTACTACCAACCGAGGTTCTAACCTGACAAGTCTTTACAAGCTATGGGAAACACTGCAAGTCAGTCTGAGCTGAAGCACCTTCTGCCAAGTTAATCAGATGATAAATTCTCCAGGAAGCTGTTTTCTTCTATCCTGTAGAACAAAATTAATTGCTTGGCTTAGGCAGGTAAAGGAAAAATTAGGGAAGTTTGGGGTTTGTCAATGAAACTTAACAAATAATATGTAATGTACAGAAAAAATAAAATGTGTACTATATTCTGCACTTACTTGTTTTGAATTTAGTTTTGTACAGTGTAATAAATCTTGGGTTTTATCTATTATTCCTAGAAGTCTCTTGTGCATACAGATGAATCCATTTGAATTTTGTAAGATCTTTCTATAACCTGCTCTCTGTAGTAATTGGTCATGGAGTGAGATACATGGAAGCAGTCCCAGTGACATTGCTTTTCAGTAACTGTTTGTATTAGCTGGCTCTTTTTTTAATAGGATAGACTGTTAATAGGCTGTACAAGAAGATGAGAATATTTATTTCCTCAGGAGAGAGTTTTTACCGTAAATTTCAGTGTTATACCAACCTTACCCATTGAATTTGCTGATAGGTGGATTTTTCAATACCGGGTTTTGTGGGGTTTTTCCTTCTTTCAGTTAAGGCATCTGCTCTGGCTACGGTAGTGATCAGCTGTGGAGCCAGTGACATCTCTTCTTACTCCTGCTCATTCAGGAGGCTGCTGGAAGCCTCACTTTCCCAGCCTAAGCACTGCTGTAGCCACTGGATTTGTTAAGGAACTAGCAGCTCTTCTTTAACAACAGTTTGCAGCCTGCTTTGGTTAACTGATGTGATGGTTGTGGACCTGCCTTCCTGCCTGTGTGACCCAGGTAACTTTGACAGTGGCTGGTGACAGCTGCCATCCATTAGTCACTCCTTTAGCCCGGATACAGTTTGTCTACCCTTTATAAAACTTCCTTTAAGTATCTAGGTGGCTGCTACCTGCTTTCTTTGAGAGCTTTAAAGGGAGGCTCCAAAGTCAGCATTTCGTGTAATACTATGCTGAGCTCTCCATCCGTCATGCTCCCTGATGGTCTCTGATCAGGGACTGCAAGGGGCCATCCCTCCTGCAGACAGTGCAAGCTCTTAAGGGACGCACCATACCTGGGAAGCTGCCCACTACTAAAGATGCAAATAATGTGAGAATGGGGGAAAAGTACCAAGGTTGCTGAGAGGGCCCTCCCCCAGCCTCCAAACAGAGGAGGGAGAGAGGTGACTTGAAGTGGCTTGGAAAAGTCTGTGTCTGTCATAACGACTCTTCAGTTCTTGTAGACCCTGTCCTTGGTGAGACACTTTCTGGCGTAGGCCATTAAGCGTAACAAGGCCCTCCCACTGCTCTGAGGTGGCAATATCTAAGAAAGACAAGAAATAGGACTCTGGCTTGTAGTCTTGTAGTCTGGAGGTTTCATTCCTCAGTCAGAGAATGGTTGAGGGTGGAAGGGACTTCCCTATTTACGCAGGGCTAGCTAGAGCTAGTTGACCAGGACTATGTCTGGACAGCTTTTGAGTATCTCCAAGGAAGGAGACTCTGCAACCCCTGCCAGTGCTCAGTCACCCTCACAGTAAGAGTGTTTCCTGATGTTCGGACAGCCTCTCCGGTGTTCCAGTTTATGCCCGTTGCCTCTGCTCCTTTCAGGGGAGCCCAGGGACAACAGCCTGGCTCCACTGTCTTTCCACCCTCCCTTCAGGTTAATATTGATGTAATCCCACTGAGCCTTTTCTTCCCTAGGCTGAACAGTCCCGGCTCCCTCAGCCTTTCCTTGCAGGGGAGATGCTCCAGTCCCTTCATCATCCCCATGGCCCTGTGCTGGGCTCTTCACACATGTCCGTGTCTCTCATAGTGTGGAGCCCAGAACTGGACCCAGCGCTCCAGGCGGGGAGGAGAAGGATCAGCTCGCTCCACCTGCTGGCAACACCCTCCTGATGCAGCCCAGGACAGCATTAACCTTACTTGTGGCAAGGGCACATGTTGCTTGGTTCACATCAACTTAGTGTCCACCAGGACTTCCACCTCCAAAAGCCACTAAGGTGGCTTTTTAAACCTTTCTTCCAGGTTAAAAAAACCCCACAAAACAGAGAAGAGACACATGCCCTGAGGAGCATTCCAGTGTGGGGCTGTTAGGATATTTTTTTTTAAATCTGAAAGACCTTGAATGCAGAATCACACTGTCATGAGCAGAGTTCTAAGCTTTTAACACTCGGCAAAACTGAGCTGTGGGAGTAGTTCCCCAAGCTAGTTCTGTATTTAGTGAACATGCGGCTTACACCAGGCAAGTAACAGGGCTTGGGTAAGAATTGTAGAATGGTTTGGGTTGGAAGGGACCTGAAAGATCATCAAGTTCCAACCCCCCTGCCATGGGCAGGGACACCTCTCACTAGAGCAGGTTGCTCAAAGCCCCATCCAGCCTGGCCTTGAACACTTCCAGGGATGGGGCATCCAGCATTTTCCTGGGCAACCTGTTCCAGAGCCTCACCACTCTCACAGTGAAAGATTTCTTCCTGACATCTAATCTAAATCTCATCTCTTCCAGTTTGAGGCCATTACCCCTCATCCTATCACTGCATGCGTGGTGTGCACTCATCAACACATAAGAAGATACGTTTTAATAGTGTCACCTAAACAAAAATTTTGATCAATAGGGTTTGTGTTGTGGTTTGGGTTTGGTGGGTGTTTTTTTTAATCTCTTCATGAGATGGAAAGGGGAGAGGATTTCACCTTCATGCTAATGATCTTGTTAATAAATACCTCACCTGTAATAAAGAACATATTTTGACAACCTGAATTAATCTCATTGCCCTTTACACACGCACTTACTCCTGTGGCCTAAAGTGTTGTAACCCATGAGAAGGTTTATGGCTTAAACCTCCCCTCTTTGGCCTCCCATGTGCTGCCTGTCCCCTGCAAAGAAAGGCAGGTGCTCTCCTACAGGGAAAAGCGTGACCCAAAGCGTGTACCAAATCACTACGGGGGTCTTCTGCTCCACAGCTTTTGTCTCAGGACCTGGATCTGGTTTTCTGTAGATTTTGCAGTGGCAAGGATAGGAAACCACGTTCTAACTGTGGCCCCTACATGATCACTTTACAGTCTCAGGTGATTTGGGGTTTTATTGTATTCTAGGCCTAAAAAACAACACTGATTCAAAAGTAATCAAGGTGTTCTCCACCCCAGTCCGGGAGGAGCTTGAAATTACGTTTGTGAAAAATAGGATCTTCTGTCCCCCAGCCCCAGTCATTATCTCCAAAACCTGGAGAGACTGAGAGACTCCAGACCTTCTGGATTACAGTCTCCCAACAGTTTTGTTCTCGTGTTTCTGGGAAAAGACACCAAAGACAGGAGACGTGGACCTGTTCTGAGAGCCCTTCTATTTAGATGTCAGACAGCACTGAAGTTCTTATCTGGAAAAAGCAGAGGAGCAGAACCCTGCTATTTTCCTTTCCCCTGCTCCCCATCCCTGGGAAATGCATACTCGCTTTTGGAGAAGGAAGAAGCTGAAATGTGAGAAAAAAAAAAACCCCAAACAGCTCAAACAAAGAGCCATCCACTAGGCCTAGGGCTGAAAGACTAGGGGCATTTTGGGAGGTTGGAGGCAGAAGCAATGCAAAAGGGAAGAGACCGGTAGCACAACGTTTTGGATCTGCCTGGTGCACAAAAATTAGCGTATTTGCAGCTCCAGCATTGGCAAAGAAAGAATTGTATTAGCTACAGTCTTAAATATGAGTGTATTTCTGAACCAGTAATCATTAAAGTAAAGTAATTCATACACTTGTAGAAAAAGGGGGCAATGAGTAGGAGGAAAAAATTGGTATTTTTGCATTTATGCTATTGCTCTTAACATCTAAGGCTTGGCAGATATATGTGCACGTGCAGACAGAAGGAAAGCCAGGCGTATCAATTGCACCAGAAGCTGATTTCATCAAAAAACTTCAAACTTCACAAAATCAGTCATAGATCCTTCAGCGTTTGATACTTGGAAGTCCCGTAACCCAAATTTCACCAACCAAGCACTTCACGGCTTCTTACCGAAGACATGGGGCAAGTGCCAAAGAAGTCGCTCTGCCCTGGCTCGAGAGAAACAGGACAGGACTTCAAGCAGCCTACTGCAACTGGCAGCAGGTGCTCCACTCTTGACCAGGGAGAGAGACCTATCTCCAGCGAGGTCAAACATAGGAATCTTCTTCTGGGAGCTCGTCACCTGCACTCTTACCAGGAAAAGCTGAGGAGAGCTCCCCTCTGTCAAAGTCCATGAGAGGTCCCATTTCCACTCCAAATCTTCATGGTTAAAACACAAATTTGGGAGACTCCCTGTCCCAAAAGCTACATTTGAGATTGTGTTGTGTCCCATGTCACATTCACCCTCCCCTCCCCTGTCCCGTGGCAGGCATTGATGCAGTTGCAGAGCCAGCCAGGCAGTTCAAATTGCTGATCCAACCAAAATCAGAAACTAGTGTTATTTCTAGGGATAGTTTCCATGAAACCATTCTTCCTCAGCCATTTCAGCTGAACCTACTCCACTCGCATGTAATAATTTTCTCCAGCCCTCAGTCAGTGTTTAATCATGGAGCTACATGTTCAGGCTCTCACCTAAGAAAAAGAAAGGGTAAAAGCATCACAGCCAGATGTGGGCAGCAGCTGCCTGGCACTACAGTCCGCCCTCCTGTTCTCCCAGTAAGTGGTCCTGATGAAGAGAAGTTTTTTCCTTCCGTATGTGAGGCGTCATAGTAATGCTAGACCCTTAATTAAGTTTGCCAATTGAACACAAAGATACCAACATTAAATAGAGCAAACAATACCGAATGTTTGGAAATAGTTGCTAAATTACGCTTCAGAATATCGAAGTGTTAGCTAATTACGCTATTCAGTTGTGCCCTTTCTATGCTTTCAGCTGCAAGGCTCAGGTCCAAGCCCTTAAAAAGACACCGGAACATAATTCCCAGCTCCTGCAAAGTTCAGCAGAATGAAGGTTACCTTTAAAACTTACCATGTCTGTACCCAAGGACATGACAGACAAGTGGATTCAGAAGGTGGCAGAGGTGGGGGTGCCGCTAAACCTGGCTTTCTTTTCTTTGGATTCCCTGGGGCTGTTCCCTGTGCAACGCACAGACCTGTCCCACGACCTTTCAGACACACTGGTAATGCTAATTTCCTGCAGGTTTATGTGTACATTCTTTCTACAATTATGAATAAAACATGTTCAGCTTCATTTTTGTTGCGCTTCAGATTTGTTGCACTTTACGGGTAGTTAGTCATCGCACCTCCAGCTGAAAGCCTTTCCAGCGATTTTTGAGGCATACACAAATAGTCGCCATTTAATTCTATTTTTTTTATTATTATTTTTACATGCTCTTGCTACTTGAATGCTCTGTTTTTCTATAGGATTTATAACAAAACAATAACAGATGAATAATTCATTCGCTAAAGTCAGTTGTCATTCCCACACAATGCTTAGATTACAGAACAAAGTTCTGCGTGCTTGGAGCACCTTTCCCCCGTGTTTTGGTCCCCGCTACTCTCTCAGACACAGCAGCTATTTTTAGACTTTTTCCTACCTTTTTCCTACCTACTTTTAAAGCTGTAAACATGTAGTCCCCTTCTTAACTCCACAGTATCCCTTTGGAACTTGGCTCATTTATAAAAGCAGTGCTTTGAAGGGATTTTCCGGAGTCACTAAAACTCGCTGGGCTCCGGCAGCAGCACATCCCAGCCGGTAACGCTGCAATTTTCCCTCCATCCGCTGCAGGGTGCGTGGCCGGATCCCGTGCAGGCAGCTGCAACCCTTCCCCTCCTCCTACGCTGACGCTCGACCGCCTTCAAACAGCCGCGGGGCAAAAGCGACACCAGGGTGCTGCTCCTCTGCCCAGTCAGCCACCTTACGTCAAATGCAACAACCTTAACAAGCGAGGTGGGGAGCACCCCAACCCGAAACGCCTCCCGAGAGGCCCAGGAGCCACTCTCTGCCCCAACTACAGCTGTGCCAGGCCTTCGACCCATCGCAGGGGCGATCATCGCGGCTGCAGGAAGACACACCAGGGCGCCCACCTCGCGCTCTCCTGCCAAGGAGGCTCGCACACGGGTTTTTTGAGGATCTGGCCCCACCACTAAGTCTGCAGTGACCCTTTGTGCGGCTTCCGATTGCTAAAAACGGCGTGGCCGTGGGCCGGGCACAGAGCACTCCAACTACGGACTCACCCCTATCCTGGCCTGTGTCCGGAATAGTGCAGCCAGCAGGACTAGGGAAGTGATGGTCCCCCTGTACTCGGCACTGGTGAGGCCCCACCTCAAATACCGTGTTCAGTTTTGGGCCCCTCACTACAAGAAAGACATTGAGGTGCTGGAGCGTGTCCAGAGAAGGGCAATAGAGCTGGTGAGGGGTCTGGAGAACAGGTCTTATGAGGAGCGGCTGAGAGAGTTGGGATTGTTTAGGCTGGAGAAGAAAAGGTTGAGGGGAGACCTTATCACTCTCTACAACTACCTGAAAGGAGGTTACAGCGAGGTGGGGGTCGGTCTCTTCTTCCAATTAACAAGCGACAGGACAAGAGGAAATGGCCTCAATTTGCGCCAGGGGGAGGTTTAGATTGGGTATTAGGGAAAATTTCTTCACCAAAAGAGTTATCAAGCACCGAACACGCGGCTCAGGGAAGTGGTGGAATCGCGGTCCCTAGAGGTATTTAAAAGGCAGGTAGACGTGGTGCTGTGGGACGTGGTTTAGTAGTGGACTAGATTAATGGTTGGACTTCATGACCTTAAAGCTCTCTTCTAACCAAAACAATTCTATGATTCTATAAAATGTACACGTTCCAAATAATACTTCATAAATTAATGGGTTCATAGGCTTAGGGGCAATAAAACAAAAACCCAAACAAATCTATCTCTAGCATGTAACTCATCCACTAAGCAGGGGGAAAAAAATATCCTGACACTAACAGCAAATCATCAAAACCATCTGAGATACCAAAAAGCAGAAATCAAAGACAAAAGGTGAGAACAAGCCTCACCAATAGCATAAAAGGCTGTGACAACAAAAGTTAAATTAATGAGAAATTAATTGTTAGGCAAGTCAATGTGGTCAATAATAAAACCAGATCGAATCAGAGAACAGCCCACACTTACTGATGGTGAACAGTTTAAGAGCTGAGAATCAAAACAAGAGGAAGTAAATTTGGCCTGTGCCTTCCCTGGAGGACTAGGAAGTTTAGGTCATACCTGAGAGGAAAACGGGACCGTGATCAACATGTGGGTATGAGGACAGAAAAAAGTCTTGAGATGAAGAAAGTCATGTGCAAGTAGCACCTGAAGCCAGGGATCTCAGGGAAGAGAGGGAAGGGTGGAAAAAGCTCTCAATCTCGGAGAATCCAGTACAAAGGCAGAGAAGAGGAGGAGGCTGAAAGTACAGTATTTGAAGAAGCAGGATAGTGTATGGAGCTGTTCAGTTCAACCGTAACTTCAATAGTTTAATCCCACCACCACTTCAGTTCTTGCTGCAAGCAGACCATATGCCTTCTTCTGAGCCTACGTTTAAAGGTTCTACTACCTACACCCACCTGCTACATTTTTTGATCAATTCAGTCTAATTTATAGGCATAGTAGTATGGAATAGATCTGGAGAAATGCCTGCTGTGGGTTACACACCACCGGTCTTAAAGGCATCCAAAACCTAAATTTTGTACCTGCGCACGGGGGATATTCTTTCCAATTGCTCCTCACAGCCAAAAATCCCATTCTTGAATGGGATAACTGAGAAAAAACATTAGGAAAAAGGACTAGCGCGTGTTAAGTTTCTTAGTTCTGACTCTGTAACACTAAACCCCCGGCCTAATAATAAATATTAATACTATCCCCCCTAGAACATTCTCAGATGTCCCGGACTTCTTACTTCTCTTTATACGGTGCTTCGTTCCTTGATGCTGGAACACCCGCTCCTTCACCTGTCTTGAAAGCCTTCCCCGTGTCCCCAGTGCAGCCAGCTCTCACCGCAGAGGTCAGGAGCTCAGATCCTCCACCGCGCCACCAGCTGCCAACAGGCCGTCCACATGGACCACAACGGTTTGGTTCCACACGCACGTGCTCTCTCGCCAGCAGATGCACGACAGCCACGCTACGCAGACAGGCTAACACACTTCGGGAGACGCGCAGTTTTATAAAACAGAGGGGAAAAACCCCAAAAACCCAGCATGTATATATTTCCTTAAGTCTCTCATTTTCAAAACAAACCTATGTGCAGCATTACTGTATCTCTAGTACGACTTCTGGGAATCTTGCGCTCCATCCTATCAAACAATAGTTTACTTCCTAATGGGAAATGATGCTTGACTTGTTTTCCTTTGTTTGTCCTGTCAAATGCCGGTTGCCAAGTTTCTGTCCAAATGTTCAAAAGATAAACTGTTTACAGGCATTAAACTGAAGGCAAGTCTGCCTTAAAAGCAGGTATCTGTCATGAAAGAAACAGCAAAGATCAGGTCTTTAGATAATCAGAGAGGAGGTCTTTGCATATGTGACCAAAAGAAAAAAAAAAGCTAATAGGGGACAAGTACAAAAATAAGAGCAGAGAATAAGTAATATTAATTATCTTGCACATAAGAAAGCTTTAGCAGCAAAAAAATAATAGTACACCGAGTACAGTAGTTGGACTCTGGATACAGGAGTCTCCCTTCCCTTCTCCAGCCCAAACACGTGCACCACAGTATTTTCTCCGTCTCTGCAACAGCAGAAGCATTTAGCAGTGTTATCTTGTGGCAAACAGCAGGGCTGCGGGACAAACAAGGTGTTCAAGACAACAGCACTTGGGAGTTTCAAGAAAAAGGGCAGAAGATAAGGAAGGCCAGAAGACACTGCTAGCGTTAAAGGAACGGTTCTGTATGAAAACTGAGCTGGTTTTAATACTCAACCTCAAATAATTAAACTAGCCCATTCTCTGAAAAATTATTTAAACTCAACTGTTCAGTTAGTCTCCTCAGTAGAAGGGACTGGAGCAACCAGAAAGCAAAACGCCACATGATTACTTTCCCTAGCGGACCAACTAGTCTTACAGAACACAGCTGTGCGTTTTTCTCTGCAGAGAGAAATGCTTTTTCTTTTCCAATAGCAAACTCACAGTTCAAAACATGTTATTAAGCTTTCACTGGTGTTACTTGGGTCTCAAGAGCACAAAGATTTAAGTGCCAGCCAAGCTTTTGCCAGATTATTATGGACTTGAAAGAATACAGTAGCTTTCTTGTACCTTTTTGTAATTACACTAGACACAGAACAGGAAAGTTTTCTTCCCAAATACAGGGCAGGTATTTCTTCATACATTATCAGTGATAAGAGTTGCTAAATACCATATGAAAAAACATCTTCCCCTTATTTTTTGTTTACTATTATATATTTCCTATTATTTATATCCCTATCTTCTTATTGTTTTCATACTCTTTATTACTTTGTAACTATAGAAGCAGCATTTTTTTCTGCTATTAAGCTGGTTGCACTTGTAAGAAATGCAACTCTCTCCTTTGAATTTCTGAACTGGATTCTTTGCCTGTCTGTCGGATTCCCCATCTTGTATGGCACAAAGCAGCCACGCTACAAGAAATTTCTGAGAGACGGACGGACATCAAATGATCTAGACCTTTGCAAACTATCACCAGTGACTAAGCCTTTTAGGAAATTATTTTTCTTCTTCATAGCACTGGTTTCATTTCCCAGACACCTGCACATCAGAAACCAACTAGCAGGCACTCACGGAAAAAAACCCCAAACAGTAAGAACAGCTTATATATGCAAGAAACAGCTAAATAACACACGCATTTATGTTCTTTTCAGACTGCATGGGGTTAGGACATACAGTTTTGTCATCTGATATTCATATACATTAACAAGCATTTCAAAAAGTCTTGGAAATTGTGACAGACTCCAGGCTGAATTCACCAGGGCAGGGTTGTTGTCTACCCAGGGTCTGGAAAGGCAGGTCCCTCCCCTCCCTTCCACCTGCCCGGATGCGTGTCTGACCCACCTGAGTATAGTCAGAAGCATCTCGAAATAGGGGTTTTCCGTAAGGATGTAACTTGTGGGAATAAAACTTTCTCTTTGAGCTGGTTGACACACTCCGGTAAGAAACGTTTTGCCTCAATGTTCCCTGCTACGCCAATTTAGACAACAACGAAGCCAGTGGACTAGAGTGGAAGCTGACAGTAGGCTTCTTTCTATAGCCCATCCACCGGTAACAGCGGCTGCATCCCACTTTTGTCACGCTCCAGGACGTGCAGGTCTCACCTCGTTATGGGGCCCGCGTATGCAGAAGCATTCCAGGTCCTCTGGTTTACATGTAGCTGGTGAAATCTTCAGGGAAAGAATGCTGCTCTGCCCGAGCTTTCCTAACAGCCAATAAATTTTTTAAAAAATTTAATGTTTAAACCAATAAATACTGGTAAAACAAAATATTTGCCATTTGTCAAAACCTATGAATTCTTCCCACTGTGAAAGCAATGGGCGATGCTGCAAATCTAGGCTGCTGCAGCTTCTGAGAGGGCATGATTCACTGAGTTTGGGCAAGCAGAGCTGTAACTCCCTTGGCCGCGTTCTACAGCGATGCAAGTAATGTCCACGCAGATGGAAACAAATTCACATGACATAAAACAGGACCAAAAAAATAAAAAAAACATAAATCAAAGAATAAGGCATTTCAGTTCAAACTAAATCTTTATTCATATGGAAAATACTATTTTTCTTTTCAAATGATGCTAATAAATAAGAATACTCAGAAAGAACTTTGCTTAGATTTAAGTGACTAGTTACAGCCACACGAAGCTTTTAATTCCCGTTAAAACCACGCCAACAATCATGCAGATTGGCTACGAGAAAGCAATATAAACTATCTTTTATTTTGTGCAATCTTATCATACAATCTTAATGCTACCTTGTTCTAAACCATTTCACATAGATTGAAATGCAATTTTGAAACAAATATTTAGGGACATATTCTACACTTATTCCACATATGGAGCTGTGTATAGCTTAAGCCCAAAAATGTATAACGTAGTTAAGCATCTAAAGAAGGTAAAAGAAAAGAGGACCCCATTCTGAAAATTCAGACAAGTTTAGAAACATAAGAGAAGAAAAGCTCACACAAGTGAGTTCTCAAAAGACAAATACATTATTAAAGCATAACAATAAATTATATTAAATTTAATAATGTTCATCCTTAGAACAGTTATTTCTGACGAAATACCACTTAAAAAGCACACCAAAACTTTCATCACTAGGAGTTAAACCTTAAGTTTACATATCTCAATTTCCCACTGGGATGCAATTTTGTTTTATAATAGGCTTCAGCTTTGTGAGCGTATTCTTTACCATACATTTAAAAAGAAACTGAAAAATGTTGCAGTAAAGCTGCGCATCAAACACATCATCAAGGTGAGAAACAGGCACTTGACAGTATAATGTGCAAGGCAAAACCTTTACTGGTCACAGTATAAATAGTTTCTTCAAGAGGGAAATTAAAAGTTTTCAGCCCATCTTTGAGAGCAAAACATTCTGAAGGCTGCTAGCAGATCTTTTTCCATTTTTTTAGGTCAGCACCAACAACCAAACTAAATACTAGCTCATGCCTTAGAGGGTATTCCTTAAACTATAAAATGCAGCATACTTTACCCAATAATACCAATTCTTTCCTATAACTAACCTCAGCGTACATACTTGCCAAAGGCAAATACAGAGTTTACTCACAGACTAAATGATGCAATACAAACGCTAACCCTTTCTCCTCTATTAGTATTTTTATTAAATATATAATGCCAATTTTACAAATATATTTACCAGTTACAAGACCCTGTTTTGTAGCACAAAACACTGATGTTCTTTTTTATAAACTTAAGAACAATGTCTTTTAACATCCTATTAATAGCGGAAAAAAACCCAAACAAAAAAACCTCCAAAACATGTTGCTACAGTTTCCCCTCCAGGCACATCTCAACATGAATCTCCGAAAAACAGTTATGCAGGAACTGTAAGCCAGAAAGCTATACATGAATTGGGAGAGAAAGGAGAAACAGACAGCCAAGAAAGGAGTCGTGTGGCAGTAACAGAAATAAGGTACAAGCTTAGAAGAAAATTGCATGCATCCCTTTTCATCAGCATAAGCTTCTTGCAAAAATATGTTTACAAGTTATCCATTATATAAAGGTATATGCTTTCTGGTAAAAAAGCCGATTTTCTCTGAAACGTTACCTTGATCTTCCGACTGTACTGGCCATATTGCTAGGCTATCAACAAGGTTTCGGCTCTGTTATACCAGTTTAACAATCAGGAGAGAGAAAAGGCCTACTGTTCATTTTTTTATGAAACTTTTGGTTTGATTTTTTCCATGAATGTTAAAGTAGTATTTATATAGGTCACATAAACAAAATGGAAACCAACTTTGGATCTGACATCAGCCGCACTGCTAATGAGAGAGACAATATGCTAGAAAGAGGCACTTTTAGTATTCTTATATACATTTCAAATCTCAAGTTTAACACTTCATCTTCTTTTACCAAAAATTAAAATATCAGTAGCTAACAAGACCGAGCTTTGTAACAAAAATGCTTCAGAAGTTCTGTGCATGCACATACTTGCAATGGCTCAGTTACTCAGTTATCCTGAAAATGCCAGAGTATAATTCAATCGCTGCTTATAGGGCGGCGGGGGAAGGAATAATAGAATACAAAACAAAAAAGTTGTTTATAGAACAAGGATCAGCTATCGTAAAAATGAAAATTTATGCCCTTCCATAAGAAGCAACTTATCCCTAGATTCAGGACTACGGATACTGACTATCGAGATCATCTTCTACTCCACCCACTGCTGCTTTCCAAATTTTCCATCATTTTTATTTTTGGCATAACATGCATCTTAAAAACCCAGAAGCTTAACTTTGTAAAACAACATTCGATATAAAAAACCCCCAAACCCACCAAACCTCTGGAAGACCCATTTGACCTGACTATTGATGAAGATCCTGCGATGGAAGGAATTACATTAGAGTAGTATTTTCCCATTTCATACACAGTATAGCACGTTGTGACAGTTGAGCATCTTGTGTGCACAAGCTGAAGCATATGCTGAGGCTGAAGATTTGGAAAACAGTCTACTAAGTAAAAGCATTCTCCCTGCAGGCAACAGATCAGTATTCTTAGTTAAAAAGAGACAGCATCAAAACTAAAATTTTGAGTGGCCCTCAAATACCAGAATAAAACCAGGACCTCAAGCTAGTGGAAGTTCCTACATAAGGCAGTCAAATTTACAACCAGTGTATACATTCACTAAGGAATTACATTTTTTTTGGTAAAACCAACAATCCAACATACTGCAGAGTCTGAGTGTGAAATATAGGCACAAAATAGATTCTCTACTTTTTTCAGTGTGGAAAACATAGCTATTTAACAATGTAATAAGAAAATTTGTATCAGGTGAGCAAAAATTTGTAACAATTTGAATAAAACAAAGTACTGTATAAAGGTGCAATATTGAGCAGATTTGATTTTGGTTTAAACATACGAGTAAATCATGGAACCTTTCTCTTCTTATCTATAAAGTATTTCACATTACCAGTATCATTCTAGTTCTTCCCAGTTGTCAGTAAGGTTACCTCTGCTTTGCCGTCTAATACTAACCAGCTTTCCAGCTGATTTGATACTCCACCTGGAACTGTTTCCTGAGCTGGCCAGGTTTGTGTATTTTGTGGAGCCTTTGGTTTCATCTTCCCAGCCGGACCAGGCTGTATAGTCACTTAAAGCAGCTGCTGCGTCACTGGTAGAGTCAGCGGTGGTGATCTGCGGTGGTTCCCACCCCTCAATCTCATCTGGTTTCCTCGACTGGACATTCTGCTTTATCACCAAACTGTCCCAAAAACCTGGCTTCTTTTCAGACTTCATCTCTTCCTTTAATTTTAGGTTCGTTCTAGAAAATAACAATGATGAGGTGGTTAATTTCTTCATTTAACAACGCTTGTAATAGTTACTAATAAACATTCATCTAATTTATTCTGTTTTATCATACGGAATGCTAATCAGTCATCAGCCTACAACAGCACATCCATTACTGTCAACTTCAGGAAAAACACCCTCGTATACACGTAAGCCTAAACACAGTAGAATCTTGCAGTGATAAATCAGAAATGGACTGATTATGCCCATAAAAGAACTTACACTCCTCCTCCCACCCCAGTGAATGACACAGAACTGCCTCTGGAAACGTATGAAGTATTTTAGTACACATTACAACAATTTAGGACTTTAACAAAAAGAAAAGACAACCACTCCCAAAAAACAAACCCAGATCTAGGATAGTAGAAGGAATATGAAACTGTTTTGTCTACCACCGGCTTTAACAATCACTCACTACATTCCTCAGTTTCATATACCTGTTATCACCTTGCCAGTTAAACCTTATACCCTAAAATAGATGATGTACACAGTATCAGGACTTTAAAGACACTGGCATTTTTTTCATAAAGACCTGCCCAATATTTAGAAAACAGCTGTTTTGTATTTCTGGTAAGAACTCCCCAAATTCCCCTCCCAAAACCAAGAAAAAACAACCTTTGTTGTTATTTTCTCTCTCAGAGATATTTGAAAGGCTACTCATATTACTACATTTCTTACCCCATTAGGAACCTTCAATCTGAATTATTTCACATTTGCAGTGTGGAGTATTTAAAGTACAGAACGTCAGATGTTTATGCCTAAGTTTATATACAGGTTTATGTTTGTAATCAAATACTGGACCACAAGGAAAGGCTGAGTACCAGTGGTGAAACACACAACCTTCAAGGTTACCATGAAGAGTAAATTCAAAATATTATCTGCTAGTACCATACAAATTCCTTAGCCACAAATGGAACTGCCATTGAATTTTTTTTTTTTTGGTATTTCTATTCAAAAAGCTTTTTTCCATTAATGAAAGCTTGACACTATCATATTCAAAAAAAAGCAACTGAAGCAATACCTTTAAAATTACTTTTCCTTTACTGACTTTTGAGTTTACGATTAGATTTTTCAGAATTTTCATCTTGCTAAATCCAGTCACAGACTCCACACACTTTTCTCATATTTCATGAGTAGTGCACTTGAAAAGTTGTTGTTTGTTCTGTTTTGGTTTTTGGGTTTTTTTTAAGTAAAGTAAAAATCATGGTATACAGCTATAGGAAAATACCCCAAACTTGAAACACAGGCAGTTTTCATAGTAGTGCTAAAATAGCTTTCCACATTTGTGGTAACTCAGTTTTCATCCCTCCACTCTCTTCCCTCAGTTACTTGATTCTTATATTCGGCAATAATTGCGAAGAATCTTTGAAGCAACCTAGCATCTTAATTACACCCATAAAATTGTACAGGGACAGTAGCTAGGAACTTTTGGGAAGCTTTACTGAACAGGCTCAAATGGAAATATATGTATTTATATTCGAAATTGTTTATATATACACACACACCCCTGCAAGCACATGTATACATTTGCATACTGTAATATATATATTTCAAAGTAAACTGGAAACAAGACACATTAAGTCAAGCCTTATCAAAGCTAATATTTGGCTGGAACAGCTACACTGATAGGTGGCCCATTTTTTCCTGTTTGTAATCAAGGTAGATAGGTAGCACGCGTAGATAAAGCCTACATATACATATACAGCAAAACAGCCTGTCCTGGGAAGAGGTATATTCTGTTCAGGAACAGCTCTAACTGTACTGGCAGTGGAACTGTCCCAGGTAAGCACCTCAGCTCTGAGAGGGAAGATTTGCAGATCCTGGTATAGCTACTCCACTTAACCTTTTTAGGTGTAAGGTGTAAGACTTCAAAAGAGAAAGTAAAAAAATGTAAAAAAAAAAGGAATTTGTAAATTCAACCACAATTAATCCTTAAGAGGAAAGTGGGAGGGTGGAAATAACACTTTTACTCAGAAACCTTTACTCCTTTTCTACACTAAAAATTATTATGCGGCTAAATTCACTCTTCTTCCTGACAGAATTAAAAATATCCATCCTTTCCTAACACAGCATGCCTTATCCATTGTAAGCTCAATGTATACATAATTCTCAAATGCACATAGACCTTTCTCGGTGATTTACCTTCCGAGAGTTGCACGCTACTGCTTCTCGGTGTCTACAGTCACTACTTTGCCCAGATATTTTCTGTTCCAGTTTGTGTATTTTAATAGCAAGTAGAGCAATTGGTTGTACTCACCCTTTGGATTTTGGAGACTTGCATCCTGCTAGCAACTGCTGTTCATCATCTTTATTGAACATAGACGTCACTTCCTTCCAACCCCGGAAGCTTGCACCTTGAACCTACACAGAGAAGCAAACATCCTCATAAATATGAATTACAGACCCAGAAGCGCAGAGCACGGCTGCCAGTGCTGGCTCCGGGTGGCCACAGGCAGCGACAGCCCCGCCGCTGGCGCGCTGTGCAGCTGGGAGCGCCCGCAGGGGACAGCCGCATTTCGGAAAGCAGCAGGATGGGTTCCGACAGCAAGAGCTCTTTCCTGCTGAGTGCAGAGTACAAAACCTCGCCAGTTCGCAGTGGCTGGCAAGTGATGTCTGAGTTTGGCTGGGCTCCTGGATGCTCTTCTGCAGGCAGGAGCTGCTGGCTCCATTTGAGCGGATCACCGTAAGAACAGAATCTAGGCAGCTTCGGAACAGTCTAAGGGGCTTCAGTAGACAGAAATGAAACAGTCATTGCTACAGTCATAGAATGGTTAGAGCTGGAAGGGACCTTAAAGACCACCTAGTTCCAACCCTCCTGCCATAGGCAGGGACACCTCCCACTAGACCTGGTTGCTCCAAGCCCCATCCAGCCTGGCCTTGAACACTTCCAGGGATGGGGCCTCCACAACTTGCCTGGGAAACCTGTTCCAGTGCCTCACCACCCTCGTGGTGAAAAATTTCTTCCTGAGATCTAATCTAAACCTGCCTTCTTTACCCATTGGCCTATCGCCAAGTTCACTGATAAAGAGTCCCTCCCCATCTTTCCTGTAGGCTCCCTTCAGATACTGGAAGGCTGCTATAAGGTCTCCCTGGAGCCTTCTCTTCTTCAGATGAATAACCCCAACTCTCTCAGCCTGGCCTCACAGGAGAGGTGCTCCAGTCCTCTGATCATCCTCGTGGCCCTCCTCTGGACCCACTCCAACAGGTCATAGAATCATAGAATCACTGGGTTGGAAGAGACCTTCAAGATCATCAAGTCCAACCATCAACCGATGACAAAACCACCCCTAAACCATGTCCCTCAGCACCACGTCCACCCATCTTTTAAATACCTCCAGGGTCGGCGATTCCACCACCTCCCTGGGCAGCCTATTCCAATGCCTGATAACCCTTTCAGTAAAGAAGTTTTTCCTAATATCCAACCTAAACCTCCCCTGGCACAACCTGAGGCCATTTTCTCTTGTCCTGTCGCTTGTTACTTGGGAGAAGAGACTGACCCCCACCTCGCTATAACCTCCTTTCAGGTAGTTGTAGAGAGTGTCGGTGTCCTTCTTATGCTGGGGCCTCCAGAGCTGGAGGCAGTACCGCAGGTGGGGTCTCACCAGAGCAGAGCAGAGTGGCAGAATCCCCTCCCTCGATCTGCTGGCCACACTGCTTTTGATGTGGAAAGGGCCCACAAGCAGACTGGGCAGCCAGCTGAATTATGAAACTCTTACGATTTAACCTCCTCTGCACTCAATTGTTCCTATTTTTAACTCACCCAAACTACTCCCTGTGGCCCTGTAAGCGAAAAGGGTAAGAGCATGGTCTCACCAGTGAAATGTAACATGTGGCACTGGTGCCACAGTGTGCTCTCTAAAACATGTAGCATAAATTATCACTTCAACATTATTTAGGGTTTGAGTCCCTCTCCCCCAAAGCCAAAAAAAAAAAAAAGGTATTGGTGATTTTTATTTTGATAGCATGCTTAGGGACTCTAGCAGAAATGCACACACACGTGCTGAGCACAGAATATGAAAGCCGCCCTTCCTCCTCGCAGGGTCTAGTGAGAATAGCAGAGTGACAGTCTATCAGTGTTACTTGATTACCTTAAAAGAAATACAATACATTATGAAGTATAATAAACAATCAAAACCAAATTGTAGTTGTCAACATGAGTGAAGGCTAACTCATCACCTATTATCATTTTTTCAGAACTCAATGGTGCAAATTAGTATCAATTTCATGTCTAGGTTTTAACTGATTGCAGTTTATAATTGGTACATCCAGGTTTTAAAACACATGAAACCTCACCTAAGAACTGAGTACAAACACCTGGCAGGAAAATACTGGTACTGCCACCTCCTCACCTTTCAGAAACCCACCACCACTACCATTTACAGGAGTAAAATAGCGCCCTTGTTATTGCACGTTACTCATGGAGTATTTCCATCTCTTGTTCTCCCGTTTCACTATGTCCTACACCTTTGCTTCTCAATTCCCTACTCACATCTGAACCAACTCAGCTGCTCCAACTCAGGAGACACAGCAGGTCAATTTCAGGAGCAGGAGGAAGGTCTAAGCTAGACTCAGTTTCGCTTTGGTGATACAAACATAGACCTAGCTTTGGGCAAAGTTCTGGAGATCTCTGAAGAGGGAAAGCTGAACAAGCCCAGAGCAATGTCCAGCTCTCATTAAAGGGATATGGACAGACTAATTACATGAGAGCCAGGTTCACCACAACCCAGGCCTCCGCAACTGCTTTGCTCACCTCTTCCTAAACCCACGCCCAATCTTACCATAAACCACAGCATTCCTCATGGCTTCACAAGAAAAGCAACAGCTTCTATATATTTTTTTTTTTCCAGTATGAGAATAAAGTGAGTACAGATTATAACAAGCAAACTCTCATGTTTAATTTAAACATACGCTTTCCATTTTTAATTATGTTAAAAATAGGCAGACAGCTAACTTCAACTTTGCATCCCTGTGACAGACTCACCATACCCATCTCGTAGAAGACTGGCACTGCCAATAGTATAAAACAAAACCAGACAAGCTGCAGAAGATACCTACGAACAGACACCTTGCTGTACAAAATTCTTGTGTTTAAACTACCAGCCTCTTCAAGCTCTACTCAACATTGAATGCTTCTGTGGTGTAAATCATGGTCTAAGCCTTTGATTTTAGGCTAGAAAGGCCTAATCCTGTTATCTGTTTCTGTTATTCAGTTGAACTCTGTAACAAGTTTAACATGAGGATTTGTTAGTAATTTCGATTCCTCTCACTGCAAAGTACTTTATCCACAACAAACTTTCAAAAAAAGGAAGGAGCTATAAGAAGTTATCTGCTGAAGGACATAGTCTGTGTAAAGAAAGAAAGAAGGTACAAAAAGGGGGAAGAAAAAAAGAGAGAAACTCTAGAAAGCGCTTAGCTTTTCCTATATTAAAGAAATCTTCCATTATCTTACTCAAACGTTACTTTTTCAAGCCTTTTGGGGAAAGAGTCTTTGCTATCATAGGCAAACCCACAGTCAGAAGCAGCACATAACAACTCTTACTGCTTCTTACTGCCTTTAGGCCTTTAAACTGGAAAAAGACCCAAATATACCTCAGTGATCTGATTCATATATAAGCTTGTCTTTCTTCACTAATGATGTTTCATCAAGCCATTGCCACATAATGAATCTGCAGATCAAAAAAAAAAAAAACCCAACAAAAAACCCCACATTGCTACTGGTTTTCAGATAGCAATTTAATACAGAGAACTTGATTAGCTTAAATAGTATGTGCCTTTAAAGAACAGCACGGATGAAAGACTATTTGGAGATAAGCATTTATATACGTGCTTATGTTCAATGTAAAAATACACCTTCTTTTAATCTAGAACATCATAGATACTTCAACGATACAACTCCAACCTTTGCTGTATTGTTTTGGATACCCAAGCAATCTTCCAGCCCAAAAAAAATCCAAACCAAAACAAAAAAACCCAAACCAAAACCCAACAAAACAAACAACACCAAAAGCATTTCATAATAAAATCCTGTTAATATCTAGCCACAGGCTTTCCATATTTTAAACTATGGATAATTTAAAATGTAATTTCATTAAGCCTGATTCTGATTTACAGATTTACTTAAGAACAATCATTAGAAAAACGTTATTCAATGTCAAGCAGATAGCACGTGCAAGTCTCCAGATAAAAATTTACAAACTGCACTTTCTACCTGCATGTAAATAAGTACCTATGTACACATTGTACCATTCCTTCAATATTTTCATAAACAAATACTCCCACAGCGGATCCGTGGAATTTGGTAGGTACATACAAGGGTAATAACTGTTTAGCAGATTCTAACTGATTTATTGTTCTTTCAATTAGTCCTCAGAGGAAATGTACACTAAACGCTTAGGCAATACTTCCACCACTTGTTTTTTTGTGGTTTCCAAAAGAAATACTGCCAGGAGAGTCTACATAAAAATATTAATGTCCAAGTAGACCGTATTTTGCTAATACGTGATAAAACTTATTGCACAAAGCCTACTGCATATTAAATGGACTAAGCTGAAAGAAACCTCGTAAGTGCAAGAGTAAAAGCAGAACCTCTCCTTACCACGCTTAAGCCTCCTCTTCCACCCGTGCCTGCACCGGCGCCAATCTTCTGAAGCATCTTTTCACTCAACTGAAAAGGAGCGAACAGCTCACTCTTGATAGTCTTCTCAGTGGTACCATACTTAAGAACATAAACCTTAGCAATGGAGGAGGTCAGATACTTATTCCACACTTCCAGAAGCTTTTTTCTAACTATTGAACTGTTTAAGACAACAATCTTTTTTACTACGGCTGTCATGTAACTGTCACGTACTAAAAAAATCCCTCAAAACAGCCTGCTGCATTTCTGTGTGTCTTTTCATTGTTCTTTACAGACTGTTAACACACAGACGAGCGCCACCACCAATGCACCTGGAAGTTACAGCTGTATCTGCTGGTAGGTACAGGTCAGGAAGGAGATCTTGAAGTCACCATTCTCTGAAACCCTCAGTTTGACAGGCAGCAGCTGCAAAGCCAAAAAATGCTGGGAACAAAAAGGATTAGACAAATTCAGACAGCAGATCCATAAATGGATACCCTCTGAACAGAGGGATGCACCCACTAATATCTCAAAACAATGATTCTTGATGTTAGGAGAAGAGGTCCCAGAAACTGGCCAAGCTCCACTCTCCCTGAACAGCATCTCCCATTGCCGCAGTCAAAGACAGACTGCCAGACCAGCTGGGCCAGTCTCTCAATCATCCAGGAATTTCTTACATTCTTACAGAGCACATGAAGAAAGACCCAGATTCCAGAACAATTAGCTTCCTTGCAATGGATGTCAAAGGAAGGTCAATAAGTAAAGAAGAGATGACACTTTGGTAAGTTGACTCCTCACCACACCAGAAACTTATTTTATGTAAAAAGACTGAAGTTATGCAAAGTATGAAAATACAGTCCTGATATGATCTTAAAGCACCAATTGCAGAAGTTCTGTATTTAACTTTTATGATGTAACTGTCTACTCAAAACTACTACTCCTAAAATTTTCATAAAAGTTTATATGCATAAATGACTAGATTGTATTCTCAAACCTTTAAAGTATTTTTCCATGTGTCAGTGGAAAAAGAAATAATTCAACATCCAAAATTCACAGAATCACACAGCCTTTACAGCTGGAAGGGACCTCTGGAGACCACCTAGTCCAACCGCACTGCTCAAAGCAGGGTCAGCTTGAGCAGATTGCCAAGAATCATGTCTAATCGGGTTTTGAGTATCTCCACAGCTGCACTGCTCAAAGCAGGGTCAGCTTGAGCAGATTGCCAAGAATCATGTCTAATCGGGTTTTGAGTATCTCCACAGCTGGAGAATCCACAACCTCTCTAGGCAACCTGTTCCAGTGCTTGACTGCCCTCGTGGTGAAAACATTTTTTCTTATGTTTAAATGATATTTCTTCTATTTCAATTGCGCCTGTTGCCCCTTGCCCATTCACTGAGCACCACCAAGAAGAGTCAGACTCCATCTTCTTTACACCCTCCCTGCTGCTGGCATAGATGCAGAAACCTTTCTTGTTGCTCTTCGTTTTCCTCACCAGATTTAACTCTAGGTGAGCTTTGTCTTTCCTAGCCTCGTCCCTGCACGCTCAAAGAGCGTCTCCACATCCCCCTGGGTCACTTGACCCTGCCTCCACCTCCTGTATGCTTCCTTTTTTATGTTTGAGTTTTTTCAGGAACATCTTGTTCACGGCAGACAGGCCTCCTGCCACCTTTGCTTCTTTCTCTGCTTGATGGGATGGGCTGTTCTTGAGCTTGGAGGAGGTAATTTTTGAAAAATCAAAGCTGATTGATACCACTAGAGTAGAACCAGGTGTACAGTCAAAACTCCAGGTTTAAAAATATAAAATAAAATGAAGTGGAATGCCCGTAAGGGACTGCTAAGAGCAGACAGCACTATTAAGGAGGACTAGAATTGTAACATCAGATGTTAGAAAGTCAAAACCTTTAGAGAGCCAGGTTAGATGCTGCAGTCTACTATTTTTAAAAAACGTCAACAAGAAACAAAGCAGAAACTTCTCAAGATACTATTTCAGTATTCTGTGAAGTAGGATTGCAGACTGGTCTCATACTCATTTGATTATGGGAGCACGGAGTATGCTTATCAAAACAGCCATTAATAAAGCTTCTCCCATATCTTGTATTTTACATTAAGAAAATCTGTGCAGCGCAATGCCCTATGCGATCACCTAAAGGGAGGAGTAGAAGCGCAATTACGCATACATATTAATCCATCAACTGGCAGACTACAGAAGAGTCATCATCATTGTTTGTCCCAACAGGCATCTAAAGAGCTCAAGCCCAGAGCACAGATTCTTCTCCTTCAATACAGGAAATTCCAGGTTATGAAGTACTCTTCCTCCACCATGAAAAGGCTGCCATTTAATTAGCATATCTTCTGAAACTGTGAGTACAAGTAGTCACTTCTAGAACATCATGTAAAGGATGCAGCCTGTACCCCTAGTCAAGCTGTCTGCTGTTTTTCCCCCTGCTCCCCTCCCCTCTGCTTTACCAATGCTTCGTATCAGTGCCCATCTGTCAGACAGATCCCCAGAAAAGTCTCACAGGGCGGCAGATCTGCTTTACCAGACACTGCTGCTGGAAAGGGTCAGCCCAGTCCACTGCCTGCTCGCATTAATGCTGCCCTCATGACACTACGGTTTTGCACCTGTGTGATGCTGCCCAAAACCAGTTCAAGTCACTAAGCCAGCAGAAATCTAACTCATTCATCTTTTGCATTCTTTTGGGCTAATGATAAGAATCAGACCATTAAAAGATGGCCACCAAAGAACATGGAAGTTAGGGGCAGTAGCACCTTTTTTTTGCAGCAGCTACTCTATCAGCTCAAGCACCCTCTGGAAGTGGCAGTCATCTATCCACTTTCTCCCACGCATACAGCTTTCTACATAAAGTATGACTTCCCTGAAACTCACCCTCTAAGCTCCACTCTGTAAACTCAACCCTTACAGTAAGGCTTTTCTGCTTTGTTACCTATATTGCCCCAAGGGAATCAACTGCATATAAATTGCATATGTTGACTGCCATTTCTCTTTCCTTAGATAAAACAGGAAACAAATGTCTACTGACATTTAACTTTATGAAGTGCCCCAGAAAGGGACAGTTCCTCTTAAATTGGAAGTCTCCAACAAAATTGAGAGATACTACTACCAAAAATGACTTCAGGTATATCACTTTTCACCACATCAACAAATTCTGATGATTCACGTGACTCTCAGCTTCCCATACTAGGTAAACAGTTAATGCATAATAAATGAAGTGGGAAACAGTAAAGTATCACTATGAAGACTTTTCAGTTAATTTTACTGTCAAAGGTACATAGGTACTTCATTAGAGCTCTACTAGGGGCAAGAAGGTTCATGAAAAATTAGGCTAAAAGGCAACAAACTGGGAATGCCAACAGCTGGGTATAAAATAAAGCAGCAGATCAGTCCTAAAGGCAAATTTAAAAAGTATGTTGCACAAAAAGGAGTATGTAGGTATAGAGGAACATATACTAAAGAGGAAGACTGCATAAATTTAACTGAAAACAGTTAAATGCGTGCATCAGATGGACATGGGTAATATACACGAACACCTTATTATGGGAGGAAAAAAAAAAGCACAGAATTCAATCAAGTCAAAGAATAATGGCAAGGATTTAGGACTGCATGTTAGAGGTATAAAACAAACAGTTTATATTTCAAAGCAAGAGATTCAAGTATGTTCAAATATTACTCTGACTCTAAAATCATACTGCTTTATGAGTGGGCACCAGTACTTTCAGTATCTTCCAGTTAGACTTTTCTACTTCCCGAACGCCGGGCCAGCAGGGCTCTGTAGCACAGAACTCGTGCTCTGACAGCTACAAGAAGCCACATAACAAGTCTTAGCAACCAAAAGGAGCAATTACAGGGGATTCTTTCTATATACCTGCAGTGAGAATCAACATATTCCATGCCGTTGGGTAGTTAAGCAGCTAATCCCTAAAAAGTCACTGCTCAGCATGCATGAAATGAGATTTCCAGAAATTGGTATTTTGACCGAGTTTTAGCAGACCTTCACAAGTATTTTCACAGAGGATTGACAACTAGTGAATCAAAACTCTCTCACAAAATAGAGGTACTCCACAAAACACTTGCAGACCTTTTTTATAACTGTAAACAAAAAGAACGGATTTTCCTCTCAACCTTGACTGAGAAGAAACAATTGTTTGTCCTACAGCTTCCCTGCCTCCTCCCCCTGAAAAAAATGAGCCTAAAATAAAAAGCTAGAGATGGAATTTCCCATATAAGTGCCTTACAGTTCAATAAAGTTACAACTGTTTTATAATAAAAAAATGCCAATCACCTTTAATTAAAGAAGTGTTGTTACCACATTACAGGGAACCTATTCATAACATGCAAGAACTCAAATAACAGAAAATGAAAAAACAGCCCCCTTCCAAAGTTATCTTCCAGATACCAAAGCACTTGAGGGGGAAATTTCTCAACCAACTGTGCAGACCAACAGTTACTCTATTCTCTGGCACACATGAGCTGAAACCCCAGGATTTGGCCCTACCAGAATTATGGAACAGTTTGGGTTGGAAGCCCATCTAGTCCAACCCCCTTGCAGTGACCAGAGACATCTTCAACAAGATCAGGTTGCTCAGAGCCCCGTCCAACCTGACCTGGAATGCTTCCAGGGATGGGGCATCTGTCACCTCCCTGGGCAACCTGGGCCAGTGTTTCACCACCCTCTTTGTAAAAAATTTCTTGCTTATACCTGGTCTGAATCTACCCTCTTTTAGTTTAAAATCATTCCCCCTTGTCCTATTATAACAGGCCCTGCTAAATGTCCCAACATCTCCAATTTCTTATTAAAATGATTCATTTTGTGTCTCAACAATTTGTCTCTTTTCAAAAGCTGGCCTAGTAACAACTGT
The DNA here is from genome assembly GCA_013398295.1 of Chionis minor. NCBI lineage: Eukaryota > Metazoa > Chordata > Aves > Charadriiformes > Chionidae > Chionis > Chionis minor. Next base: position 180,374 of record VZSF01007135.1, read on the forward strand.
AGACTATGTCTTTGCTGTACTTTTAACTCAGAAGCTCAGCACATAGGTGAGACCCCCAAGATGAGCTTTGCAGAGGCCAAAGGGACACCTGCAGCATGAACACGGGTTACAGATTTCTGCATTTCATGGAGCGCCACTAGAGTGTTCGCAGTTCCTCACTTTGGGATGTCACAAGGCGTTTTAATCCTGCCTTTCAGGAGAGCTGTGAAGAGCAAACTAGAAAACTTCAGCATTGCAGTCAGCCTGTCCTCACTGCTGAGTGGACAGCTTCCTGCACGAGCAGAAACTAAGACCATTTTCCAGCCTCCATCTCCAGCCATTATGATCAGCTCCCACTTTGGCACCTCCAAACGTAGACCAAAGGCTTTCCTCTGCACATGGGCACCAGGACTGTCTTAAAGCTCAGGCTTTAAGAGACCAGGAGAAGGCTGTCTCCCTAGAGGGCAGACATACCCTTCATCCACTGCCCTTTTCTTCAAGAACTTCATTGTTCTTCACCATGCTGCTTCAACATGGAGACTGTTTTATTCATGATGCGCATACTGAAAAGGCCACGCATCTAAGTCATCAGCCTTTTTATTAACATATTAAAGATTTTGGAACTTCTGGAATATTACTGTACTGACAGCTTCTAAGACGACAAAACAACCAAACAAAATACAGAAGTGCTTTCAGAAACAACAAGAAAGAGAGATGAGAAGGATAAGGTGGTTTTTTGTGAATACATTTTTAAGACAAGAGAGATTTACTTTAAAACACAAAAATACTGCAGCTCAGTTGTTTAACCACAAAAATACTGCAACTCAATTGTTTGCCTGGTGACTTTTTTTTTTTTTTAAGTCAAAACGCACACTTAGCAAGCCTTCCTGAACAATTAAGGGGCAAAAAAGCTTCACTATAAAAGAAATTAATTGTAAGATTCTTTTCCTAAGCATTCATCAACTGGCATAAAATAAACAGTAGTTTATATTTTTATAAAAAGAATACATTTCTTCTAAAAGGTAGAAAAACATATAGTACAATCTGACTTATTTTCAGTGAAAATCATGCTACATCTGAAGTAGAACAAAAAGAAGAGACAGATGTTCAGTTTATACATACATATTAATGTAAAGTATTCTATTACATTAATGAAACTATTTTGAAATGCTTTTCTCTATACCTATGGAATTTCAAAACAAGCTCTAGCATATCATAACAACTTCCAGTTCTTTCATCTTCTACTGATGTATTTTAAGAACATTAAAAAAAGTTCTTGGACACATATCAAGGTAAAAAAAAAAAAAATTAACTTGTATGCTGACTTTTCTTCTCTGAAAGATATATAAGATAAAGTCCTTAACCTCTTCTGGTCTAGAGGGCCAGCTGAGCTACCTATAATGGAATAAATAACCCAAATCCCATCTACTTTTCCTGGTTTTGTTGCCTGTTACAGTTAATATTTAGTGCTTCCTTAGACTTCACTTCAGTTGTTCCTGTGGCTGCTTACTTTCATTTTGTGTTTTAATATCTATCATGTGGAAGAAAAATAATTAAGATACTTTTTCCCCCCAATAATGAAAGGAAGTAAGACAGCTTTCTACCTAATACTGCACTGCTAATATTACTTCAATGACAACCCTATGACCAAGGATTGTAACTAACTAGAAAATCATCAATGAAGCACATGATTATCCTCCTTAATCGGGCTGTACATGAAAAACAGGTAACTGCCTAACATACATCAAAGTATATATTATATAAAATATGTTACACTACCAAAGAACAGGTATTTACCTTTGTTGCAAGTTGTGACACTGAAGATGAAACTTCATCATGAAGAAACTGGTCTTTATTCTCAAAAAAAAGGATAAAGATAAAAAGGCCCATAGTCAGTTTGGGTTTGACCATCAGCAGTGACACATTTTAGAATATTCATAAATGCTTTTATTCTATTCAGCCCATCATAAAAGAAAATTGACAAAATATGATCACAATGCAAAACTAAGCGAACACTACTACTAAAGGAGGAAATGTGAACACAACTGCATTTAGAATGATGAACAACGCTGCACCAGAAGTAAAAAGCAAGACCAAACCCCTACAAAACCAAAACCCCCATACCCCAAAGAGAGATTGTAACAATTTGAGTACAATTAAAATTAAAAATTCCATTTGCATCTTAATAATTGTGTCTGTATTTTTTGGATCTACACTGATTTTCTGAATACCATACTAGATGATGGTCTAGGCGGTGTGTGTAGGCTGGGGGGAGAGGAACATCCCAAGATTATTTCCTCCTTCGTGTTAAAAAGCTTTACATCTCAACTCAAGGACAGACTTTTGCCCACATTCCGTTCCCCTCCATTTATAACTGTAGGTTTCTGAAGTAAAACCAGAGTACTGCAGACTCTAGTGAAGGTAATTCATTAGGATAGCATTGCTGTCCACCCCTGAATTAAGGTGCTGTCAGTACGCTCAGGCCATCCTGTTACTGTCAATGTTCTCTTCAAGACAGGACAAGTAAGATCAGTGTTGGGAGTACTTTAGAAGCCAAAGAAAGATATAGAAAGTGGGGCACTGCGTACAGGAATTACGTAATTTTATCTTTCTTCAGTGTATGCTTTAATAAGAAAAGTGCTGCTTTTTTTTTTTTTCTCCCCTCTGCATCTAATTCTAAATACAAACGGTCCAGCTATCTAGAACTGCAACTGTTTAACTCCAATTCCAAGAAAAAACTAAATTACAACAGAATGGTTTATGGAAAGTGTCTTTGAAGTGGCAGTTTGAGAGAATACCCTGTATTCACTTTGGTCCATCTTTTGCTTATGTCAGCCACTTACTGTTACTGCAAGAAATTTTTTACAATAAGGGTGGTGAAACACTGGCCCAGGTTGCCCAGAGAGGTGGTAGATGCCCCATCATTTTCAAGTTCAGGTTGGACGAGGCTCTGAGCAACCTGATCTAGTTGAAGATGCCCCTGGTCACTGCTATTCCTATATATGAATGAATATAACTCCTATATAGTGAATATAACTCCTATTATCATCCAAAATGAGAGTATTACTTCCTGTGGATCTTAACAAGTTACTTAACTTCTGGGTTTCAGCTGGCTGTCTTTAACACAGAAGATACCGTTGTAGATGGGATACCAAAAATGACAAAGTTAAGATTTTTGAAGTACTCTAAAATGAAATTCAATTACTTTTTCCCTNTTCAAGTTCAGGTTGGACGAGGCTCTGAGCTGATCTAGCTGAAGATGTCCCTGTCACTGCTATTCCTATATATGAATGAATATAACTCCTATATAGTGAATATAACTCCTATTATCATCCAAAATGAGAGTATTACTTCCTGTGGATCTTAACAAGTTACTTAACTTCTGGGTTTCAGCTGGCTGTCTTTAACACAGAAGATACCGTTGTAGATGGGATACCAAAAATGACAAAGTTAAGATTTTTGAAGTACTCTAAAATGAAATTCAATTACTTTTTCCCTTTCGTGTGTTTTTTTTTTTCCTTTCTCAGTTTTTAAGAGAATCATTGGCAATGTTTTAAATGAAAACGCCACACACATACCATTTCAGAACTTTCCTTGTTTCTCCTCAACACCTTCAGCTGTCAAACATTTGGATGAGGTTGCAAAACCTTAGACTTAACATGGTGACATCTCTGCTTGGACACAGGGTAAGAGCGAGAAGAATATTTCATCTCATTTGTCCAAATTTTTCCCAAAAAGAAAAAAACAAAACAAGAACTAAAAAAGCCTCAAGGGGAAGTATGGTAAGAGGAGAAATTATCTCAGACATCCAGATCTGGCAGACCAACTAGCTCCAACAACCAACAACATTGTCTCCAGAACAAACGAGACACTGTTAGTACCTTCCAAAGAAATAACACCTCTCATTTTAATTCTTCCACCTCTCCAAACATCTTAAGAAGGATAATAAAAATATGAAAGTGCATAAAAAGAATTCATGCTCTACTACCGAGAAGAGAAAAGATGAAAGCATGAAGGCATAAAGCCTCTAGCAAGCCAAAACACAAGAAAGCAAGAGTGCAAAGCAGCTTTCAGTGTGAAAGCTTTTATGGGAAAAAATGGGAGATGCAATGAGCACCTCATGCAGCTTAGGGAGTCGGCATAATAAAGTGTGAATACCCTTGTTGATAAAAGATGCAATTCACAATAAACAGTAGACAAAAAGGGTTATTTATTTTCTTCTTTAGAAGTGTGAGAATTAGGGCTGTGTTTCTGTGTTACTACAGTGCTACTACTCATGGACATACAAGGTGCTGTCTCATAAGGAATGAGATGGTAGTTTGCAGTAACTATGTTCACGCAGTGGAGGCTGATGGTAAGAAGACAACACAGAGTCTAAAGATATGAAATACAAAGATTAAAATACACAAAACCCTTAAGAAAGCAACTGGTGAGACTCCAAAACCTAAAATGCATTTCTGAGGGTGGAAGACCTACCAAGTATCTGTAGCATCCTTTTTAAGATAGGCTGCCTAAAAAAGGACACTTGGACAACTGTGGTGTGCTTGTGACATCCATCCATACACCCCATGTGCTCACAGTAACTCTTGCCTGAAACCAGTGTTGTGGTTTAGAATGTACTGACACTAAGCTGAACAACAGATGCTCTCCCCCACCTCTCTCCAAGGAGAGGGGGGAGAGAGAGAGACTTATGAGTTTAGAAAAAACTAAACTACTTTGATGAAAATATTAATAATAAAATAATGAAAAGGAAAAAATGAAACATACACAAAACTGTACCAAGCTCCCAGGATGAAGATCATGTCCCTGGAGGTATGGGGAAAATCTCAGACTGGACTCAGTGACGGACATGAACTGAATTCTGGATGTGGATTCAGGAATGCATGGATCAGGATCAAAGGCAGACAAACTCCTTCTTGAACAACGGCCATTAAAGAAAGATCCTTTTGATCCCTCAGCTTTTATACGTGAGTAGAAGGCAGATGGGTTGGAATACCCTGTTGGTCAGTTTTGGGTCCCCTGTCCTGTCTGCTCCTCCCCACAGGTGTGACCCCTCTGAGCTTTTCTGCTTCTGAGCCTCCCAACAGGGCAAATCACCAAGTTGGCTGGTTTTGGCTGTTATAGCAGTAAGTGTCAGCAAGAGCCTCTCTGCACACCGTGCCCTGGCATCAGCTACAAACATTGGTCTTACAGCTCTGGGAGAGAACAGTTTTTCTGCACAACACACTGTTAATTTCAGCTGTTAGAAGAGGCTTAGCTAAAAAGTAAAATTACTGAACAGAAAACTGGTTCTGTTTCACCTCAAACCAGGGCAGCTGGCCAGTAGGTTTGAATTCAGCAGTCTCAAAGGGACTAAATTTCGAAACATTTTGGGGGAAATCCATCGCCGGGGAAAGCGGAGCGAGGCAGACTAACGCCCTGCGGCAGGACGACGGTGTGGGAGGAGCATGTGTGGGGGTTCAGAGCCCGCCGTGGCCCACGTCACGGGCAGGGACCCGCACACTGTGAGGTAGGGATGGGTTGTGTCTTACAAAAAAAGACAACAGAGGGAAAGAGGGGAGGGAAGAAGGGGTCCAGTGCCATCACTGGGAAGAGCCGAGGAGAAAGGATGGGAAGGCACGTACAACCTGTCTTCACTTGTCACCCATAGAATAATTTGCATTTTTCAGCGATACACATTAGTACACCCTCTTCTGATACATATTCTCTACTTTTGTTACCGTTCAGAGATCAGGGAGCCTACGATTTGGTTTTTCAAATTTTCTTTAGGGGACAAGCTACCATACAGTTACACGTAAAGAGTAAAGATGCTGCGTAACACGTGCTGACACTGAACACCTACAAATTATTTCAGTGTATTCTAATCTGAGAGATTTACAGTTACAACAATTCGGTTTTTTACCTCAATTTAAAACAAATACATGGACCCCATTATAGTATTTAGTAACTAATAGGTGACTAAATGCTAAAACTAGTGGGAAATGCTGATCAGCAACTTGAATAGCCTTCCAGTTCTGGCAAGGGAAGATTGGTATGCGCAGTGTGTTTTCATAAGGAAACAAGTGCCCTTTTGTTGGACATACTGCAAACCATAAGGTACTCAAGGGATTAATTCAACTAGCACACAAACCTTTTTGTACAGAGATCAAAACTGTAATCTACTTCCCTCAGCTTCCTTTGTGGTAAAGTAATTAATTAATCTCTTTAGATCATTCCCTTTCACAGTTCAGGCCAAGATGAGGAACGCTGGACATCAAAGAGTTAAGGCAAGTAATAGCATCATCTCACCCTGCATGCCCTTCTTTTGCTCTAGTACATAAAATGGTATATTATTGATTTTCTTTACCCAGTTGTGGAACCTTCCATCGTACACACACGAGCTGTCACAGCCAAACACACGTAAGACTAAACGAGCTATTATTAAAAGAGTAGGTCCTTTTGGTGCAAACTCTCGCCCTTTTACTGACCTATTATATCCCCCTTGCCTATCATCACTTCTCATCAAGGACTGAGCATAATTTAAAGTCTAAGTTATCATGCCTGTAAGTGCAAATTAGATTATGATCCACAAATGTATAATTTAAGGGGGGGGGGGAGGGGACCAAAACCAAACCAAACACCACCTCAAGAGATACACTCCAGGGTAGAATTTAACAAAATTCCCAGTACACCACAAACCACACTAAATAATTCAGTGATAGGAGAGAGGAAGGTTGAAAAAAAAAAAAAAATTAAAAAATTCACTCAGGAAATCACAAACCTGAAAGTTAACCTCTGAAGTTGGAAAGATTCCCAAAACACTGATTACAAACCAAACAGTTGAACCACTATATATACACAGCCTGACCAGAAATAGTCAGCACAGATTCAGAAGAGGAGATCACACTGCCAGATCATCATCTTAAAATACAGCTAACAAAAGAAATTATTTCCTTGGGTTTGAGCAGGATCTTGCTATAACGTCAAATGAAACAAACAAGGCTAAAGCAGGTTATTAATGCAAAAGTCACTCTGCGTATCTAATTTTAGAACTGAATCAAAAACAATGCAAAATACGCTCAAACATGGGTAAGAAAAAAGTTATCAGCAGAAGAACAGTGGCATTGAGCCTCATTTTCTTTACTGCACCTATAAAATACACCTGGAAAAATTCAATGTGTGGATATATGCTTTCTGAGTCATGAAATTGAGGCAGCACAGATCAAACAAACAGGCACTGAAACAACTATACTATTTTCAACATATTCTTTTAACACAGCTGAAAAATAAAGCTGAACTGTACCTGAATGCTCACACAAATCTGAACATGCCCTTTAAGGAAAAATAAGGTTTGCAATTTTAAACAAAGGATGCATTACCCAGTCATACACAGCTTTCTTCTGGGACACAGGCTATGTGTTCAGCAAACGTAACTCCCATGCTGAACTGTGAATTGCCTCTGCTCCTAGACTGAGATCAAGATCATTTCATTAGTCGTGTCTGCATTTCGTCTGCTGATAGATCTCAGTCTTCCCTTTGTACATCCCTAAAGCAAGCGAGTGAACCAAACTAGCCATCTGGGCAGGTGGTGTAAATTGCTAATTTCCTATTAATATCACCAATGAAAAATATTAACCTAGGCATTTTTAAGGTCTGTTCACGCTCCAGAGTAATTTGGTATTTTAAACTCATTTTTCTCTTCTATAAAAAATACTTTTCCGCTCCAGATTGCTCACTACACTTAGAAAAATATCTACATTGCGACAATAAACCATTTTACATGCCACTGTGACTAAATAGTGACCATGATTCCTGCTGTGCAAGTTTCCTCCACCAGTCTTTGGCAAAACTGAAAATACTTTGTCCATAAAGAAAAAAATCTAAGTATGTTAAAGAATTATACTTTCATCTTGGAATATATTTAGTAGACGAGACTAATCTTGAAACATGCTTCTAAAACAACTTATTTAATTCTTCTGACTTTAAAAAGTTCAGGTGGCTATTTCAGATACAGCAGACAACCCATCCAATGTATTTAAAAATGCTTCCATCGTCTAGGCTTCAGTCTTTCATAACTATCTACTACTCACCAGACCAACCAGAAGATGAAAAACATTTTTCCTATGTTTTCACCTTTCAAATTATTATTAATACTGAATAAATTAAAAGAAAGATGGTGTTTGTTCCTTCAGCATCCACAGCTGTCAATAACTTAAGCATATTCACAAACTCTATTTCATTCAATCACTTCAGTTATTGCTTCACATTGCATTACATTTTAAAATAGAATATCTAAATTATTTCCATATTTTTACTGTCAATTGATATAAATGGCCAAACGTACTGGAGAAGATTAATTTCAGAATGTAAGTATTTATATAAGAATACTTTTGTAGTTCTGCATTTTACTGCATTACAAAGAGAAACATCAGAGCACCAGATTTCTATGCTCTCTGTTTTTACATCAATACATGAGGTTATTCTATTAATTGTTCACATTATTGTGGATCTCTGTAGTAAGTGGTTATAATAGATCTTACTCAGACTTTGCTTCTCTGAAATATTTTTGGAAGAATATTATTAAAGATTAAACACCTTAAAGATATTTTAAAAAGCTCAGCTCATTAAGAATTTAGTTTTGCCCAATTTGTAATATTTCAAAGATACTTCAAGAAATGGAAACAGCTGTATTAAGATCAAAATACCATCAGTGTCAAAGCTGAAACAAAGAAGGTCAAATAATCAATTGGACTTCAATTGCTGTGACAATTCAAATATTCCAGTGAAGTTTTCAATTTTGATTAAATTTCTGACTGAAAATTTGTCAATTACTTTTAACAACTTATCCATACTAGAAGTTCGTATTTGCTTTTTTCTGATCCAGAAAACAAACCAACAGACGCTAATTCAAAAGACAGTAGCTTACACACACATTTTATTCAGTCATGGCGCTTGCAAATACATTACATATCTTTAAAAAAGCTCTTGCAGAAGTAATGGCAATATTTTCATGGTATAGTTTCTGCAGAACAGGTTGACCGCATTGCTTTTGGTTATAGTGTTCACCCGCACATGCACTGCTTCCTTTTGACGCGTAGCTTTTATTAGCACTTGTGGTGTTGGCACAGACCTGTCCTGGAGCTCCTCACAAAAAGCCAGCAGCCAAAGTGGTTGGAAATGCACCTCTGATGGTCGCAGAACTGAAAGACTGTCTACCTGGTAAAGTGTTCAGTAACGTCTAATAACTCTATTTATGTTACAAATGTCCTCACGCAGTCTGACCAATAGTTTCTATAAAAGCGAGAAAAAAATTATAAACCTATTTTACCAGTAAAGAATTATTTATATTAAAACAATTAATTCTTTCTCAAAAAAGCAGTATGTTTTAGTTTGTGTATTAATGGTAGCAAGTCCAGCACTGCTAGGAGAGTATCAGCTCCAGAAACCTCACAAAACCCACAAAGATACAACAAATAGCTTAGGGAAAGTGGATCTCAAGCAATGATGTGGAGGAGAAGATAGTGGTTTTGTGGATCAGTGAAAGGGGGTAATTCCATATTAGTCTGGAGGGAAGACAGACAAGGCTGCTGGCAAACCGAGGTGATCAGAGCTCATAAAGGAGAACTGGCTGGAGGAAAGATACAACAAGTGATAAAAATGACAAATAGGGGAGAGGAAGGGGATGTACTAAGAAAAACCTTGAAAGCAAGGACAGAGATTTAAATGTAAATGTCCTGAAACAAAGGGAGGCCAGCTGAAGAAACGGAAACCGAAGGATGAGGAGGACTTAAACTTTATGCCATAAGCAACAACATTAATGTCAGCAATGGGATTTGTGGGGAATTTGTGGGGACTAGGGGATGGGGAAACGCCGCATAGGTTATTAGAAGCGGCAGAGGAAGTAATCACCGTCAGGATGGGAAGTGAGGATCTGCACAAGAATTTCAGCTGTCTAGACAGAAAGAAAAATAATAATAATTAAAGAAAAAAAAAAAGCAGCCCTGGACTTTACAGAGGAAACAGCAGTGAAGTATTGGACACAAATTCTCTTTTGCACAATAGATAAAAACCACTCACAACCTTCAGCTTCCAGGCTTGACTGAAAGAAGAAGGTAAATACTGATGTTGTCTATAGTAGGAGACCAACCAGGCAACACGCACTTTGTAGGACTTCTAAGAGTCTGAATAAAGCAACAGAGAGAGGGTAAGGGGGTGGGGAGGGTTGGGGTGAAAGAGGTGAGAAGCAAATCTGATCCAGGTCAACTGTGTAAAGATGACAGTGTAAGTCATAAAGTGAAGCACCTCAGAAATGAAAGGGACTAAAAAAAAAAAAAGAAAGCAAAAAAGAAAGCCTAAAGCCCCAAAAGACACCACCATCAGCTCCGCAGAGCTCCAGGAAGACTGTGAGAAAGACACAGGACTCACTCAAGAAGCTGCTGGAAGAGAAATGTGACAAGAAGGAGGAAAAGCAAGAAAGGCAGGCCAAGGAAGCGCTCGGGAAAGCCTTCGCCGTCAGTCCCGCAATCTGATGCTCAAGAATGATGACAGAATACAGGTGATGGATTTTAGCCAGGAAAATGTCACTGAAATGTCACAAGAACAACTCTGATGAAAGAAAAAAAACAGGCTAGCAGAAGAGGAGAAGGTATGAAGGAATTATAAGAGTACTGCAGGCAAAGCCTGAGACACACTGCAGTGGTTAGAAAGTGAAGGAAAGGCATTAGCTGGATTAACATTGACTGCTTTATTTTTTAATTAAAAAAAACCCTTACTCAAAGTATTAGTAGAACATAAGAGATGGTGTTCAGCTCCCACCCATTCCTGCAGGGCCTGTCTGAGTTCAACTCATTCCAAGATGAAAGCCAGTATTAAAATTGTACCAGAGACTTAAACATCTTCATTAAAATAGATAACTAAAATTCTGTATAGCCAACTTTAAAACATCCAGAAAGCAAGTCTAAACAAAATTCAGCCTAAAACATGTTTTTGCACATATTCTCTTTGAACATACCAAAAAAATAGAATCAGGGAGAACAGAACAAGGCTAAGGATCTGAAATATTTTTACATGAAAGATAAAGTTGCAGAAGATAATATAGGTCAGCCCGACACCCATTCACTGCCCTAACATACAGATGTGTTTTTAAAGTCAAGCACCGTTTTACGTCAGTTACATGCGATATTGACACAGCATTGACATCTCTGAGGACTGATGACATGATCGCAGGATTGAATCAAAGAGAACTTAGCACGACTGCCAAAACATTGCCTTCCAGAAGTCAAAACCCAACATTTTTGCCTTTCCAAAAATATAACCACAGTATGAAACATAATGACTATTTTACAAACTGAATGCAAGTTTGGCATTCATCACTGTACATTTCTAGCATATTTGGAGAGAGACACACAAAAAGAACATTAATTTCATTGTATACACGTGTACTATTTACATGTGTTAAGATGCCTTCATGTATTAATTGTAACTTTACCCAATAAAGCACCTTCATTGCATAAATTAAAAATATGCTTCAAAGGATAAATTAAAATTAACTTCTAAGATTCAGTCTAAAACTGCCTGGTCTAAAAAAATATACAATAATCCACACATTTATTTACACAAGCACTGTTTCAAAATTTACTTGTCTTTCTTATCTCAGGAAACACCTTACTATTTTAAATAAGTGTTAACAATTCAAAGTACTTGAATGTATGCAGAAACTTTTGCTAAAAAGTGGCCAGAGGCTGACAGTTCCCTCCCATGGCAATTTTCATGTTCTAAATTTGTTTTTGTTCTCCCTTGGAACAAAATCAAACCATTCTGTATTCCACAAAACCAGAACTGTCAAAACTTCTCTTTTTAGATCAAACTAAGCTTTTCTATTTAAGAACTACGAACTTCTACAAATTCAAATGTCTGCTTGAGTAAGCCCAGATCAGGCTTCTATATCTAAATAGGATGATTAAAATTTCTGCAGAGTAACAAAGGTTTTTTTGTTGTGTTTTTTTTTTTAAACTTATAGTAGCCTAATTCTTTGTTGCTGCCTGCTACTGTAATGTCCTAATTATTAGGTTGCACAGTGAGAACTCCTTCACTCCTTCTCAGCTTTGAATAAACAACATATAGCATGAACATTTCATTACACCGGAACGCTTTCAACCTGATCTGTTTTAATGACACAGATGTGACTACCAATTTCTTTTCTTTGAAGTAAAAGGTTTCAGCGTTATTTATAGCATGAATGGTAGAAGATTAAGGATTTTCTTCCCGCTTGCCCATTAAAAATGAAAACAAAGACAACAGATAGTTGTTGGGGAAAACAACATATCATAAATCAAAGTCAAAATGAGATGACTGGTTCATCTTCTCTTTTACCAAGTGACATATCAGAAAAGAACCTAGAGGAAATGAAATCTAACAGTAAACTTTTGCATGAAATCTAATACTGGGCTTTTTTAATTTACTAAAAAGCACTCAAACGAATTATCTGGACTCGGGTCCTCAAGACAGAAAATTAGGGAAGTCCTGGATTCTCTTCTACTTGATGAGGTAATCCTTCATTCACAGCTTAAGCAGGCTGTACCATGACAACGTAAACAGCCGAAGGAAGGAAGACTGAGACTTTCTTGTGCACAGCTAAGGTACCGAGAGAATTGCTGCCGTAACTCCTCCATGCTCTGGTGGTGCTACCCTCCTTCCAAGTCAGGGGTTCGGGCGATGCAGGGCAGGACGCAGCAGTAGCAAAGTGCAGATCGTTACCCAGTCCCCCTACACATTACTGGATTTCACTCCCTTGCAATCATATTATTTGGAAGCAAAAACTGGTTCTGATGAAACATCAAAAATGTCAAAGACTAAAAGCAAAACCTTTAAACCAAATCAGCTGCAACAAGCTGAACAAGCACATTTGGTTACCTCACACTTTCCCCTCCATACCGGTCTCAGCCATGTTTTAGACATACTGTACCTATGGCTGACCTAGAAGCCGCCTTTGATAGATCATGAGAATTACAGTGTTAGTCAGGTGGCCATAGTTTTCCATATAGTCTATCATTCCTTAAAGTGGACATATAAAATAACTACATTAAAATGTTTTTGGGGGTAGGGTGTTTTTTTCCCCCCCAAGTTGTCAAATCTTCTTGATTTTAACAGGCAAAACAAGTAATAGCTTATAGTCTTCATTCCAGTTTCTGTGTCAAGCTACACTACAGCCTTGCTAACTTTTCTGAATCCTCTATCTTCAAGAATATTTCACTTAGTACCATTTATTTTTCCCCTGCCACATCCAATACCAAAAAAGCATCTTTTATTCCAGTGCCATCGGTAATAGACCGTGTGGGAATTGGAAAGGAATTTTCTTAAAATTGATGAAAATGGTAAATCATTTGCACCAGAAATCATTGTCATCACCATTAGATGGCCACCACTAATGGAACAGAAGCCCAGAAAAGTAAAGACAATCAGACAGGTCAAAAAAACACCAAATAAACAAACAAACCAACCAACCCGAACCTCTGTTGCTAAAGTAGAGAATTGGGAGAATTCTCCAGGACAGAAATCTGAAGAATGGGAGGCTTCTGACTGGGAGGCTAAGGACAGGAGCCTCAGAGCGGGTTTGAAGCATTTGTGGTAGAGCAGAGAAGCAGTGAATAGTCAGTGGGATTTACTGCAAGCTTTTGGTGACCTTTGGTGTTCAAGGAGGGTTTCAGAAAGTAGGCACCTCTAGGAGGGCTGTGGACAGCACAAGCCAGCAGCTTAGTGAAAACAGTGGAAGTTTTCAAGCACCTGAGGACAGGAACCGTAGGAGGAAGAGGTCAGATGTTGAATGAGAGGCTGTGGGAGATACTTCGGGTTGCCTCCAACCCCACAGGAGGGAGGTCTCAAAAATGAGCATCTGTCCTTCCTCTCCCCGAGAAGGAGATCCTCTTCATCCAGATGAATCTCCACAACTGCTGTCAAACAAGTAGCAAGGGCTAGGGCTCTTCTGTTCACTGCCCAGGGGAAAGAGCAAGGCAAGGCTCAACTGGGGAGCAGACAGGTGATTTTGGTTACTGGAATAACTACTGCAATTGGGAGAGGCTGGTCTTCAGCAGTAGCCACGCATGTTGACAATCCATAGCAGTTGTCAACCAGAAACTCAAGCGGAAGGTAGATTATCTGGATACACTCTAGCTCTTCTGGCAAGGTAGGCAAGACGACCATAGGACAGGAAGCGGGGTGGGGTTTTGTACCTTCTTTTGAATACAAACCTTACCAGTTTAACGCCTGGGGCAACTTCCTTTAGACAGGCAGAGCTCCTGCAACCTCTCATACAACATCTAAAGATACTCTGTGGCAACAGAAGATTGGTCGGACTCGATGATCTTGAAGATCTTGATGATCTCTTCCAACCCAAGTGATTCTATGATTCTAAGATCAGTTCAGCCACAAAGCTGTATGCGCCAGCGTAACAGGCTTCTGAGCTGGATTGATGCCCAATTGTTACCAAGTTTTTGAAAGCAAGTCAACAAAGATTCTTTTAGCTGTTTTGCCTGATATTCAACGAGATTTCAGGTTGTATTTGTTAGGCGACCGGTACTTAGAGAAGGTCACTGCTGGCATTTAACTTATCATTTAACAACGCAAGCTCTCAGATCAGATTGTGGCTGTTTGAAGATCACCAACCGCCATTCTCCAGACTCTAGGAGAAGGAACGCTGCCAGGACACCAGTGCTGTACACATCTGTGGGCGAGGAGGATGTTCTTACAACCCACCGCTTAACGCACCGCCTCTAACAGACGGGTTTGCCGTGCCCCGGCCTCGGGCCGGGAGAGAAAGTGCCCTGCGGTAGGAAGCCTCTGGAATGCAGGGCGGCGAGTCCCGGCCGTGCCGGGGGCCGGCTGCGGGCAGAACGCCGGGGAGGAGGGACCGCTCAGCGCCCCCCAAAAACCGGGTGACAGCGCCGCGCCCCGCGCAAACACCCCCTCCTCCGACCTGCCGGCGCATCCAGGGGTGGGAAAAGTGATTACTCATGCCGCCGGCGGGGAGCGGAGCGGCGCGGAGCGGGGCCGAGCCCGGCGACCCCTCCCCGGGCCCCGCGGGGCGCCCCCGCCGCCGGGC